>CP137682.1:8680605-9272428 GCA_037976565.1 Mesocentrotus franciscanus | reverse complement strand
CACTGTCAATATTAATTTTCACGTGTAGTACATACGCCCCAAGATTTAATATTTGCATCACGTAAATATGTTTGTCCTTTCTCTGGGTGGCATGTTATTTTTCGATCCACTGTACGGTTTGCGCAATACACGGATGTGATACGGTTTAATATTTATACAATAATATTCCTTTTATTGTGTTTCCCAGCACTGTGTACCAAGGGATGAATGTCCACGAAGCACTCAAGCGGGAAAACCGCCCCTGCGAGTTCTAAAGTACCAGTTGCAAATCGTCTGTTTTTTTTCAATGAACTGTCATAACCGCTATTCACAATGATGTTATGTGGCCTGTTTGAAGTTTGAACAGCTTAAATATGGTTAAGTACACAGACCAGAAAGGAAATTGTGTTCACCTATTTTGTAATGTGGATTGGCTGAAAATATTCGTTGGGTGTAGAAAATCCACTTTTAATAATACAATGAAATGTGATGTAGGCTAGGACAGTAGAGCACAGGGGTCTTGAAGTTGGTCCAAAAGGGCCAAAGGACCAGCAGTCTAGACAGTCAAGAGTGCTGCTTTAAACTATTTTCTGGGGTAAGAGGAATACAGTAAATCATTATTTCGGTATCAAAATCCAATGATACATTGTGGGTATGAGGCTTTGATAGACAAAATTTAATAATTATGTCTCAGGTACCCAAAATCTGATTTAAGGGCTTAAACGTAACAAGTGATTCAAGAGCATAAAACTATAGTTAGATGATATATTTTCTTTGTACATACATGTACGTGTAATTGTTGGTATTTGTTAATTCAAGCAATATTTTCGGGGCACCTAAGGGGGGCCCGGGAGCCCTGAAACTATTCATCGCAACCCATTAGGAAATGAGTGAAAAATCGTGTATTTTACTGACAAGAATATTAAAGCATGTGCTATTGGTGATAGCCGTTGATAATAAATTATACACCGCAGGCACCTACACCTTCCATCACAATACTTAAGGTCCAATGATTATACAGAAACAGAAATAAGTAAATGAATGTTAAGCACGGATGCTTTAGTTAATTAATAAATTAATACAATAATAACACACCCCACGCCCCGCCCACACACTCACATACCCCAAACACACATCAAGGTTACCTGGTAACATTCATATTCACTTCTAATTCTTCCCATTTTTGTAATTGCAACGACAACCTGCCTACCTTTATTGCTAAGTTCTTTTCCTCCTCTTTAAATCCGTAATAATTGTCTGCATCTTAAAGGTTCTATGTCCCATTTGCAGGCCCCCAAAATGAAAAAAGGCCGGGCTATTTGAGGTCTTAATACGGCCGGGGGGCATTATGGCCCCCTAAGATCTCGGCCGATCGTCGCGAAAATTTACACGCATGTCAAGTGAAGTGTATAGAATAATATGGTAAATTTAATTTTTTGAAAAATTCACTCATTTGCATATTTATGGTAACTTATGCAAATAAGGTCATAAAATTTACCTTTTTACCCATAAATCATATATTATTTATATTTAAGCATTCTCTTTTCACTACATGTATTCGTTAGACCATTTGAAACAATAATACGACAAAAAAAATCGGAAGAGCTAGGTTATTCCTTATGTTATCTCTTGTTTTGATAATTTATTATGTATTTTATTGTTTTATTTCATTTCTAACTACAATTCAACTATTTTGACTCCCAAAACAAACACCTAAACTTTAAACAAGACCCAATAACCAATGTTTTATCTCTTTTTAAGAAAAATGACATTTACATATGTTTTGTACACAAATCACGAAAATGAGCGATTTTCGGGCTGACATGCAAAGACAAAGGTCACGTGACTTTGTAACTGTACGTCCGATTTTCAAAAAAAATTGTTTTAAAGATGCGCAAGACTCGAAAGAAAAAAAGTCAGCGAGCGGCGGGGCTCCATCCGTAAGCGTTCCCGAACAATCAGAAAAATTGCGGAGGGGGGGGGGGCATAATGACCCCGGCCTTATTAGGGTTAATTCCAACGGCATTTGTAAGACAATACTAATTTAGAACTTCCCTCAAAACGAAAGGGCTTGAAAATGGCTTTTAGTGGGAAATTAACGACCATTAGTTGTCGAATCGACTTAAGTGATTGCAATCACCTAAGTAATGGTCTGATTTTCAGACCCTTTACCGAATGGTCGTACGTTTTGTGCTGCACAAAGATTCAATCAGTTTAACTTTGGCCATTACAAGTAGTGGGTTATAGATGTAGACAAATGCTCATGTACCCGTTACAGCTCATTTTATGTTTGTTTGTTTGATTGATTTTATTTCTGCGTTCAAAAAGATACAAATTCAAACTCAAATTACAAAAATTCGAATAATAACAAATACAATGAAAATCATGTTTACAAAAGTAATTAAATAGAAGGTCATGTACAATTATATCATACAATAACATGCACGAAGCATACAAATAAGATAAGAAATATATACATGTAGTGAATATTTTTCAATAAATTAGAGAGGTAATTTAGAACGCAGGAGACCACCATCGTGAGCGGTTATTACCAAAGAATGTATGTTATTACCAAAAAAAAGATGTCAGTCAGTCACTCAATAGTGTCTGACAGTGAAGTCTAGAAGGTAAACAGGTTTCCTTGCATAATTTGAATACTAGGACACCGCTAATGTTTAAAGTTCACATATAGGACATACATGACATATTCATAATTCCTGCAAAGTTCTACAGAATTTCATATTGGCTGCAAAAGGGACATAATATCTTTAACACTGGAAGGTAAATGAACATACACACACACACACACACACGCACACACATACAAACACACATACCATGTATACATTTTAATATAAATATATATATATATATATATATATATATATATGATAATTTGTCAACGTGTTGGCATACGATTTATTTATTTATTCAGTTTTATTTAAAAACAGGGTAGTCTTTTCAGTGCCAAAGGCCTGCTTTACAAAAGAGCCCTGTACATACAAAGATTTACAAAAAATAGAATACATTGTAGAAAACAAAGACATTATATAAACAACATACCATAAGAGATTGAGAGAATTATATCAAATGAATAAAAACAAAATTAAAAACTAAAACTAAAACAAAATTAAAAACTAGATCAAAATGAACATAAGGCCTAACATATTAAACATTTAAGATATTATTGATACAAAGTTTTAAAAAACAACAAAAAACAAAAACAAAAACGAAAACAAAAAAACAAAAACAAATACAAATACAGATACACATGCCATAAAAATAGACATAAATCAAACGGGTAAAAGGTAAGAAATAAAACTACTACAGACTACACAACTACAAACAAACAAACAAACAAAACTAACTGTATGGTAAAAGTCATGATATAAAATTAGGTACCAGTGCATGCATTAAAGTGATGGAGGGAGTGACTTAATTTGGTTTTTGAATATTTGGAGTGAGGTTGCCGTGCGAATATGTCGGTAGATTGTTATAGATGCTTGGAGCGATGAAAGAAAAGATCGTTTTTAAATTCAGTCTTGGGTTTCGGGATAAATAAGGGATTTAAGGTAGAATGACGAGTAACATAGTAAACTGTACGTTTACAAGCAAAGGTTCTAAATAATAAGGGGCTAGATTATTGAGTATTTTGTAGACGAAAATGCAGTAGTGGTAATTGATTCTATTTTCAACACTTTGCCATTGAAAAGGGTGTCTTTTGGGGTTAGATAGTCTGCATTAAGGACTAATCTTGCATATCTGTTCTGCGTCCTCTGTAATTTGAGTAAATCTTTCTTTTTGCACTTTCCCCAAACAACTGAACAGTAATCTATATGTGGAAGAATGAGGGA
The DNA here is from genome assembly GCA_037976565.1 of Mesocentrotus franciscanus. Taxonomy (NCBI): domain Eukaryota; kingdom Metazoa; phylum Echinodermata; class Echinoidea; order Camarodonta; family Strongylocentrotidae; genus Mesocentrotus; species Mesocentrotus franciscanus. The sequence goes on along the minus strand of CP137682.1, from coordinate 9,268,595 downwards.
GTGATAAAGATGTTTCAGTAGGCGTTGGTTCAAATAACACTTAATCCTTCTAGTGCATGCAATAGCCCGATTAATCTTATTAGTCACATTCAATATGTGTGGTGTCCAACTTAGACTTTGGTCAAGGGTTACGCCTAAATATTTGATCTCGGTAACATTCTCAAGATAGTCTCGTCCATGATAAATTTTCAAAATTTGGTTCTTAGTTTTATGTTTCGTTCCAAAGACCATCACTTTAGTTTTCTTTGCATTTATTTCCATATTATTTATTTCAAACCATTTACACAGTAAATCATAATGTTTTTGTAGTTTCTTCTGACTGCTTTTAAATTGTTACCTTTACAAAACAGTGCCGTGTCATCAGCGTACAGAGCAATTTTGGTTTGTTTACTAAATTTCAAATTACACATATCATTAAGAAATAAGCAAAAATGACGCAATAAATGATGGAGAAGAGAAGATTAATGCTTTAAATCCAACAAATTTTATTAGGTCACGAATTTTCGACGTACATTACGTCCCTTGATCACAAGACGTAATGTACGTCGAAATTCGTGACCTAATAACAACTGTTGGATTTAAACCATGAATCCTTCCCTCTTCATCATTTTATTATATATGTCTGTATGTATTTATATACATATTTTATGTAAAACATGTTTACTTTCCTTTGACTTTTTGCAGGATATGGCACACCGTTGATCTAACGAAGCCGGCCATCTAACTCCATAGTTCTGAAAGTGTAATACATCATGGTGGGACTGTGTGGAGGGAAGTTGTTTATTTCGACATTATTTCTTGTCGCTGTCACAATGTACAGCGTTAGTGGACAAGGTTAGTTAAAGCTAATCTTGATCGAGCTCTGGTATGGAAATTGTATTCTGAGAGAAAATTGCTATGATTTATTCTGGATTGTTTATCCTGCAGTAGAAGGGTTGTTTGAACCAGTGACATAAAACAAATGCACAAAAACTAACTGGGTATCATCTTCGATAAAAACCACAACTTGCACATAGTGACCTGTGTTTACGCTTCGTTGGATTCTGTGAGAATTTATTTTTCTATATTTACCAGAACTCAAGTTTATCTTTAATGAAATATGGTTGCTATAAAAGAGGCGGTTCCTGATGTTTCCAAGATATGTGGTTCAACTCTCTATTGCAGGAAAATAAGTTGAAAGTAAAATAACTGAACACTGCGAATCCCGATTTAAAACATCAATGATTACGTCTATCCTACATTAATGTTCGAGATTAGATGGGAAGGGCAAAATAGCACCGATTTATTTGAAATTCAAAGAGTCTGATACATTACATTCACTACATAGGCCTTCGAGGTCCGAAATGGAGTGGTTGGGCGGGGAGTTAAATATCATTGTATCTGTATTCGGGCGACCCTTCGCCCCGTGTCTGGGAAAATAGGAGATCAATTTGTAATTTTCATGTCATATCTATAATGATTATGAAATTACATGGCCAAAATAATATATCTCTTCCTTCCTCCCCATTTGTCTGGGCCTGTCTCAATTATATTGTTATTTGATATTTTTGTTTTGAAATGAAATAAATACAAATCAATAGCGTTTTATTAATACCATATACAGGAAGAAATGGAAAATATCAAATATATGAAACCTCTACTTTTTATTCCAGACAAAAAACTTTTGAAAAATCTCGGCCTTTTAAGTTGTATTCTCTTAGTTTACTGTGTACCTACGCCCAAATATGATTACTAGTTAGTCATTAAACCGTTTATTCATATTTTATGTGTTTTTTTCTTTATTATGATGCAGATTGCACGGTACCGAGTTTTCCTGCCAACTTGCTAACGCCCTCGCTCGAATGCTTGCCTCAGGGTTCTATTAGCATTGGCACCAGTTGTATGTTTGTATGTGATGAGGGGTATACATTGATTGGTAATGATACAGTCGAATGTATCGTTTCTACTCCGGTGCTGGAGCTCCCTTCGTGTCAAGGTAAATCACTAAATCAATTCATTGAAATTTAGGATACACTCTTTGGATTAAGATCAATATACATGAAACACAAGCAAAGAAGAACGGAAAAAGATTACAAGAATCGTATTAAAAATTCACCAGATATTCAAGTAATGTATATAGTATTAGGAGTAATTAAAAAAGAAGAATCATTTCGGCAGATTAATGATTAATATTTAATTTATGGTTCGAAGATGATAATGAAGTAATATCTTTAATTGAATGAATTTTTTTCTTCACCCGGTTCGTTCGCGTGAACAGTTACGTTTAAGTTCGATAGGGGAGGTGGGTAATATCATTGTTGCCCCCAGATACGAAATACCTAGATACGCCACTGTCTGCTAGTGGTTCAATGTCCCACCTTTTCCTGTACCCGATTTCCAAAACGATAGTCGAGCTTGCCTCGGGGTTCATGAAACGTGAAACAAACACAAAGTCAATCGGTCTATGTGACTAATAAAATTCTTGGTGCTAATCATATCTCATGAAGTTCGCATTATTTTTCCATCAGCATCAACAACTCTAGCGACTACAGCGGAACCATCGACCATTCTAGTTACTATAACGGAACCATGGACCATTCTAGTTACTATAACGGAACCACCAACAACTCAATCTACTACACTTGAACCATCAACAACTCTAGCAACTACACTGGAACCATCAACAACTCTAGCAACTATAAGGGAACCATCAACAACTCAATCTACTACACTGGAACCATCGACAACTCTAGCAACTACACTGGAACCATCAACAACTCAAACTACTACAACGGAACCGTCAACAACTGAAGCTACTACAACGGAAACATCAACAACTCAGGCTACTACAGGGGAACCATCAACAACTCAAACTACTACAACGGAAACGTCAACAACTGAAGCTACTACAACGGAACCATCAACAACTCAGACTTCTACAACGGAACCGTCAACAACTCGAGCTACTACAACGGAAACGTCAACAACTGAAGCTACTACAACGGAACCATCAACAAGTCAGACTACTACAAGAGAAGTACCAACAACTCAAGCTACTACAACGCAACCATCAACAACTTCTTCTGCCATAACGAACGGTAGATGTGACATTATTTTGGTGGCCTTTTCTTTTTCATTTCAACATGATATTATTAGAATTTGTTAATAATTTTATTTTGCGTTGGATTTGACATGTCAAAGCCCAACTCTTCAAACTCTTAAGTTTGTTAAAACTTTGTCTATAGTTTTTTCTTCTTTATTTCTTTAAATTTAGATTGTTAATTAATAATTTATTTATATATTTGTTCAATTAATGTAATGTTTTTTTTATTTAGTTAATTAGTTATCAATTTTTTTTAAATCGTTCCGGGGTTTCGCCTCCTTTTTGGAAAAAAGAACGATGGGGACTCCCGTAACATCCCCTTCCCACTTTCACTTATATTAACTTACGAAACTGTTCTATTTGTTTGTTGTCAACCAAATTGTCAATTAAAAAGGAAATGAATGTGAATTTCAATGTCAATTTCGAAAATTCATATTAATGAAATTGGTATGACCAATTGGTACGACCAAACACACCACGTGTCTCAGAAGAAAACTTGAAATTTTTAAAGGTAGAAAGTTGAAAAAACATGGGAGGGGATGTCACGGGAGTCGGAACCTTCCCCATCGTTCTTTTTCATGTCAAAGATTCTGTGTATCTACCACCCCCAAAAAAAAAAAAAAAAAAATCACAAACACACACTTCAGTTTTTGTTGCATTTTCATCCTAATCGTTTTTCTTTTTCTTGTCAGATTACTTTTAGGGGGATTAAATCCCCTTTACGAAACCCTTGAGCCGCCCCTGCCAAGGCAACCTTATACGTTACGGTGTATGCCTACATTCAGTTACTGATTAACTCATTCTCTCTTTATTTTGTTTTCAGCTGTTGATACGTACATTGTATTCGCAACGTTTCTAAATAAGACTTTCAACAGTAGCCTGACAGATAGAGGATCTCCCTATTTCATTCAAATCGTAGCAGAATTGGTGAACTATGTAAGCATGTTTTCTTTTTCATGATTTACTCATCTACTTCATGATTTTCTCTTCAGAACAAACCGTTCTGTTAACAAAAAAAAATACAGTCATATTTATTTCTTCGTTTGGAATATACCCATGGCAAAGATTTCTTTCAAGAACTATTCCGATATATATAGTTATATATAGTTCATTGAAGTATTTTGAGGAGGCGCGACGGCTCAGTGGAAGAGCAGTAGTCTCGTAACCGGGAGGACCTGGGTTCGAAACCAAGTCAATGCACTTGTGCCGTTTGGTAAGGCATTAATCCTCATTACCAAGATGGTAAATATATATCACATTTACCATCTCTATCTAATATATAAATTTTCTACAGCATAGTGTCTAATTGTGGCTCTCAGTGCTTTGATATCTGTATGATATCTGTATGGGTTGTGTCGTTAGTTAGGTCCAGCCACCGTGGGTACATTAGCGTACCTGGAGTAGGATTGGGGGAGGCCTGGGGGAGGCCTGGGTTAAAAGTGGTCGGGGGCGATGGAACAGTTGATGCCATTCTAGATAAAAAGACCATCGAGTAGAGGGTATATGTTGAAGTGGTCCGTATCATCTTTTCGTGTTGCCTTCCACCTCTATCTTGCTCTCTCTTTCTACATTTTTCTATTTGAAATGTCGTGATCTAGTGGATACGTCGCAGGACTGTGAATCACATGGTTCGCGGTTCGAGTCCCGCTGCGGCACCAATGTCCTTAGGCAAGATATATCTACATTTGTCACTCTCTGCCCAGGTGTAGTAACTGGATATCCGGTAGGAAAACATTTCTTGAATGCCCGTGCGCCTTATCACGGTAGATCGGCTAAAGCCGGGGTAATTATAAACGATTGCAGGGCCCTTATGGAGAACAGTATTGATACTGACGACGCTACCCTGGGTAAAAAAAGACATATTATTATTATTATTGTTATCATTATTATTATTATCATCATTATTATTATTAGGCTGATTGTGTGTTGCTTTCAGATACAAGGGCCTCTGAGGAATCGCTTTACAGAGACAGTATCGGTGACAGTCAACAGCCTCTCTGCAGGGAGCGTCGTTGCTGAGTTCTCTGTAGTCATAGATGTAGTCAACAGAAGTACCCTTCAAGATATGGAACACTTATCGACAATCCATGCTACATTGGTAGACATTGCTGAGGCGGACCCGACATATATGGACCCAGACTCAATTCGAACATTTAGTACAGGTGAATGCGAAATAGTGCATACTTTTTACTTTTTTGTATTGATACGATTGCACAGACTTCAAAGAAATCAACCCTTGGTCAAATCCAATACCCAGTTGTATATCCAATTAAAATCATGTTCAGATGACGTAATATGTTATTTTAATGTTCAAATATTTCAATAGGACGATGGACAATTAAAATCGCCTCAGTTTGATTGATTGAAATTGTTTGCGATCGTGTTTATATACATGGTATTTCCTGAATAAAACTAACGTAAAACTCTAATGAACTATCGGGAATGTGGACCATTCGAAACATTCATAAATCCCTACTGAAATACAGGTGAAGGTTTCATGCATGCATCACAGATTACACCAACGTTTTCTGAAGTATGCTCATTCATTTTCATTTGATTACCACAGATCAATTTACTATTGTATTACGATAACAAAATAATCAAATCAAAAGTTTGAGCAGAGTATGATATGATACTTCAAATAGAGAAAATGAAACATTTTAATACAAAAAACCCCCTCCAGAATTACTCACCCTTGTCTATACGTTTGACTTGACAGTGACCTGTCCAGCGGGAACCGTCGTGACAGCTTACGGGTCGATAGCAATGTTTGAGAGCGGCGCCATAAACGGTAGAGCTAACTCAACCAACGCCACCTGTCCCTACTATACAGAGAGAGGTTAGTCAAATCCAAAGTTTTCTCTGGATGCTTGTTTTGGGAAGTGAAAAAGGTTAAAGAATTACAGTATGTGTTTTATCTCCTTGCTTAACACATACATCATTCGCAATTGAGCCTCGTTCACATACGATGCAGTAACAACGCGGTATTTTGTTTAATGATGATGTAAACTGTAATACGCTTCACAATACTGTATCGTATAACACAGAGTTCAGTTCATACGCACAGGACTTTTGTTGCACGCAGTTGCCATTCCTTTACACATACAAAAAACCGCGGCAGCATTTTTGCGGTTGTCTACCGCGTCATATCTGAAAGAGCTTTAAGTAAACTTAATATTCAGGTTAATTGGTAGATTATCTTTTACATCGACCTGCCGTCAAATAATAACTCTCGGCCCAAATCTTAACGCGATTTGTTTTCTCTTAATTATGATAATATGTGAGCTCTATTTTTATCTCATACTTTCAGACATATTTAGTTACATGTATATTAACGAAAGGTTTTATGCGTAGGTCACATTTGCCGCGGCGGCCGTGCGGTCTAAAATATCTACGGCCAATAGCAATTATAGGGCCGCCGCGGCATTCCCATGGTCACATACGGTAGCGGTCACATTATGTTAGGGTAGCCGCACGGCGTATTTTGAATTTGTGGAGAGAGAAAACCTGCGGCTGCAGTACGGCCTTGAAGTGATGACGCACGGCCGCCCTAGGACGTCCCTGCGGCGGCCGTAGGTTTTTGACAAATACCAAGGTGCCCGCAAGGCTGACCGTAGGTTTTTGACAAAGCTAGACAAGGCTACGGCATGTCTAATCGCTACGACGAACTTAGAAATGAAAACAGTAATAACTCCGCGTTATAACCCCACGGCGACCCATACGGCCTGTAAAGATAGGCTACGGCATGTCTAATCGCTACGACGAACTTAGAAATGAAAACAGTAATAACTCCGCGTTATAACCCCACGGCGACCCATACGGCCTGTAAAGATAGGGATACGCCCTAGGGTGACCTTGAGGCCACCGCAGATTCTCTGCGGCCGCCGCAAGTATCTCTCGATTTCGGGGGCGTACGGCCGCCGTATCCTAGCCGTAGAGCAAATGTGACCTAGGCATTACATACAATTCACTGACTTACAAGCTCGTTTTCGACATATTTTGCAAACCAAAGCTGCCGTACGAAGTTCCTTTACACTCTGCACAGGCATGTTATGATTATAATAATAATATATCTGAATTTATATAGCATTTAATACGGAATATCGTCTCTAAGTGCTTTACAATATACAAATATTGACTGCTTTGAAGGCACGGTTAAAACTATAGCGCAAGGTGATCTCGAAACTGAACTGTGACCCGATACGACGTCGAGGGGTCTTATTGCAGGCTCGAGCTAACCCAGAAGTTGTAGTTTTAACCGTACCTCCAAAAAATTAGCAGTCAATATTTCTTTTAATACACCGCGACCCCTGTATCAATTCTCAAACAACATTCATTTAAAAATGTATTTATTTATAGAGTCTAGGGAAATTTACCCGTCTAAGGGCATTGCGTCCTGGCATTGTACGCCCAAGTAGCATAATTATGACCGGTCAATATTTTGCGTTATGTACCTCACTTTAGAAATCTAGCCATCTGATTGGTCGAAATTGGAGTCGTGATTTTAGCCATGCCCCGACTACCAGTCAATAGTCTTTTAAAAAGTGCACTCGTACCCGCCTACCAGTCAATAGTCCTTTGAAAGTGCCCTCATATCCGCCTACCCCATTGGTTTACGTGTTAAAATTGTCTTTGTGCGAGCGCGGACACCATGTACAGTGCTTTTTGTCTGCGATTCCCAAATGATTGAAACTTTCAGACATTTTTTCCAGCGAAGATTAACAGACAGTGTCTCAGATTTTCCGTGATGTTTTAACCAATTTTTGCTCAATAAAAGGATAAGGTAAGAATTCTTTGTAGATTTTTGTTTCTATTCGGCATATAAACGACATATCGACTGCTTTAATATTCGAGGACTGGCTGTTTCTATACTGGCTCGCGGGAAACACCAAGGCGCGCCTCGGGGTGATAGCAGCGGATTCAACTTCCCCTTGAGCGTATAAAAACAGCAGGCCCTCTCGTAGCAGTCGATATCTCTATACTATACTGCCGAGAAGTCAGTAACGAATTTCATGCCTGCAGTTTTGACCAATCAGTGTCCTAGAATCTTCATATGATATGATTAATTACTTAATTAATTAATTAATAATATAATTACCCCGGTCACTGGATTCATTTACTCTTGAGAGTAAATGGCAATTTCTATCACAAAGACTTTGGTCATCCTACCAAGTCCCCGTTTCTCCCCTAGGTATGGGGTAGCAAATGTAGATTAATGCCTTGCCAAATTACATTAGTGGCGTGTAGGGGGTCGAACCCCACGACCTTTGCATATACAGTCAAGTGCTTTAAACACTCGACTACGACATCTCTATGAACTACTGGAAAGTTTCTGTAGCAATACCGATTTAATATATATATTTTTTAACAGGAGATCAGGCTGTAGAAGGTGTGTGTGTAGGAGATTATACCCATGCATGTAACTGGGTTATACAAGAGATGAACTGCGGAAGGAACTTGACTGCTGAAGAGATTCTTGAGATCCTAAAAAACGTCAGTATATTCTTGAATTCCAGGATCACAATTTTGAAACTACGTTTTGGGCATTCAAACTAAATTAACTGGAGGGGGAGCAAATCGATATCATGGCATTGAGGCCAATTCTATATTTTTTGTCAGTCGTCTTAAATAATTCTACAATTCAGTCTGAACTGAAATTGAAATCGAGTTGGCATGAAATGGGAAATGGAATGAAATTGAAAAAGTTATAGATTTGGAATTGAAAGGAATTTAAATAGAAACGATTCTGAAATGAAATTGGAATGTAAACTATAAATTTAGTTCTTGAGGAAAACCCATAGTCTATGTTTATACAAATCCTTCCCCATTTCATTCTCAAAGTAATCATATTTGGCTAGCCTTCTCTCTCCCTCCCTCTCTCTCTCTCTCTCTGTCTCTCTATCTTTCTCTCTCTCTGTCTGTCACTCTCTGTTTGCTGTCTCTCTCTGTATCTCTCTCTCAGTCTCTCTATCTGTCTCTATCCCTCTCTATCTCTCTCTCTATCTCTCTCTCTTTCTCTCCATCTTTATGTCTGTATGTCTGTATGTCTCTGTCTGCCTCTCTCTCTCTGTCTCTCTATCTTTCTCTCTCTATCTGCATCTCTCTCTGTCTCTCTACCTTTCACCCTCTCTCTCTCTGTCTCTCTGTCTCTCTATTTTCTTTTCTCTCTCTCTCTCTTTGTCTCTCTCTGTTTTTCTGTCTGTCTCTCTATCTTTCGCTCTCTCTATCTCTCTCTCTCCCTTTCTCTCTGTATCTCTATATTTCTCTCTCTCCATCTCTCTCTCTCTTTCTCTCTCTCTATCTCTCTCTCTCTCTCTCTTTATGTAATAGCACTTTGAACATGTTGAAGCTACCTCACAGTGCAGCGGCGATGACATGGACAAAGTCATTTTTCTGCTCCTTTTATTTTTCATTTTCATTTTTTTTTTTTTTGGGGGGGGGGCATAATTTCGTTACTCGTCATTCGCTTATATTTTAAGCCTGTTTAATAAAATTCTGCATGTGATTTCGCAGGTAGAAATTAATTCAGATAACGCAGCTAATGTTGCTGAAGAGTTGGAAGACATCACAAGTATGGGCCAGAACATCTCCCCAGAGGGTCTCAATGTAGTTGCAGAACTTCTTGAGGATATCAGTAGAATAAATTCTACAGAAACAAAGGTGGGTATCGGGTTTGAGTTGATTTGGGTTTATTTATAATCATGGTCTTATAAAATACCTGCTGCTACAGCTGAAAGCTGTGAGGAGGCTCGTTAACTGAATAGTAACTATTAAAGCTTTTCTTGAACTATAGTACGGTTATACTGCTCTAGCCGGTATTTCATATCTAAAAGTGCATAGAAACAAGTTTACGGTCCCCCTTTTCTATTTATTATAAATATTTAAGATTTTCCTTACACGATGTCAGTCTCGATTCAAGAGAATAGTAATAATTCGAGTTGTTAAGGTGATACTGGATTAGTCACGTACAAACACTTAGGGAATGGGGGAAAGGTCTTCAACATTATTCTGTCACGATACTATCGCAAATATTGCATGTTAATCAATTAATATTTCATTTTCTGAAACCGTAGGTGACTGAATCTATTGTAGAAATTGCAGATAACATCGCAGACTTATCTGACGAACAGCTTGGTATGGCCGAGGAAGAGAATAGCTCGCCAAGCCGTGTTGTCTTGGCTCTCGAAGCACAGCTAGCTGTCGTAGAAGTGGAAAATGGCAGTAGTCGGTTTGTAGAAACCAATATTGCCGCTGAGGTAGGGAAGACAGTTTGTACTTTTCAATTGTTTTAGAGGAAGAGACATGCCATAGAAGTTAAGAACAAAAAGTTCAATATAAGATTTTACATTCTAATTTGGCTGTGTAATAATAATAATAATGGTGGATTCTGGTATAGCACTCATGTCTGTCAAACTTTACACTCCTGGCGCTTAACAATTTTATTATTCCCCCGGCTTTAGCATTGCTGCCATCATGACGCTCTAGCATTTCAAGGAATCCATTCTTACCTTAATTCTTACCAGGTAATACCTCGCCTAGGTCGAGAACAAAATGATTAACAGCTCATTGAACCTTCTTATACGCCATGTCTGATAGGAATTTTAGGTTTGTGAATTTCAACGAATTTATCAAATTATCAACCTCGATTAAAATCGCTTTCAGTACCTGACAAACAAAACTAAATTATAAACATCACACAGACAACCATCCATGGATGGGAATAGATCCTTGACTGTAGTGCAAACGGGTACTGAAGAAAAGTGTCATATCAAGCAGGATCATGGAGGAATACGTACTATGTTCGCTTGTCATTATTCGTTTTCCTTCACACTTGGCAATAACACGAATTGAATAATTATACCTAGTACCCATACACAACTTCTTGATTTTGGAATTTTTTGGTAGAGTCAGGCTAGCTTCAAGGTCAAGTTGCTTTTCTGTCATTTGCAATATCACTTTTCTCCGATATAAGTGCACACTTTCATGCTTTCATAATTTGTGTCTCACAAATTTCTTATGTTATGTATATGTTAGAAATGTCTAATTACTTTTAATTTCTATAGATAAGTGATACATAACTTCATCTGAGCAGTAGCGAACCAATTTGATTGGTCTATTTGCGGCTCTCCTTGACGGGACTGTTTCTGTGACCAGCTGTAAATAATAATCTGTTCATATCTGAACTGGCTATTGTTCGCAATTGCACAATTTCTATAAAAAAACACACACCCTCATTTGGTCTTTTCGTTTCAGGTACTTGATATAAACCCGGATGATATCAGCCAGGGTTATACTGTCTCCATGACTGTAACTGATGACGGTGCGAGCATCTCTGACGAAGGCTTCAAGGTGAAAAGAGGTGACCTAACGCAAGAGCCAGAAGCCATCCAGGCACAGGCTACACTCTTCATCCCATCGGGTTTAGCGGACAAGTTCTCTGGACGCGGAGGGCGTCTCGTCATCACGACGTATCGCGTGTCATCTCTGTTCCAGGACACGGGGATCGCACAGTCCAACAAAGATGTGGAGGAATTCAATCGAACCTTGAATTCAAGGATCATATCAGCGTCTATCAATAACGAGAAGGTGGAGGATTTGAGCGAACCAGTCAGAATATCGTTTACTCCTGTGAATCCAGTAAGTAGATAGGAAAAATAATTTATTGATCTTATAGGAAATACAGAATCGCTTCGCGTATTTTTAAAATGAATTGATATGCAGAGAATACTAAAAGTGGACAGAAATGGATTGAGGAATTGATGAGAAAATAAGTGATGAGGATACATAAATATTGAAGAGTTACGTTGGAGAGAGAGAGAGAAATAGAGAGAGGGGAGAGTTTGGGTGGGGGGTAGAGAGAGAGAGGAAGAAAATGATAGAGTGGGATACAGGGGGAGCGCAGCGGAGAGAAAGAAAGGGAGAAGGGGACGGACAGAGAGAGAGAGAGAGAAAGAAAGAAAATGAGAGAGAGAGGGCTAAAGGAGGAAGCGGAGGGAGAGATTCGAGGGAGCGGGGACAGAAAGAGAGAAACAAAGAAATAAAGAAAGAGAGAAGGAGGTGGATTGTGGGGCGAGCATACGTAAGACAAATCTAGAGTAGAGAATATGATGTAAACTTTTGACTGTGATATGTCGTAGGATGATTAGCAGACAACAATAACTTGCAAATGCAGAGAAGAATTTCATAGATCCATCAACAAAACAAGACCAATATACAATAACAATAAACTATATTGTATTTCATTTTAGAGAATTTATACCTTTATCTTTATTTTCAGAATGGGACCAATGCTCAGTGTGTATTCTGGGACTTTGACGACAAAGCCTGGTCTCAACGTGGATGTAAAAAGACGAGTAATGATAGCAGTGACAGGATTGAATGCGAGTGTAATCATCTGACTAACTTCGGAATTCTCATGGTACGTGTTAAACTCTTCGTCTGAAATATCTTTTCGTAAACTGATTCATTCTTAATCTTTTTACTGAATCGAGCAGGCTAAATCTGCCAGTCAAGAGTTTATGTTTAAATATGTTAACAGGTCTTTGCCTCAAAGGTATAGTGACTAGTATATATCAAATGATTCTATCGATAAATACAACCCCAAAAGCTTACATAAACTGCATTCTTTATTCTTTAAAACTACATACGGACAACAAAGTGTGAGGTTCAGAGGCCAAGTCCTCTGTAATGGATTGACCGATGACATTAAAAACTCTGTATCACTCCAAAGCTTTAAAACAAAATAATTATAAAAAAACACTCATTGTTAAATATGCAGTTCTCTTTGTAGCTCAGCAATGGTCACTGAAATGACCGCCCCTTTTTAATTTTACTATGTTGACAATGTGATATGATTATTTTCCCCCTCCGCATACTGGTTTATCATCTTATCTTCCTTTGTCACTTACTTGCCTTTTTAAAGGTATGTATTCTATGTATTTTATAATGTACATCATTAGTATTTGCATGTTTAAAAAAAAACTGGAATGGGGAAAACTAACTGAAATTAAAAACTCATCAGCATTTTGCCCCACTCTTCCATTAGTCTGGGAGCACTCACTGTGATGTAATAGGAGAGGCACTTGACTCACAAGTCAAGAATTGGGCCGGTTCTTATTTCATACCTATATCGCCTACATTTGCTGCAAGCAGCCGAAGATGGCGTTATGAACGAACTCGGACGCCCAGCCTAAGATTTTTTTTTTCGCCGGGCTTTGAAATTCGGGGATCGCCTTGTCTTCTTGCAGGAAGTAGGTGGAGATCACGGTGGTGGAGATTATTAACTATTAAATCGGCCAGATTCTGGACTATTGACTCACAGAGGTCGTCTCCAAGATTCGATCCTTTCCTGTGCTTCCATCCTTGGACTAGGTGTTTAGTTCACATTTGTCCCTCTCGACCCAGGGATTTTTAATGAATACCTGGAAACACTGGGGTTATAATAATAATTATTAAACATACGAGCTTCTTTTCCCAGAGAATAAAATCATGTATTTGATTGTCTTTCTTTGATCGAGTTCAATATTGTTAGCATATTGCTTCTCCTCTGTATATTCCGTCACTCTACCGATGGAGAATCAGCGTGCAATATTGTTACGGATGTGGCTACTCTGGGTAAATATGACCCAATTATTTGTTATCATTATCATTATTAGGTCTATTAGGTCAACGAGAGATTTGAAATTCAAATCGCAAAATAGGGGCTAACTTTTGTTTAAGTGGACGATTTCAGAATAGATAAAAATGTCATGTTTTCTCAGGTATTTTCGAGCCTTCATTTTTCTTTCTGTTACAGGATATCTATGGAGGAAAACAATTATCAGTTGAAGCAGATTTCATCCTTGAGATCGTTAGCTATGTTGGTTGCCTGATATCAATATGGGGTCTTGTTCTGACAATCTTGACATATGCCACAAACAAGTGAGTACCATTATCAAGTGCCAAATTATTATGCGACATTGTCATTACAAATAATTAGAAACCATTCTCGTTTAGCACATGGAGAAGAATTTGAACGCGCTTAAATTCACACTCTTCTTTGTTTCATTTATAGACATTTATATATAATAAAAGAAATAAATGTTATTACGAATACGATATTATTGATCTCCACCAATGTAGCCCGTTTCAGAATAAGGCTGACAACGGTTAGATAATGAGAAAAGAATGGGATTATCCTAACCCGAACCCGAATCCGAACTGAAAGAAATCAAAATTTCTCTCCTGCGAAAAAGTTATTCCAAGTCAGTTTGAGACTTCCACATGTTCGATTAAAGTTCTAGAGGATTTTAGGAAATATTAAATTTATTCATGAATTTAGTTATTTTATTATGATAATGCAGTATTTACAGAGTACATGTATAAACAACTTTATTCTGGTTTCCTTTTCTCGTCTCCCAGGAAGCTTCGAGACCGTAAACCCAACCAGATTCTCCTATCCCTCTCCTGTGCTTTACTAGGACTCTATGTGGTCTTTTTAGTCATGATATCAGTGGACACTAAACGAGATGTGACTGAGCTCTCCCCTCTTCCTTGCGCAATCCTGGCTGCATTCCTTCAATATTTTACCCTGGCAGCTATTTTCTGGATGGCCGTTGAGGGCTTCGTCATGCATAATCTCTTCGTACAGGTCTTCAATACCTATTTGCCACGGTTTATGAAGAAAGCTTCGTTGATCGCATGGGGTAAGATTTCATCTGCTCCATGAATTAATACAAGGGCGTCGCTAGAAGGGCAAAATGGGACATGGGTTGCCCCCTCCCTCATTCTGAAGGCAAACATATGAAATAAATTTATCCAAGCATTTAAAAAAATAGATATATCAACAGCAGTTGCCACGCAATGAACGAGAGAGCACAATATTCAATGTGCGTTATACGCTGTTTTCCGAGTATTTGGCTTTACTCGGTTTTCCGAAGATGTGTCTGACCGTTAGGGCGCCGATAAAGCGAGTTAGTGTATTATGACTTCCACCCATCACCACTCCTCGCCCCGAAAAGTTAATGTAAGAAAACTACAAGGGGGAAAACAGTTAAAGAAGTGCTTGTTTGAAGCCGCTTATAATTATGTAGTAGAACTGTTCTGGAGACATCCCTGAACCCGTTTTGCTTGTTTTCGTATAAGTATTTTATTTAATTTTATTTGATTTCCTTTTATTTTATTTTATTCATTTCATTTTATTTCATTTTAATTATTTCATTTCGTTTATGTTTCATCCGGATATCCCATTCAACAAGAGTTGGTTTTTTTATAGGGCCCTGAAAATACATTAAAACTATATGCACTTTAAAAAAAAATACAACCGAGTAGCATAAAAACATCAAATTATTTAAAAACATTATAAACTAATTCCATGAAATTGTACAAGATTAAAAACGTAATAAATAATAAATATCAAGGACGAGGAAATGTATATATATATATATATGTCACTTGCTGAGAGAAGAAAAGGAAAGAAATATAGAAAGAAAGAACGAAAAACAGAAAGAAAGAAAGAAAGAAGAAAGAAGAAAGAAGAGGGAATAGACAGGGAGAGGAAGAAAAGGATTAATAGGAACTTGACCACACTCAAATTGTTTGTTCTTTTTGTAGGTTGCCCTTTGTTAGTAGTCGGAATTACTGCAGGTGCTTCAAGACAATACTACTCACAGACGGATTTGTAAGTTTCATCATGCAGAATATCTTTTTTTTAACACATCAGGGTTTCTTATTCCTCTGCCATCGAAGGTAATGCAGGAGGCATCATTTCTGCGTTATAAAGGCAATGGTGATATATATATCTCATATGCGATTTTAATTTAATAATTAACGAACCTCATACATATTCATGTATGTTAATGTTAATTATGGGCATGCGCAAAGGACTGAATGGTCAAAGGATCGATTTCTTATTGAAGACCTATAACCGTCTGTACAGGTATTTTGTTGTTGAATTCATACAGTTGTGTTGTTATGATTTTATGATATGATTTTATAATCTAATGTCACCTTGTTGTGACAGACTGAATTTCGTGTTCTTTGATACACTGTAAGAGATATCACATCCAATTCTATCGGCATCATAACGTGACACGATCGCAAAGAACTTAAAAATCAAGGGCCATTTCAATAGCCTATTGTACCGCCTATATAATTTAGGGCCGAAACTCCTTACTCCCTGCACTAAAGAATTGCCATAATCTCACTGCTTTCAAGAGGTGTCTGAAAACACATCTTTTTATCATTTGTTGTAATGTTTCTCCCAGCTGGTAATTAATGTAGCTTCGTATTATAAAGTTCTCTCTCTTTGTTTGTTTGTATGTATTTCTCGTATATGCGCTTTGTATCTAATGAAAAGGCGCTTTATAAATGTAACATTATTATCCTTCTAATTATTAATAATATTATTATTTTATTATTATAATTATTATGATTATTATTATTATGTAATATGTCAGTGTAATGTTCATACATTCCAAAAGGTGACGCACATTTCTCGCAAGTCTTGGTGATCGTGTTATAAACTCAATTCAGAAATAAAAAATCCGTTCAGATGATGTTTTTTTTTATTTATATATTGTGTTACAGTTGCTTCCCTGCATTCTGGCCTCTGATCGGTGGTCTCCTGATACCTATTGGTGTCGTTATGATCTTCAACTTTGCCATCTATGTTCGGGTCCTCATGCGACTGAACAAAACTATGAAAGGAAGACAGCTTGACAAGACAGAGAAGCGCCAGCGGATTCGACGTTTCCAGAACGCAGTTTGCATCATGATTCTAATGGGTCTCACGTGGTCTCTTGGTTATCTGACCATCATACAACCAGCCAGTGCCGTTGTGCAAGGAATCTTTACCGTACTGAACTCTCTGCAGGGGTATTTCATCTTCATGCTGTATTGCGTCAGACAGCCTCAGGTGCGCAGAATATGGCGTTCCCAGTTCAAATGCTGCTTACCTAAATCTTTCACGACGCCCTCTGCGGTCAGTTCCGGTTCTGGACAACCCAGCTCCACGTTTAAGAACAGCTCAGCAAGACATGACGCACGGCCCGTGTCCAACTCGGACTCCAGCGGATTCCGCCCAGAGACAGTGAGGCTAACTCTGACGGAGAGACTTCCTAGAGCTTCGTATGATAATGCTGGTGCAGAGTGGTAAAGATACCATGTAGAACTGATAGATTTTGAATTGAACAATAGGGTTTTAGAAATACACACAAATATGGTTTTGATGCATTTATAGCAGTTTATTCGGACCGTTCTATGACATCATCACTTCTTTCTTCTGTTACAGATCTACATGTTTTTATGATATATTACATTGTGATTATTTCTTTTGTTATAATTGATATGAAGATGACCTACACGTACGCTGCAACTTTTAACATTAAAATTATGATGCTCGAGCACATCTTCGTGGAGTATAGTGAACTTATGCAAAACCATCAAGCTCAAACAGATAGTTCTGTGTTTCGTGTACAAAACGAAATCATATTGTTATTATATATAGACTGAAAAATTCAATTGAAAATTTCACAGATTTAACACATAATATGAATGAAACGTTACGAATATTTATATGAGAATGCAAGATTAATGTTACATACAGTAAGTTATGCGCGATGAAAATATAACCCCTTGGGAAACCTTATTCATATCCATTGCATGATGCCGCATCCAATGTGCTCCATATTTTTATGTAAGGAATTCCCTTTCCCCTTCCATTTATATTTATCGATTATCGTTTTATTATGCCAATAAGAATACGGAGGCGCGATGGCTCCGTGGTAGAGTATTGGTCTCGTAACCGGGAGTCGAAACCAAGTCGATGCGCTAGTGCCCGTTGGTAAGGCATTAATCCTCATTACCAGGGCTTTCGGAGATGACTTAAAGATGTCGGTCCCCTGGGTGCTTACTTACAAGCATACATAGTTATGCTCTCTTAGTAGTCAGGTAAAACAAACAAACAATAATAGTCCTTGTTGTCAAATTTTGCATGTTTTTACATTGCATTGGTGATCCGACATCATTGTCTTTATTGAGTAAACAATAACTTTACGGTTAGGGTACGGTCCAGAATTCCAGAATTTGCGTTATGAATTCGACTTGGGTAGGAAATTGATTGCAGGGAAATTTTCACCGGAGCACATTTGTCGTACAACCGTCAACAGTGGTTAAACAGAGAATGCTATGATTTTCTTCTTTCTTACGTTTGGCTAGAGTCGCTAGATTGTTGATATGAAGCTAATAAACCAACATGAAAAGAATCCTGTGATGTTTTGTGTTTACTAAAATGAATGACCTTCCACCATTACGACGTATTGTCTAAGTCAATATGTTTATAGTTATGACGTCTCTCCCCCACTCTCTCTTCCTCTCACATACACTCACACTGACACGCACACACGCGCGCGCGCACACACACACAAACGCGCGCACACACACACGTACATGAGTAGCTTTTGAAAACAGTTCTTGTTCATCTAGGAATAGTACATGTAGGCTTAAACAACTGCTTCGTTAGATGCTGCTTATAATTATCGGCTTGCATGGTGATGTAGATATACACACACTACACACACACACACTCAAGAAAGATTACCAACAATACTTTTCAGGACATGGTGCAACCGTAAGCCTACTGTATAGTTGCTTCGTTGTTGTTGATTACGTTACCACGTATAAACCCATTAGTCTTTATACTGCCTTTCAACTTCCAAAACCAAACTTAAGACTCACCTAATTCTCGATGCTTACAAATAATTTCTTTAGACCTTGTTAAACTAGTAATCATTCTACGTTATTTCATTTTGTAATAGCATGTAATTCAATTTCTTCTGAAGGATCCTGGACCAACTATCAAGATGGATATGCGCGTTACCAATAACGTCATTATTATTAATATTATTATCATTATTATCATCAATATTATTATAATCATCATCATCATCATTATTAATACTGTAGAGTCATAATAACGATTATTATTATTATCATTATTTTTAATATTGTTATAATTATTATTCATTTCATAGTTATAATTATTATCACCACTATTGCGATCATTCTTGTCGTTGTGGTTATTATCATTATATTTATTTATTTATTTATTGGTATATAATGATCGACCAGCAGCACAAGGCTGAACTGGTCAATTTACAAAGGTACATTGATGTATATATATATACATGTACAATAGTATTACACAACATAGTAAATAAATCAGTAACATATTGACAATACAACATAATTATATTGCGTTCGTTTATGTACATTAAATAAAAGGATGTACTATAGCAGGAGATATAAAAGAGCATATATTGATATTATTACTGTCCAAGCTGTCTTAGCAACCACCTCTAAATAAAGGCAACATGTCTACAGTGGCCAGTTTTCCTGTTTTCCCTGTGTGGCCTTTATAGACAGGTTTTTACTGTATTATTGTTATCATCATCGTCATCATCGTCGTCGGCATCGTCCTTGTCGGCATCATTATACCTACGCAACCATTCTTCTCACATTGACATCATAATCCCATAGCTCTTACTACTACTTATGATTGATTTGTTGAGAGAAACAAATAAATCACGGATGTAAATTTTATAAATGTTTCCTCGAAATGTTGATGATACTTCGTGAAGACTCAAGGCAAATCAGGTAATTAAAACACAATTTTGTCATGTTTTTTTGTGGCAGGAAAACAGTAACATATTATAAAAGTATGGACAGATTATATTTCAGACAAGTAAAATAACGATGTGACACAATAAGATAATGAAGAGATTAAGAAAAGGGTTTTAATGAAAGTGAATAACCAAGGAAAATCAAAAGTTTTTATACTTTGATTTTGAATAATAAATTTGACCGTTAAACCAAAAACTCAAGGAAAGTGGTAAGAATTGTTGAGAGGGGGAATAAGATAAAGAAATGCTAGTTGTAAAATCATATGAATATTAAATATGCAATCAATGAATAAAAGCAAAATTCTAGAATTTAATTACAAATTACTGCAGAACTTTATACCACATATGTTTAATTTACCCAAGTGGAAACTAAGTAACAATCCCTTATGTGCGTATTTGATAATGAGTTTAATACACGATAGTATATTTCATTCGTAATCTATATTGTAAAAACTCAACTGTCATATTGTCTTTACAACGTTGATTTTTCCTTCGATGTCTCCATCTTTATATTAAGGATTATGATTTGGAAAACAAGCATTCCAGAAGTCTGAACTTTTCTTCATTCGAGTAAAAGTCGTTAAAGTTTATTTTATGAACTCTCATGTAATTGTCTAACTCATTTAATAATGGAAAACTATTATGAAACTGCAATTTCTTAAAAGTATTTTGAAAACACCATGATTCGCGAAACTCTTAGAAATGGTCTACATTTAACTGATAGTATAATTTCCATAGACTGTGTGATTTAACTTTCTGAAATGTATAAATTTATCAATGAATTTATTTTCACAAAGAAAATATATCATTAACTCTATGTTTCCTTGAATTATTCAAGATAAGTAATGACGTCATTCACGAAGGTGATTACGGACAAATCGCATTTTGTCTTCAGACTTGCGCTACAGGATCTTCTTATCATGTCTAAAGCAAAAAAGAACTAGATTTTGATTGGTTCATTTGTTGTCTTCCGATAATCATCAGGGAATACGCAATGATTGATTACGCAATCTGGCGAGACGCCTTGGATAATGAACAAATATCGGCGTAAGAAGAAATCGCTTGAAATGGCTTCCCGTTTGAAGGGCTTCGATCAGTCTTTACGTGAAGTACTGGACGATCTTTTTTCCGCTACTTCATTCAGGAAGAGGGTGAATCTCCATGGACGATACGGTCAAATGAGCGCGGTATACGTCAACCCTCACTTGAAGCCGTTTATATTTACCTTTTCTCTCCAAGCTGGCGGAGGTGTACATGATGATGAGACCACTGAGGAAAAATCAATTAGAGTGTTTGTACCAGAGTGCTATATTACCTATCCTTGAAACTAAAAAAAAGGCTTATAAAAGAGCACAAATGTAAAGAAATACACCAATGAGCTTATTTTTTGATCTGCGCTTGCGCGTATGCCTAATGGTGACAAAGGATTGTGGGAAATGAAGTTTTTGGAAGGATAATTGTGGGGGGGGGTGGAGGCTGTATCAGAAATGTCATGATCGTTAAAATTATGGCCTGATGTTGATGGCAGTATAGAATAATGAGCTAAAAGTAAATCTAATGCCATATCTCTTGAATTCATCATACCCTGCCCTGTTTTTCTTTCTAATTTTAGCTCATGATAGGTAGGAGGGATATCTTTTTTTGGCGAAGGCCTCTTTTACTTGTTTTTATATAGGTCCTATTGTAATTAGGATATTATATGTGTTCGCATGAGAGGAAATGAAATTACAATCCATAGACATGGACAATCCTTGTTTTGATGATGTTCTTTTGATCCTGGATATTTTTCAAACACATCTCGATTAACCTTTCAAGGATCATCATTATAATCAAATAATGAATCTAAGGCTTCATATTTACCATATTTGATCTGAAGTTATTCGTAAAACGGTCATTCTGAATCGAAAACATTTGGTCCCACGCTGTAGCAGTAATGGGATTTCATTTTCTGGGAAAATGCATGAAAACAACAAAAAAACAAATGAAAATTTAGAGTCTTGTGGGCGAATCACGGAAAGGAAAATTGGTTACCCTTTACATACTGTATTTTTCACTTGTTATTTTTATGGAAAATTTGTTAGAAGACAATGAAAGTTTGCCTGATCTGTCAATCCCAAAAATCTGAGAATTTATACTGATTTTAATTCATTTCTTACTATCACTGTTTATTAGTTTGTCGGAATAGTTTTCGGGCAACTTGTTGGTAGATTTGATCAGACACAACCTCCTCCTCATTGTATTAATTTGCTTCTCCTTGAGGGCCCTGCAATCATACTGCATGACAAGGCGCTCAGAATTCAAATAATTTCTTTCTACCGGGTACCCATTCAGTACAACTGGGTGAAGGGTGACAAACGCACATTAAAGTCTTGCCAAAGGACATTAGTTCCGTGAGAGACTCGAAGCGCGAGCGATGTGATCCACAGTCCAGCACCCAGGGGTGTCGATTTGTATCCGTGGTTGGGGTGATAGGTGCCAAAATATTTTCGGCAATGGATCAAAGCAACCAAGAGGTAGAAGCGTGTGGCAGGTTGCAACCCCTCCCTTCCAAGTCATTAACTTTTTCAAGTCACCCTCAATAAAGATAACATTTCAGAGAATATAAGAGTGGTAATAAAATGAATAACATGCTAAATGTTAGTCCTGACTCTTGCCTGCAGTGTAGGCCTACCAGACTGATATCATCTATTTTTAAACGAAATTTAGACATTACTACCAACAAAAAATCCAATGGTGAGGGATATCAACTTGTGAAAGTATTATGTTATCAGTGGGCAAATGCATTAATAAGCAACCAGGAAAGGTTCATGTAGACAGAAAATTCTTTATTTCCTGGTGATAGAAACATACATTTTATGAATATTGATGTCTCCAAACAACATTCATCGTGAAAAACCCATTCCAATATTCTGTGTAAGGAGATCTCAAAAACATAGTTCTCATTAGTAAATGAAAAACATATTGCTTTTGGTTCTTCATTTGACTCTCTTCCTTCTTTAATTAAACCAACTGAATCCTCTCTGCGGGAAACTCAATTCAATGAAACAGAATATCACTGATGCAAAATTTGGTTCTCAAAATGACAGAAAATTTCCACTCCTGATCTCATACAAACTGTCTGTTTCTTAAAAACATAATATAAAACTTACGTTCCAACTACCAAACAACAAACTTCCATTATCTCCTTCTTCACCCAGATATACTTATCATACCAGATACGCTCTAAAATATAAGCATAATATTCCCCTAAGGCCCTGACCAGAGCACTATTTTTTTTCTCAAAAACTATAACCAATCTTAGAAGGTGCATTATTATTGGAAGGTTGTTATAAACAAAAATTCAAACTTAATAACATTCTAACCTTCAAAAACACCTTAACTATCTTATGACTGTTATGTTTGAATACAATACATAGGCCTACATCAGCTTTTCAATAAAACAAAAATAAGTTGTGACATAATAATCTTTCTCCAAAATATCGAACTAGAGTATTCTGTTGTATTGCTTGTTTATGTACATACAAAGAGCTTATTTTCAAGAGGCACTAGATCCATGTGTGTAACTTAAGAAAGAACTCTTTGTTTACCCGATTTTGTTCAGGTGTCTATGGAAAATTGTTATTAAAAGATGCATGTGTTCATAATTTCTCTCGTAATTTAGGTTAATAATTTGTTCAAGGTAAATAGAGGAAAATGTATATCATTTTCTCCATTTGCTATCAAAAGATTTTGCTCCTTTCGGAAAATAGCTCTTCAAATGTTTTACATGTAGAGATATAAATAAACAAAGAAATCGATGAAATCAATAAAAACAAAATAGATACTGAGTATGAATCAGGGAACAAACTGAAAGTTTCGTCTCTTACATGCTGCCATTTGGACAAAACCGTCTTTATCTTCAATGATACAATATTTTATTACTTTACTTGCATTATGAAAAAACGCATCATCAACCCCACATAATCATAGCTTTAAAAATCAATTCAGATTGAACTGGCCAAAAGTCATGTGATATTCTTGCTCAGATGCTTTCCTTTACCTTTAAGAGTTCTTTATATTGAGGAATTGGTTGATAATTTTTTTTCTTGGCAATAATGCCCAAATTAAAAGATTTAAACAAATACACGACTGTAACTCCTAGCGCGTTTTGAAAATTGTTTTAGGAAATATCAGGAAATAAAATGAGTGAAAAGAAAACAAATAAAGATACAATGACGTGAATTTTAGCAAGGGTGAACGGAAACAACATAACAACTAGTGAACTATCTTATAACTCTCCCACTCTCTACTTCTTTTTTGCACTTTTGCGCTTCGCGCTTAACATTTAGCTCGTTGCTTTTTAACGCTGCTGCTTTGCATTTGGCGCACTGCATTTCTATGATGCTGTTGATTGAATAAATTGATCAATTCCTGATGAAGCCGTATGAGCGAGAATTCAATTTATTCTTGTCTCAAATACGGTTGTCTCATAGTTACTTTGTTTTCTATTTATATATGTATGTATCATGAAAATGAGATAGCAAAATGTGTATATTGATGGTCATCTTGCGAGTAATAACCATTAACTACTCTCATCGGGCTCTCATCATTAATTTTTCTCTTCATTTTTTTTTTTGATGGTGAATTATTGGGGGATGATTGTACAGGCCATCCCCCACCTGAAATATTGGGGGGATATATCCCCCCATCCTCCCGTGATCGACACCCATGCCAGCACCCTATCCACTACATCACAACATCTCATTCAAAATAGCCTTGCGACAACCCTGCGAAGATGGCTAGACAGAGGGTACCGAAGTGTTTGAAAACCGCGATTTTTTTTTTTGGTCTCCCAGATTATCCAAAGATGACAGTAAACTGCTCGGTCTCCTGGATTCAACTTTATTCTTTTACATTAATTAATTATTTATGTCCCACTTGTGGGATGGAACACCCTTATCAGCACGAGTGCTGTTTTCATAGGGGTCCAAAGAAAAACCGTCTATACCTGAGACCCTAAAATCTGAAACCTACCAAAACTTTTTGCTCTGGCTCAAAATGATTTCCGCCTTCCTTCCAGATTCACCTATGCCTGGAGTGCAGGGGTGCGTGCGTGCATGCATACCTGCGTAGGCGTCTGGAGTGGGTGTTGTTTTTTTGTGAGGAAGTGAGTGCCGATAATAATCGTACTATATTGATGCTTGTTAGCGTTTGTTGGAGGACACAGTGGCGGATCCAGGGGCCGGGGCCCGGGCCCTCCCTAGAAAAAAACAGGAAAAACACCCTTTTTGAAAAAAAGAAGTTGGGCCCTCCCTGGCACCCAAGGGGTGGCGGTGGGAAAAAATTACCCTTCCCGGAGGGAAATTTTTTTTTTTTTGCTCACTACCCCACTGAGCGAAAAATCGACCGGCACGATTTTCAAATTCAAATTAATTTTCAAATTAATTTCCTAGACGTTATGATGAAACTACACACTAAACTTTAGGCACGCAACATTAATATAAATCTATGCTTGATTGGAAATATGATAATGCCTTGAAATTTTTTTGGTCAAGAATGCTTTGTTTATAATTTCTTAGCAAGGAATCAATACTTCATAACTTGCTTCATAAATTGCTTCATTATTTGCTTAATTCCGCTTTAACATGATTTGTTCCTACTATATTTTGATGAAAATTAATTGCGGTAATGTTTAGATCATAGAATATCACTGTAAATGACATTTACACAGAAATACCATGATCTTGACAATTTAATAGTTTCAAAGAAGATCTTGTACGTTCTTAATGTTGAACTTTTTGTCTGTCCGTCTCCCTGTCTTTCAAACTAAATTTCAAATTTGATTATGCGATAATTTAGATGATATTAGGTACAACCTTGGCGTTGCGAACATTTAACTCTTTATTAACGGATCGAAACACATGACCGCCACATTGTTTAGAATTTAGCAATCTACTATTTGCCTGCATACTCGACCAAAGCCAGCAAAGGGTTAAATCTCCCATCACCATGATCATAGAAATCGGTTTAATATCCTCTATCCTGGTCAGTCTCCAGATAACATACTGTTTTGACGAAGATGGTAGGGTTTGTTTGATCACATCCTCAAGAAGTGCATCTGGGGATAGCCAGGAGACGCGGCCATTTAGAATAGTCAATTAACACTTGACGTGAGTCTACGGCATGATGTCATTTCTTCACTCGTCCAGCTCAATGGTCCTTTATGGACCATCCCCTGGGAAGGTTGATTTTTAGTGTCGGGGAAGCAAAAGGAAGAGAACAGAATTTCATGCCAGAGATATCCAGCAAATGGGGTGTACGATAAGGTTGCATTTTTTAAATTTTGTTTTTAATAGACAATACTTAACATTTACACACCAATATAATTTATATTTTAGCCCTGCATTGTTAAAAATAAAAAATGACCTGGGCTCCCCCCTTGTTTTTTTTATTTCTCTCTCTCTCTCTCTTTTCTACTTGTATATCCATTTTTGGTAGTATCTATACAATTGTATATACTATTACATGTACTTCCTTTGTTGATAATCGTGGTTGTGAATAAAGTGACATTGAAACAGCATATATATCATATGGCCCCATAAAGCGCCACGTGTAAGATCTGCAATTTCAACGAAATCATTGACCCATTGTATTTAGTTTTTAATTACTTCGGGTAGAAAATTCTTTCCGAGTACAATGGTATCAAGATCATCAATTTTGGGTAAGGCATTTTTATTCTACTTTTCAAAAGTAGCAGATAGGAGTAGTAGTATCATGTTTAGAAATAATAAAATAGCGTTGTTAGTTAGTTGTAAAAGTAGTCGTATTTGTCTTGTTGTAAACTTAGAATGAAGTAACTAAAATCATTGAAATAAAAACATTGATCGGTTTAATGGAATAAAAAACCCACGCAGTCCCAATACAGATGCAGTAACGGAAGTATATAAAAGTTAAAATCTGACATTAAATATATATATATATTATATATGGGATTGATTTATCTATATTACTCTATTAATATTCATTGTTTTGGGAGACTGCCATATCTTTTATAAGTAACTGATATTAGTAACGGGGGAAAAGATTTATTCGTCTCTAGGTGCACCTCAAAACAATAAGTAATTAATATTAACTTCATCTGGTATAGAAATTCATCTTAAGGGTACCTTCAATATAATTTTGTTTTTATTTAAACAGACAATATATACAAACTGAAAGAGGAAGGGGATTAAATTAACATGCCTAATAAAAGACACCATTAATATATCATATGTATTGCAAACGTAGTCATGATAACTTCTCAATGGGGAGAGATAAGAACTGCTGAGATTAATGATAAGAAAGGGCATCTGGGGGCCTATAAAGCGAACAACGCCTTTCGGAAATGAATACACTATTTTTTTCTCCAAAGGTGCTATTCACACGATTCTATTGATGGTATTGCGCTAAAATATACTGCCTTACTCTGAATAAAATTAAGGAAAATCAACAAAACTGACTTCAAAGTTCAACTGTTTAGTTGTTCTTAATAGTTTTTGAATTCCTCCAATGTAAGATATTGAATTCCTTATACGTTAATGCGTGTCAGTGTACACCGTTCTACAAAATGAATTCCAAATGTTAATGGTTGATTCATGTGTATATTCTACTTAATTAGTACTTTAACAAAAATATAATATTACATGTCATTTAATTTGATTGAAAAAAACCCTCTACAAACGTAACCGATGGCTGCCGGAAGATGAAATATAAGTTTTGTTCTCCCTCCCCCAGAAAATTCAACGGAAGGGGATGGGCCTTAGCCCCCCCCCCCCCGGTCCTTGCCCACTGCCGTGTAGTCTCCCTAGGTGCAGACGATCTAGACCCGGCCGTTAAGTATGATAGGGTGTCCACAGTTGATGCATATCCGCCCCTCTAAAAAAATAAAACAGGAATGTGACATTCGATCCATGACATCTTAAGTTCTAGATACATTTTATTTAGATCAATTAATCCCAAGTGGAAATCAAATCCTAGACTTCAAATGGTGCAACTACACAATTTATCGTCAACAGAATTCCGGTGATTTCGAGATCTCAAATTCGACATCGGATCGGCGTGCGCTACAAGTTAAGAAAAAGTCATAAAAACAAATAGTCCTCAATTCGCCCACGAGATCGGCGTGCGCCCTAAGTGAATAAAAAGTCTTATAACAAAGAGTTTTCAATGCGCCCACGATAGATTACAGCATATTTATCCAGAAGAGCGATCCACCAAATGTAAGATAATTACATGAATTGGAAAGCAAAATATCATACAATCAGTTGGTATCACTCTTTACTAACAATGTTGATGACATCTTCTATCAAAGTGAAGATTTCCAGACGATTGTCGGTCAGTTTCATATTTTTTTTAAAGGAACTGGCGCAAAACGCTGCAAAAGTTGCCTGTCTTTCATTAATATTTTCATAACTTCTCTCCCAGTTTCGAAGAAAGTTTCGTTTAAAGCTAATTCTAGGATCCTTTTTCCATTCGTGGTATCAGATTTGCAAAATCTTACCGATTTCCTGACACACATGTACATGTATATGGATCTGTGCGTGAACTTAGGTCACGCGCGAACGGCGGTCACACGTGAACTAGGGTCACACTTCCATTCACGTCACCGATCAGCTTTTGCGTAGATGCCGTGGTCGAGTGGTTTACGGCGCTTGACTGGAGATGCGAAGGTCGAGGGTTCGAATCCCGACACGGCACTAATATCCTTTGGCAAGATATTAACCTGCACTTGCTACTCTCCACCCAGGTGTTAAATGGGTACCCGGTAGGATGCGACCGTCATTGTTGGTCAAACAGTTTTAGAGCGTCAAGTAACGCCTGGCTGGAATGCTCCCCAGGGAGTGGAGATTGTGCACACAGTGTGTGCGGGCAAGCACTGAATCCAATGACCGGGGTAATAGTATATCTGTAAAGCGCTTAGAGACATTTGTATTAAGCGCTATATAAAAGCTGATTATTATTATTATTATTATCGGTCCTTAAAGATACTATGTCCCTTTTGCAGCCAACATCAAATTCTGTAGAACTTTGCAGGAATTATGAATATGTCATGTATGTCCTATCTGTGAAATTCAAACGTTAGCAGTGTCCTAATATTCAAATTATGCAAGGAAACCTGTTTACTTGCTAGACTTCACTGTCAGACACTATTGAGTGACTGACTGGCTTTTTCATCTTTGGTAATAACATACATAAAATGAGCTGTAAAGGGTACATGAGCATTGTCTACATCAATAACCCACTTCTTGTAATGGCCAAAATTAAACTGATTGAATCTTTGCGCAGCATAAAACGTACGACCATTCGGTACAAATACAATGGTCTGAAAAATCAGACTATTACTTACTGGCTCTATAGCTCCTAAGTCGATTTGACAACTAATAGTGGTTATTTTCCCACTTAAGACATTTTCCAGCCCCCTTTTTTAGGGAAGTTCTAAACTAGTATTGTCTTTCAAATGCCGTTGGAATTTAACCTTTACATTTTTTTTGTACTGCAAATGGGACATAGTACCTTTAAGTAGACACCACTGACTTCTTATCGGTCCTTAAGTAGTACACGGCGCTGATTTCAATAGGTTCTTAAGTAGATGGCAATTGTTCTGATTTTCGTCATTTTTTAATAATTTGACGCCGCTGATGTTTTTTTTTAGGGGTGATTAAAGAGATGCCACTGATTTTCAACTTCGTCCTTAAAGCATATTTTGTTTTTTGATAGGGACATATTCAGTCGGAATGAAAATTGTTTGAGATTAATTAATGTTATTGCATGCCATGGACGTACGGGTACCAGATTCCTAGGGGGTGACGTCGCTTGTCTAAATATTAACTTAATCATTATCTCGATATCGATGATTTAAATCTCCATGGAAAAAGGGGTGGGGGTCCAGCTCCTAGCACTCCCACCCCACCTTGTACGGATATGTTCCATCTGAGTTAGAAAATTAATGTGTCATATATATTTCCGGTGGATCCCCATCTTATCGGGCAGATTTTTAGCATGAGGGTTTAAGGAGTTTCTTTTTACATGACAAGCCGCATACCTAGTTACATCCAGAGCCATCTATACACAGAGTTTGGCCAACTATGTTACAGTTGCTCACAACATGGCGTATGTTATTTAGCTCGTGCTTGCCCAACAAAGCAGCACTTGCCCTATCGCGCCCAACTCTTACCCGGTAGCCAAAACTGTCCTTATCAATGCACTGGCTGGATTCATGACGGATGTACGTATGATAATTAATTCTCAGAATCCTCTGTACGCATTACATTTTCATAAAAACAATGCACTTTTACAGCCAAATTTATTATAATATATTATAACCAAGCAGGGGTCGATAGCAAGTGGGCGATTAAGGCATCTCTACATGATTCGTGGTGATGGACGCCTTAATACACAAACAACCACTCCCACACTCCGCCTTCCTGTTACATTTTAATAAGATAAATGCCAAGGACTAAATTTCTATGTATAGGTTCGGTACTTGTTCATCCTACCAACGTTCACAGCATAAATAACATTACACCCATAGCAACCATCAAATCTAAAAACTGTCACTCTGACTTTCTCGTTTTGGCGAGTTGACTATGACATCATTGCAATATCTAAACCGGAAACAGAGATCAGCTTCCAATATCAAATAGGCCATTTTCGTAATGTAATCCTCTGTTTAAGTACCTCGTTACAAATTCATTAATTCACCTAATACGAAGGATTGTATTTCAAAATCAGAATGCGGATTGCATACATTGATTGTTGTTAGTTAGGACAAACATTATGTCTTGTCCTATCTAACAACACGTAATGTTTGCTATTTTGCATACTGACTATTGAAATACATTTCTTCGTAACATGTGAATGATTTAATTTGTAACGAGGCACTTAAACAAAGATTTGTGCATTAAATTTGATTACATTAAGAAAATGGCCTATTAGTGACTCAGAGGACATTGCACTGCATCATCACTTCTCCGTGAAAACATTAATGATGTGCCCTTTCATCTGTGGAATAGGGGAGAAAGTAATTAACAGCATCTCTCGGCATCTCATTGGAAGTTGGATACATTATGATAAAAAGTCGTGATGATAATAAAAGCCAAAGTGCACACATATTGCCCATAAACTTGGACTGATATATCTTTACCCTTTTTTAATGAAATAACAGTATGATAAATTCTTGATGGATAAAGCTTATTTCTTCTCAGAGCTTTATCACCAAATTTCCTTGAACATTTAAATTGATGAGTAAAGTACAGGAATATTGTCGCAATCATTTCAGGAAAAGAGGTGAATAAAAATATTCCAGTTTCCTTGGCGACAATGTATATAAGACGTCATAGCGACTTTACGATTTGACATCTACAAGAAGAAGAAGAAGAAAAAAGGAATGACAGCTACCGTCTACTCTTCCTTTTCTACAAAACAATTAAGTCATGGGCTATGTTTCATAGACCTCATTACTATCATGATTGCAAAGGGAAGCATCGCATTCTACTTGACATGATATGTATTTTATTTTAAAAAGGAGTTTCTGGCAAGAGTTATATATTGTTTTACTATTATTATACTGCAGAGGGGTCAACAAACCACAATGCTGATTTGAAACAAATTAGGTCAAACATAAATTTATTGTGATCACAAGAGGATTTCGTGAAGTCCGGCTGCTTTACTACTTTCTAGTACCCCAACACTCCTGATGAAAGGACTTGTAAAGTTTAGGGACCGTTTCTTCATTGGAACATGAAGAAAATCATTAAATTACAAAAATTATTAGTTTAGACATTAGAGATTTACAGTTTATACAATTAGTTGGCAAGTTTCTTGGCAGTTGTGTTTTGAATGGTCTTTTTCCAAGATTCAATTTTTTTCTCGGTTTTACTGATATCTAGTAGCGCCATTCCGAATCAACTTTTTACTGTGAATCTATATAATGTATCGGACCTGTGGTTTCTTCATTCTTTGAACAATTATCATTCCCCTTTTAATAATAAGTTCATCATAATTTAATGTTTCTTCTTTAATTTCTACTTTTTAAAAATATATATTTCGTTTGTATTTCTCTGTTTTGTTGGTCTCTTGGGCCCATGTAGGAAACTTAATTGGGCAGGAAAGATTTAGGAATCCAGACAAATAATATCTGGTATATTATTTTATTGGCAACTTTGATTCCTAAACGATGTTTATTCCAAAATACGTGGCGACGAATGCTAATGTGACGTCTTATTGAATACTAACTAGAATAATAAAATTATGTGAGCCTTCTAAATAACTATAAGACCTCGCAGAATTCTGATGTCCTTTTTTTTTGTCTTGTCGGTCTTGTGGGCCGTTGGTGTCGTTGACTCTAAATGGAAATGTTCTACTTTTCTATGTTATTTTATGCATTTCTCTGTTTGTTCAGTTTCGTAGGCTCTCGCTTTAGTAGACCGTTATAATTTTTTCTTCTACATTTTCTTTTTGATTTATTTATTTGTTTTATCGATCTCAGACACATTTTGGACATTTCTTCTTTTCTATATTTTCTTATGTATTTCTTTGTTTTGTCGGTCTCGTGTACCGTCTGTCTACTGGATTAAACCTCTCTCTGTAGTATGAGTAGTAGTAGTGATAATTATAATGATAATAGTATCAATATTATTTGGGCTAAACTCTCTTGAGAGAGGTATCGTGGTATAACAATACAATATTATCAATAATAATAATAATTATAATAATAATAGTTATGATAAAGATTATAATAATGATAATAATAATACTACTAATAATAGTAAAAATAACAAAGATTCTAAAGATAGTAATCATAACTATTATGTCAGCTACCGATTTACACCTGTATGGAGAGAGGCAAATGTACATTTTTGTCTTGCCAGGATAGGGTACGAACCATCAACCCTTGGATTGAGAGTCCAGTGAATGAACCACGATACCACGACACCTCTCTCAAGAGAGTTTAGCCCAAATTGATAGTAATGAAACAAA
Organism: Mesocentrotus franciscanus; assembly: GCA_037976565.1. Classification (NCBI taxonomy): domain Eukaryota; kingdom Metazoa; phylum Echinodermata; class Echinoidea; order Camarodonta; family Strongylocentrotidae; genus Mesocentrotus; species Mesocentrotus franciscanus. Next base: position 9,235,859 of record CP137682.1, on the reverse strand, counting down.
CCAAGTGATTTGATTGTCGAATTTTTCGAGCCAGAAGAATGCTAACGCACGTACTTGAGCAAGGAGTTAACGCCCTTCCGGTTCTGAACGGACGTTCTTTGGATAACTGCATGGAAATGTACGTCATTGTCTGCATCGGAAGCCTGTGGCTAATGTCATCAGTGTTGAGCCATGTTTTCAATGTCATTAGATCCAGGCAAGGGATCGTAGAAACATGAAAGAAATGAGGAAAACCTTATTGGGCAGGAATTAGGAGAAACTTAGGAGAAAAACAGAAATTAATGATGTTTTTATACACTTCAAAGAGGAGAGTTATCCGCGACATCGTCACAATCCACCGACCCAAACTGCTAATTTGAGAATCGCATATACTTAATGATCGCATATTTCACACATTCATAGCTTTCTTATTATTGGTCAGATTTTTTTCAAACTTTCGCCGTTCTGTTTATCTTATATTTTCTTCTTTCATACAAATGAACTTATAAGAAGGGTGGGATGGCTCTTTAACGAAGTTTATCTCAAAATACGGGAAGACATATATTGATGAAACACAGTTATGACGTATTATTGCACATTAGGTGGCACAATAATTATGTGAGCCTCCGAATACTTTGAGGCTTCACAGACACCTCCTTTTTCTTTGACCGCTCTCTCTTCACATGAGCACGTGTGATTTAAATTTGTGGCGTAACGTGAGTCCAGTCAGTGAGGGGTTACAGACTGTAAAATATAGGGGGGTTCTTACGAGGCCGTAGAGTTGGAATAGGGTTTTGAATTTGGGTGCAAACATCTTCTATCTTCTTAGCCTTGTCCTCTCCCGTAATTCATCTCTCATTTACTCTCCCTTTTCCTTCTCTTTTCGACATTCATTGGGGGGGGGGGCGCCCTCGGGCCACCGACAGATATCTCACTGACGAAAGTAGATATTTTCTTATTCCTTCCAGCACCGGGTTTATTAGTGAATCATCTGATTCACATTTTTCCTATGTTGTAACCAATGGTTTATATAAAAAAAAAAAACGTTGTCAATTTTGCGTTATCAGATTTGCTATGTTTATGAATGTATGTTCAACGTTAAACACGCCCCCAATATAAACCCCAATTGTCACTATTAATGCTGGGCTTTTTACCATGTTTGAATGAATAGACCTTTAGTTAATAAATAAATAGATTCAGCATATTTTTTGGTAATATTTAAATTTTTTCGAACACTAATAATTTTCTAAAAAAGCATATACACATACAAAAATAAATACAAAATAGACCACCCTACTCTGAATACAATGGGTTTTTCCCGGCCAATCTGAAAATCCTTTTTTTTCACCTTAATTTCTGGTGTATTTTTATCATTAACCCATATATCGCCCTTTGACGAATTTGATGATTCAAATATGCATTCTAAACTATATATGCAGGGGTGTCGATTTGTATCCGTGGTTGGGGGGGATGATAGGTGCCAAAATATTTTCGGCAATGGATCAAAGCAACCAAGAGGTAGAAGCGTATGGCAGGTTGCACCCCTTCCTTCCAAGTTATTAACTTTTTCAAGTCACCCTCAATAAAGATAACATTTCAGAGAATATAAGAGTGGTAATAAAATTAATAACATGCTAAATGTTAGTCCTGACTCTTGCCTGCAGTGTAGGCCTACCAGACTGATATCATCTATTTTTAAACGAAATTTAGACATTACCAAAAAAATCCAATGGTGAGGGATATCAACTTGTGAAAGTATTATGTTACCAGTGGGCAAATGCATTAATAAGCAACCAGGAAAGGTTCATGTAGACAGAAAATTCTTTATTTCCTGGTGATAGAAACATACATTTTATGAATATTGATGTCTCCAAACAACATTCATCGTGAAAAACCCATTCCAATATTCTGTGTAAGGAGATCTCAAAAAACATAGTTCTCATTAGTAAATGAAAAACATATTGCTTTTGGTTCTTCATTTGACTCTCTTCCTTCTTTAATTAAACCAACTGAATCCTCTCTGCGGGAAACTCAATTCAATGAAACAGAATATCACTGATGCAAAATTTGGTTCTCAAAATGACAGAAAATTTCCACTCCTGATCTCATACAAACTGTCTGTTTCTTAAAAACATAATATAAAACTTACGTTCCAACTACCAAACAACAAACTTCCATTATCTCCTTCTTCACCCAGATATACTTATCATACCAGATACGCTCTAAAATATAAGCATAATATTCCCCTAAGGCCCTGGCAAGAGCACTATTTTTTTTCAAAAACTATAACCAGTCTTAGAAGGTGCATTATTATTGGAAGGGTGTTATTAACAAAAAGTCCCAAATTTCATTCAAATTTTTTTGTTTCTTGTTTTTCTTTTCACATTCCTTTTAAGCCCTGTCAATAATGTGGCATTGATTATTTACTTGTTTTTAATTAGTTTTTGAACGAACTCCTAGGTGAAAGAAATCGTTAACTATTCTTGAATATTATTACTTGTTTTAGAACATGTTGTGCCTGTCTCACATTGCCTTCCATCATTCCATGGCAATTCTCCATGTTTCTTTCAGCTTATTTCTCACTTCTTTTCCATCCACTCAACTAATTCCTGATCATGCATTAACCTCATACCTACCATCACCCATGCCTAAGCTTTTTAGGGAGGGGATCCCGTAAAGTAATTTTGACATTGTAAGAAATAAACATGAGCAATATTTCATTGTAGGTTACTTTAAAGTCAACCTCTTTTTCATCGCCCATTCACATCAGTTCCCTGAAGGAAATGCTGGAATATATATGTCCCTCTTTCTCTTGTCTTTCTTCCTTTTCTCTTCCCCTTCCTTTTTCTTCTGCCCGTTTCTTCCCTTTTCCCTTTTTCCCAGGTAGCAAGCCCATATGGGGCCCATATGGGGATGATCTGGGTCACTTGTGCCATCTGGGCTATTAAATGGAACCCATATATGTATCCCATATGGGGCCAATATTTAGTAACCCATATGGGATCTATCTGGGCCAGCCCTTATGGGTTCCAGATGGGAATGAGCTGGGCGTACACATATGGGTAGAATATGAATATGCCCATATGGGTAACACATGGGGAAAATCTGGGTTAACCCACATGGGATATATCTGGGTTAACCAATATGGGTACCAGATGGGATTAAGCTGGGCATGCCCATTTGGGCCCAGTTTGGTATGGGTCCCATCTGGGTCCATCTGTCTTATATGGGTCCCATATGCTTCTTGGGCAGATGCATATGCAGATGCTTTAAGGCCCCAGATGGTTTTCCATATGGGGCCCATGTTTCAGAGAATATGGGACCCATGTTGGTCCCACATGGGCTTGCTACCTGGGTTATTATCCTCTCTGTCTCTCATTATCTCTCTCTACTTCTTTTTTGCACTTTTGCGCTTCGCGCTTAACATTTAGCTCGTTGCTTTTTAACGCTGCGGCTTTTTTTGGCGCACTGCATTTCTATGATGCTGTTGATTGAATAAATTGAATAAATTCATCAATTCCTGATGAAGCCGTATGAACGAAATTCAATTTATTCTTGTCTCATATACGGTTGTCTCATTTACTTCGTTTTCTATTTATGTATGTATTATGAACATGAGATAGCAAAATGTGTATATTGATGGTCATCTTGCGAGTAATAACCATTAACTACTCTCATTGGGCTCTCATCATTAATCTTTCTCTTCATTTTTTTTTTTTGATGGTGAATTATTAGGGGGGGATGATTGTACAGGCCATCCCCCCCACCTGAAATATTGGGGGGATATATCCCCCCCATCCCCCCCGTGATCGACACCCATGTATATATGTCTATCGAAATCTAAAGTCGGACACCTTTAAAATGGTATTTGTTTTAACGAGTAAATCATTTACCAGTTATTATATTGTGCTATGTAGGTATATTCCCAACATCTAGAGATTGCGATAAGTGCCAAATATCTTCACTTTGGTTAAGAAAATTGAAAGTCGAAAGCCATGTTTTCACCAAGATTCTCCCCATTTCTGACGTAAGTGTAAAATAATATTTATATTTTAACTTTTACTGTTATCTCGCGATTGGGGATGATTTTGACCAAAACGAGGAAATCGGCTTTCGATTTTGCTATTGATGTGGATACGATAAAATATACACACACACACAGGTTTGGAAGTTTAATATGTCCTTATGGTGGGGCAGCAAATAAATGAATATTAATAGTACAAATTAATACTAATGAATAGTACTTTGGTCTTATCATCACTATCACCCCCAGCATTAACAGGTATACATTTACACTTGGGTGGAGTGTGGCAACTTTTGATTAATATCTTGCCTGTGGACGTTAGTGCCTGAATGGGATTCGAACCCTCAAGCCTTTGGTTGTATGTCAAGTGAATGAACCACTATACCATGACACCTCCACATTAAGTAATGGGAGGCACTATTTTTTTCTCCAAATGTTCATAAGTCCGAAACACAAATTTCCCATACAAGGGGGTCCATAGATCTGAAAAAAGAAAATTAATTCATCACTCCGAACATTCGTAGTATTATTCTGAACCTTGGAAATGATGTACCTTAGAAAGTAACGAAAATACTAACTTTTACTTATACTTTAGCCAAGTCCTTCCAGTTTATCTTGATATGATGGTCTAAAGACAGGGCAGTACTAGTAACAGTCCTTTTTAGGGGCATTGAGCATGCCGTTGGATGGATACGTGCGCAATATAACTTGAATCTATTGTTACTAATATCATCAGGAGATAATTTGCAAATGAAATTGAATACCGATAAGTAACTAATTCAGCTAACCGTATTAATTTGAATTTGCGGATATATACAAAATAGTTTAAATAATTTTAAAAAAAAATGATTTTTTAAAGGCCGAAAACTGGATGTGAATGCATAAACGTGAATTTGGCTGCCTGTTTGTGAATTTAAACGCTCGGATTCCTCTGAATTACTGAATTACGACATTTGAGTACATTTGAATGCGCGCAAAATGAATTTGAGTCACAAAATGATTCAATTGGGAAACCAATCTGCATTTTGCACCGTCAAAACTTAGCGCAAGAATCAAACTTATATCTCCACATATCGAGTTAGTAACTTAAGTCAATTTGAAACATTCCATTTGGCTTCTGTAGAGTGATAAACGGGCTGTCTTCTTACACTATCTGGTTCTTTTATCACCCCTTGCTGTCCAGTTCGCACAGCTTTCCTTTCTTCTTCCTTTTCTTTCTTTCTTTCTTTCTATCTTTCTTTCAGTTTTACGTTTTTTTCTGTTAATGTTTTCCTCTTCCCTCTTTTTTCTTAATTTCTTTCATTCTTTCTTTTTGTATTTTTCTATAATTCTTCCTTTTTTCTTCCTTTTTCTTTATTTCTTCTTTTAAAATATATTTTATTCCATACTTCTTTTGTGCTTTTTTGTTAATTCATGTTTTTCTTGTTATCATTCTTTAGTTTCTTTGTTTCTTTTTATTTAACCGCTAGGATCCCCGAATTCTGTTCGAAAAAAACTTGTATTTTCAAGCCGGATGCATGTAGAAATAAGAACTCTGGTTGCATGCCTACCAATAGAACTTTAGCTATATAAGAAAAAACCTAGTATCTGATTATAAAAAATTATGTTGCCCTGACACAGCGAAACGTTACTAGACGTTACTATGGATTTTGTATTAACATCTTGCTCAACGAATCAGTTGCACATGAAGGCATCCTCTCAAAACAAAAAGTACAGAATAGTGATCATTTTCCTTCTTCTTAAAATTAGCTTTTCTCCGAAAACAAAGTATAAGACACGTTGGCCGAGATACTTGATTGTGAAACCAGACGTGTCGGAGACCGCTCAGAGACCGAACGTGTTTGCGAATTGCGCGCGCTTTTTGCCTCGAGAGTGCTTCTTTCCCGCCACTTCTCTGCGCCTTAAGTAGAAATAACTATCCCACTGCGCATCAGCTCAGCCGTAAAGAAGTGGATTGCACACTGTCCTCAAAAACTGAAGGGGTAACCATTTTCGGAGTTTGATGATATCAAGAGAATCCCTGTTTCATCAATCGACGTAAAGTCTGACAGGAAAGAGTCATCCTATGGCAGCATAAAAACTCTTGGAAAACTTTCACAAGCCACATTCTAGGCGCGAATCTACAGGCAGCTGCACATAATTATAAAAAAACGCGGTCCTCCTGTTTTAATAAAGGAATGAAGAGAGATTATAGAAAGGGAAACGGCGCCTGTTAGAAACTTTTTGAACTATATGTTGGATTTGTTTGTGTGATTTCTTCATCGCATTTATCAAAAGCTCTTCAGTAGATCGGTCAGCTACTGCAAAGCCTACAGCGTTGCTCAACGTTTGCTCAGTGAATCCGTGGAAGTTGACGGATAGAAACTATCCAACTTAACTCAGAAACATGAATTCGACAATAGCCACCCTTCTTTCTTTAGCAGTTCTTCTTATCATAGCCGTCCAGATTTCATCAGCATTAAGTATCACAGAAGGCCCTCAAGGTAAGCTTATATTGTTTCTTTCATTCTTTTAGACGATCGAGATTAAAAGAAGAAGAAAAAAGGAAAGCAGATGTAGAAGGAAATATAAAAACTAAGGTTCCATAAACCAGTTGTGTTCAATTAATTTTAAACAGACTGATGATTGTACAATCTCTAACAAACAATATGTGTTCAGGAAGTATCACGATCTATGTTGAGCTTACTACGAAATAGGTCCGTGCTAAACATAAAACATTACGAGCTTCAATAACTTATGATTTATCGTGTTTCCGATTCTTGAAATTTATGGGAGGGGAACTGACTGCCCCTAGATTATTACGATTGTCGAGCTTAACAATACATTAGTACGCCACTGAAACGACTAGATTTCCTCGGAGCATGATAACAACAGAAGTGTGCGCGAAGTCATAAAATTGAGATTTTTAATTGTTACGTAATTCAAATTCATGAATTTAAGAATCTAGGAGTATTCAATACCATATACTCAACAGTAAAATACATATATAGTATGTACTTTGGTTAAAACCACAGAATTCAACGGAATGTAATGCATCTGGAAAAAAGTAGTCATTTCGAAATTTAAACAAATATTTTGAATTTGGAATACGAATTTCGTTCTCATGAAAACCCAGCGACTTTTCATAATGTTAATTTGCCGATACATTGATGAATGATGCAAACCTTTTCAATAGAGAGATATGATTTTAAAAAATGAACGCACCAATAGTTTTATTGCGGAGACTTATATGACGCGACAAATATGATACGGATAATTACGGATATTAGGGCTGCAATGGCAGTAATTCAATTGACAATGAAAAATACTACTTAAAATACCGCGCATAACCAAAACAAATACTTACCAGAAAGGAAAACAAATCTAATAATATTTACACTAAAGTCTTACTAGGGAAGTACAACTCCTCCATTGTTGCGTCTAGCATTTTAAATAAGGATCATATAGAGCAAATCTTGCCCTTTGCGTTTCAAGAAGTCTGGAAATGTTAGACTAGGAATCTGTTTGCCCACACCGTACTTCAGCATTTTTGATCTCATGAACTGTATCGTACTCTACAAGGTCCTACTTTTTTAATATCGTGACTTCCTCAGAATGAACAACCATAATTACGAAAAGCGCTTAGAGGCATTACACGTAGAATCCTTCAACTGATCTTATCATCTTCCATGAAGATTATGAATCATCCAGTGACGTAAAAATCATTAGAGATGTTATAGATTAATAGCTGGAAGTACTTATTAACCTTAGTAGCATCAAGCGCTATAACAATCTAGGTTGTTCTCCTTCTTCCACTTTTTCTTCGTTGTTAATCTTCGTCATCTTCTTCTCCTTCTTCTTATTACTACTACTACTAATACCACTACTACAACTACTATACTACTACTATACTAGAACTAGAACTAGAACTACTACTACTCCTATTACTCCTACTACTACTTCGACTACTTCTACTACTACTACTGCTACTACTACTACTACTACTACTACTACTACTGCTATTACTATACTACTACTTCTACTACTACTACTACTACTAATGATAATAATACTCCTGATTTCATCATTACATGTACTGCTGCTGTAATTAAGATCATTTCATGATCATCATAATTTTTTGCGAGATATCACCCGATAGCATGCATTTTTTCCCCTTTCCGTTGATTTCTTTACAATCAGCCATGTATGTACATTTATCAAAATACAAAATATGCAACGATTTTAGTATCAATATGTTCTCGAAATTCCACTAGGTGTCGAAAGCCCCTTTGCTACATTAGCCCCCCCCCCCCCTCAATCACGTCCAAAACGTCCAAAGTCTCTTTGGTGACATAATGAATCATGGATTTTCTATTCGCGTGCACATCATACCATTGGAGTTTTTGTTTGACTATGTCTGACCAGAGACATGGCTCTGAATGTCTACATGCGACAAGAAGAAGATTGCAAGACAGACAGAGAGAGAGAGAGATAGAGTCAGCGGGAGAGAAAGAGAGAAGGATGATACAGAGAAATATAACTTTTTAAAATATACTTTCTCAATTAGTGATTAGTGTAGTTCGTATCCAGGAACGAGTGCTCATCAGTCCTCCCACGGGCATTCTATTAAATTGAGATGACAAAATCTACAAATATTTTTCAAAAGTATTTCTTATTTCCCCTCTCTCTTTCGCAAGAAAAAGAAAAATAACCAGAAAATGTTGTAGGCGTATCTGTAATTTGGGCATTTTTTCAAATTGTTGCAATTAACGGTTTTTACCGAAATTACGGTAAGTATTATTTTCTAGTAAACAATATAATTATGAGCATTATAATTATGAGCATCCTTTTACAGGATGCTCCACCATTTTCAACATACAGTATCCGACATAAACCAATTGAATAATATTATTATGGATTACACATAATCGTATACTATCTTTGTAATGAAAATAGCTCAGTATTATGGCTTTTTCTTTACAATGTCATGCATCTATGCTGCCTCATAATGGTAGATTGTGTAATTATTTTTTAATGCCTCAAATTAAACAATTCATAAACTGTTAATGTAAGAGGAAATACAATCATAAAGACGTACTTTTATCATTGTGTGGATAGTAATGCATATTTCGAATGCAAATGCACTCCATTCGTTCTGTAATACACGCACACACACAAACACATTTACATATTATTTTGCCAATCTTTCATTCACTTCTTATTATTCACTTCTTATAATGTCTAAGTAAGGGTACTCATATAACTTAAAGTAATTTAACGTTTGATATAAAGTTTTTTAAAAACATTTTGTGCTGAGCATGAAATAACGATTTCATTTCTATTATGTATTCACATTTAAATGATTATAATGAAGCGGGAAACTACAAACTAAACTGTATTGTGTAGAGGGCCGTTTTGGGCTTGGAAGCCTAATTGGGATAATCATGCACAGCTGCAGTTGCTGCTGACGAGAACTAAACGATATATTGGTCACCGAACATCAATATGAGACCTAATCCTTTCACTTATATCAATAAATAAATACCAGCATCAATGGTAACTACCATGGTAACAGGGCTCAACAGCCAATCAAAATCAGGGTTTCATGTTTACCATTGATGGCAAAGTTACCATCAATGGTAAGTCAAGAAACTGAACATCTGTTAGTGAAACTGAAAAGAGAAGGGGCTGCTCCTATCCTCATCAAAGAAAAACAGACGCCGTTTATAGAAATTATTCTGTAATCAGAACAGGTCATCGGCATATCAATCCGTTTTGATTTGACCTCATAATCGTCTTTAGCTACCCCTCCCAAAAAGAATAGACGTACAACAAAATATGTCTCAGATTTCACTGTCCTACACCAAAATTGTAATCTCTGACATTCAATACCCCTCTCTCTCTCTCTTTCTCTCTTTCGCTCTCTCGCTCTTTTGCCCCTCTCTCTCTCTCTTTCTATCTCTCACACACACTCTCTCTATATATATCTTTCTGTATTTATGTATGTGTAATAAAATGATGCGAAAAAACAACGTTAAGACAAGAAATGATTAATGATATTTCACCCATAGGGTTTCTTCGAGGTTTGTTTCATCCCCCGACATATTTCATGTTATGTACATGATTGTAGAAAGCCAATAGCGATTTTTTTTTCCAGGTGTGTATGTGTTTTGCATTCATTAACATTTGAACATATTGACTCTGATCTTATCATATTTCCCCTTAAGTCAAACGTATATGGGGAAATATCACACGCCTGATACTGAATATAGAAGCTTTACTCTGCGGATTAAATGCATCCTGGTAAATGAGAGACATGTTTTTTCTTGAAGTAAATAGATGAGAAGGTTTACACTCCCTCGTGAGAACAAACGACATCTTGAGAAGACGTACTTGAAACTCCTGAAAGAGAGACGAAATTAGGCCCTTGATATTGAAGTGTTCCCTCGAGGCATGCATCATTAACGGACATTACACACTCTATAGAAATGTAGTCTATGGACATTTATAACTCGTTTGTATTTTAAAGTCATGAACGACGGAAGGGAAGTTGTAGAAATACTTTAATTGTCAAGAAGAATAATCATAATTCAATAATATCTCAAGAACTGAATAAGAGTCTATGATTTTTCCCTAATTGGAAAATGAAATTTCAAATGTAACTAGACTGCAATTCGTCACTGCTGAAGAATTAGGTGATCTGCATCAGATCGGAAATGACGAAGAAACGATCGCCAGACGACATCTGAAGTACGATCGACAATCGTTCACAGAAAGAGGAACTGTTCAGCCTCATATTTGAATGACGGAATTTTTCATATAGATTTTGTACAAAAATACCAGGCTCAATATTTCGATAAATAATGAACGTCTGAGAATGATATCGGCATCACAGAAACGGGACAATGTCGTATTGGAGTTCCTGTAATTTGAATCCGATAGGATTTTACGTGAATTTTCTCAGAAATATAATTTCCCATAGGGTTTCGGCGCTTGTTTTTTTCTTCCTACGCTTGTATTTTTAATCAAACTTTGTAAAAGTTACATAGAAATATTCAACTTTTTAGTTGTACACATTTTTGTTGTATACTGTATACTAATTTGATTTTGGGTGTTTCTTTTCATGCAGGAGGCTCGGCATGGGCTTTGGAGGATGATGAAGAACCGGTCGATTACAGGAGTGTATTGAAACTGATGAAATACGAGATTTTGCTAAAACTGATGAACGATTTATGCGACGAGCTCGATATGTGCCCACCAAGCCAGGTGCCTGCTAGACAAGCACCCGTTGTCAGAAGGGGCGATAACACAGAGAGGAGGAGAGGTGAGTTCCACTACTTTTGTGGAGGTGTCATGGTGTAGTGGTTCATTTACCTGACTCTCAATCCAAGGGTTGAGGGTTCGAATCCCAGCCTGTCAGCCTTTCTTTTTCAGAGTATTTTTTAATGATGAAATATTCTTCCACACTAAAAAATTTTAAAAAAAAACATGAATAAGCTTATTTTTATACCTTCCCGAGGACTCAAGCTTCTTCTAGGTAGTCTGAGCGTTCTCAGTTTTTAAGCGTTCATGAAAAGTGCAGTAAGACATATTTGATGTTACCGAATGCCTAATTAAGAGCACTTAATAGCATATCTTGGACATTATCGTTCGTTTTTCATTCCACTATGAAACCTGGCGCCATAGGTTTTTATCAAGATTGTAATCTTCCGAAGTACACGATTATCAGAAGGTTTAGAAATGTATTCCCATGACTGGAACTCCGGCGACAATTTTCCTTCTGATCAAGATTTTTTAATCCTTATACATGAGCTTTTAAACTGAAGACAGAGGCCGGGAATCCATATAGTGTTGTGGAAGATTGTTTGGTATTAAGGATGAAATATTAGAACGGGTTTTCTAAAAGAAAACCTCGACAGATCATTTCTTATCGTGGGTTTTTTTGCATATTTATATCTTGGTTGACCATGTACAATATGTTTCATTTAATTTCCTTTTAAAATGAATGGCTTCGTTTTGTTATATTTATTCGTTTTCGTTATACATGAGCTTTAAAACTGAAGACAGAGGCCGGGAATCCATATAGTGTTGTGGAAGATTGTTTGGTATTAAGGATGAAATATTAGAACGGGTTTTCTAAAAGAAAACCTCGACAGATCATTTCTTATCGTGGGTTTTTTGCATATTTATATCTTGGTTGACCATGTACAATATGTTTCATTTAATTTCCTTTTAAAATGAATGGCTTCGTTTTGTTATATTTATTCGTTTTCGTTATACATGAGCTTTAAAACTGAAGACAGAGGCCGGGAATCCATATATAAAATGAATGGCTTCGTTTTGTTAGTACGTCTTTTTCCTTCTTTGACAAATATTGACGTTGCATGAATGTTTTTTTCTAAAGGAGGGGGTAATACATGCATGAATGTAATAAGATAAACAAATATGATAGATTCTTTGTTTCTAACCCAAATATATGTGATTTCAAGTAATATTTTAAAGTTATTACAAGTTGAGCAGGGTCACAATGCATTTTCTTCCTCTCTGCAATTACCTGCTGTGACTATACACAATATTTATATTCAGTTAGTTGCAGTGTACAATGTGTTAAATTAAGTAAAACCTTTTTTTTAAACCGAGATTAGAGCGGACTGAAACATGGAAAATTACAATTTTAGATTTTATACCCTATAGAATACGCACCTGAGAAAGTATTTAAAAAAATATATCCCCGCTTTTACTTCTATAAAGTAAAAATGCTTAGTTCATGGAGGACACATAAAACCCCATCTGCAATTTGCTCAGATAATAAAGGAAACGGTTGAATAGACAGGTTAGCAATCTCGCTGTGATTTCGTAAATGACAGTTATTATCTTCGCTTCAGTGGCGGTCCGAGAATTCTGGCTTGATAAGCAGTGAAACTCTAGCGAAATATGATTGAGATCTTATAAGCACTCTTTATCATCAAATCATAGCAATCTTCATCAAGTGCTCCAACCTTTGAAATGTATTTCGTCGAGAGTCTTCAACGGGAGGCAACGCTTGAAATAATGGAAGTGTAATTCTAGTCGTTCTTTTCATAACCAAATAGAAAAACGAGAAAATACAAACCTACACAAATTAGGAAAGGGTATAATTCTCGTAGGGAAGCAAAATTGGAATGAGTAAAGTCTCATCGTCACATGGTTAAAAAATATGCCAAATATAACACATTACAATGAAACCCTATATCTATGCTCTTGCTTCATTAAGGCTTCCTTATCACGCTATTTATACACTCAATTTGCAATCTTACGGGTTGTCCTTAAAGTCCAAGTCCACTCCAAAAATAACTTGCCTTTAATAGAACCAGAACAATCAGACAAACTAATCAAAAAAAGTTTGAGCAAAATCGGATACTTAATAAGAAAGTTATGAATTTTTGAAAAAGTATGTAAAAATAAAAAACAATGGAAATCACTACACAAATTGCCAATTTGGTTATCAGTTTGTGACGTCATGTCCTCATTACTTATCAATTGCTTTATATAGTTTAATCCCATTAATTTCCCTTTTTATCCCCCAAAACTTGATTTCCCCATGCCTTTGCCAAGGTTATATAATTTGTATCATATTGCGTGCATGACATTTCCCAAAAACTTTTATGAATTTTGAAGAATTGATACTATTTTTCTGAATATTGTATTTCATAATTATTGATTGTTATATAAATAGTTTACCAAAATTCAATTTTTCATGATTTAACTGGAAAAAAATTACTCTATATTAGTGCATCCACACAAAAACATATTACTATCAATCTAACTTGGATGCTGGTGTGAAGAAATAAGATTCTTAGGGGCAAAATAGGAAATTTATATTATCAATATAAAGAAAATAATTAGTGAATAGTGAGGACCATACGTCACAGACTCATGAGTGAGTTGCCAATTTGTGTAGTGATTTTCAAAGTTTTTCATGTCATTAAAAATTCATAACTTTCTTATTATTTATCCGATTTTGCTCAAACTTTTTTTGATTGGTTGGTCTGATTTTTCTGGTACTATTGAAAGTAAGTTTTTTGGGGGATTGGACTTTGCCTTTAATAATAACTCACACCCCGCACATTACTAATTTTGTAAACTCACGACTCGTAGTAAGGTCAAAAGAATTTCTTTTGATGGCTTCTCGAGAAGAAAGAAATCTTGTCATTCCAAGTGATAAAATATACCAAACCAAATTACAATTGTTTGTCTCACCTTTTTCTCATATCTATCCCGTTTGATTAGCTTCACTATAGTTCTATACCTCTAAAAATGTATACGAAATAGAAGAAGTCATGAAATCTAACGTGTGGTTTTTGTAACAAACTTGCGGCTCCCACTACAGTCATTACATATTCTGGCAAATATGTACACAGTAATTTGTGAGAGTAATTCTTTAGCTCATGTGGACTGTGTGGTCGACCACATTTTCCTTTAAGTTTGAGAAGGATACTGCAGAGGGAGCAGGTAACAGAAGACGGAAACGTCCTTCATGAATCTTCAAAATAACATTTGTTCATTTGCCATAATTATATGAGTGGACAAAGTTATCAATAAGTAATAGGTACCTTATGTTAACGGGTCAAAATTCGTCGGGTTCGGGGAACACCCATAGGTATTGTGTTCGCTGGATCATCAATGTCTTAGCTAATTAATTTGTAAAGACCATTTATTTCATTATATTTCGTTCTGAAAATCAATGAAATTGATTGCAAATCTTTTCTTTAAAAAAAAAGCAAATAGTTTTCCCTTGAAAACTAAAGTATAAAGAGAGGGGCAATTGATTATGGGGGGTGTTTCACAAAGACTAAGATCGACTTTAAGTTGGACTTAAGTATAGCAGGCCGTTCATGCCATTGTTTTCTCTCATCATTTACTGGCATTGGTCTCTCACGGGACGTACAAATCATGGTAAAAAATCTACAAAACTTACATTTTTTGATAATTCATTGTTGAAGGAAAAAATATTATCTAAAGATCATAATGGTGAGAGTAAACAATGGCACGAACGGCCTGTAATACTTAAGTTCAACTTAAAGTCAATCTTGGTCTTTGTGAAACACCCCCCTGGTGGATATCAAAGCTCTCGATCTATTCCGCAGATCTTAGCTCTGTTAATTTCCGTAAGCTAAGATATCCCCCACATTTTCTCCAAGGCGTGGGTATACGCATGGACCTACTACGAAGTCCATGGTATACGCCACTTTGCATTCAGTTGACTGTCTTTGCAGCAATTTAGAAAATGTCATTATGTTGTCGCTTTTCTCTCGCCCTTTGATGTCCTGTTTAACTTTATTCGACAAACCAATCGCTTGCTAAGCAATCTCCCACTGATCCTTGTAATCGATTCATTATTCAATAACCATGATCATAGACAAGAAAAGTAAAAACAGAAAGAAGAAAACCGTTTCTTTTTGGTGTCTCTAGTCATCCTCTGTTGAAGTCGTACGAATGTCTATGATTTATCTTGTTTCCTCATTGTGTATGAAGGGTTTCCCTATTTTTGGAAATACCGTAGTTGGTAAGGGCTTTCCGCCCTAATCGTCCTTGTTAAGTCTTATCTTACTTACTTACTTAAGGTGAGTTAATTGCAGGCTATATGTATGCCTCACAAACTTGACCCATTTGAATTCTCATGATGATATTCAATACATTCATTCTTCATTCTTCACGTGCAGTATTGCCATTGTAAGGTTTCTTGATTAAACTACAACATTATCCTAAAATTACTTCGATTTTAGCGTTTCAAACATCATGCACACTTAAATAAAGAAACCCTGTTTCTAAAGTTATATTAAGTATCATTCAGGCAATAGTCAATCTTACCAAAACGGGAAATATGATTACAAGAAATAAATCTGTTTGCATAACATCTATATATCTGTCTATGTCCCATAGCTTGGAGGCCGTTGGAGGCAACAATGAAATGGACATTGAGCCACAGGTTCTCCATAACTTTCTGTCTTCAGCTGTTCTAGTTAGCTGTTCAAATGACATTCCCGTCCACTGCTTGGTGTTATCAGTCTTAGTTGGTCTGTCCCTCCTTCTTCTCCCATCAGTTCCTCCTTCAAAGATCGTGCTTGCCAAGCTATTCTTCCATCTAGTTAAATGCCCAAACTTCTGTAGCTGTCTTCTTTTCACAATTGAGATAAGGTGATCATGTCCCCCTATATAACTCTTCATTCTCTCTCTCACTTTCTAGTTCGACGTATCCGAAATGTAGTAGATATGCAGAAATCCATCCCATATAATTCATCTCAAAAGCATTGACACGCTTTCCTATCTCTGCATTCAGTGCCCGTGTTTAACAACCATATAGAAGAACTGATGTTACCAGCTCAATCTAGATGTCATTGTGATTCTCCTGTCATTCCATATATTGGTTTCAGACTTGCAAGGGCAGATGTGGCAATGGCAATTCTGACTTTGACTTTCTGAGCAGGTTTAGCATCCTCTGTGATAGTTGACCCTAGATACTTGACTTGATAAACAGTTTCAAGCTGTTCTCTTTCAATCTTTACAGTTACATTCTCATCGGAACCCATCTTTACAACTTGCTTTTCTCAGCACTGATTTTCATGCCATATTTTCTTGCACTCTTTTCCAGTCGTCTTTGCTTAACAAAGCAACGGAAAAAGAAATCAACTTAACTAAACTAAACTAAATCAAACTAAACTAAAGTAAAGTAGCTAAAGAAAACAAAAACTAAAGTGCTACGAACCTTATGCATATTAATGTATATGGTAATTTATGCGCATGAGTAGATTGAGTAGGTGAAGGGAGTTTGATTTTTAAAAACCCACAGTCATAGCCACAGGTAAAAGTTAGTTTTTGTTTTGTTAAATACTGGTGCTGCTTTGAGTATTCGTGTGTTGTGAGTTAATGATACTTTTCATGGAACAGGGTTCTGGATGCACAAAAAAGGTGGTTTGTTTCCTCAACAATATTAATTTCCGTAAGCTAAGATATCCCCCCACTTTCTCCAAGGCGTGGGTATACGCATGGACCTACTACGAAGTCCATGGTATACGCCACTTTGCATTCAGTTGACTGTCTTTGCAGCAATTTAGAAAATGCCATTATGTGGTCACTTTTCTCTCGCCCTTTGATGTCCTTTTTAACTTTATTCGACAAAATCAATAGCTTGCTAAGCAATCTCCCAATGATCCTTGTAATCAAATCATAATTCAATAACCATGATCATCGACAAGAAAAGTATTTTTAAAAAAAGAAGAAAATCGTTTCTTTTTGGTGTCTCAAGTCATCTATTGTTGAAGTCGTACGAATGTCTATGATTTATCTTGTTTCTTCATTTTGTATGAAGGGTTTCTCTATTTTTGGAAATACCGTAGTTGGTATTAAAGGGCTTTCCGCCTCCAATCGTCCTTGTTAAGTCTTATCTTACTTTATAAGGTGAGTTCATTCACCATACTGTTAATTGCAGGCTATATGTATGCCTCACAAACTTTCTCCAAGGCGTGGGAGGGTTTCTATTTTAAACAATGTAGAATCATCTGGTTGTGATATATAGGGACCCCTGATAACATTTAAGTAAAGTAAAGTAAACTAAACTAAAAAAAAACAACAAACAAGCATATCTGCTTTTGTGTAATCATGGTCATTGTAAGACGTAAAATCAATGGGAACTATTGCATGCAATGCGAAATGAATGCCCGAAATGTCTTTTTATATTGTTACCGCTGCCTTTTCAGACAAATTAATAATCATATTAAGCCACATCAATCAAAGAGCCAATAGCAACCTTTTTCTTTCAAATTTAAGATTGTTTTTAATTTTTTTAAAATTTATTGAATATGACGTGTGAGAGCTCATAATTTGCAATAATTTTATAGTGTACTCTCTGTTTGTAAATTCCATTTTCTCTAAAAGGACTGTCAGGATGCCAATTTCAACTTTGATTATATGAAGTTGTTTGATTTGTCCTATCAATGAAGTTGATTTCATCTACAAACTGGAACAATTTTGTCAATGTAATGTATCAGTTTCTATAACAAACTTACTCTTTTAATGCAGATGAAAGGAAATCAGCTAAAAGTCATATCATAGATCACAAGTCCTCTAGAGCTAAATCCACTCCAAATTATGATAAAATCCATGATAGATAGTTGAATATGTCATTTTAGAGTGAATTCCACTATTTTGATTGTGGATTTCCACCTTTGTACATTTCTAGAGGAGGATCCTAAGGGAAGTAAGCCTACCTTTCATTGAGTGTATTAAATTTGCTTGCGATATATTTCATCTGGCGACTAATTATTACTTTTCTCTTCTATTTATGTTGCAGGTGGCGCGCATCTATTCTGGAGGACAGCCGTATTGAATAAGGCGCCGGGATCAATTCTCAAGGCAGCTAATTGAGGATCATTCCACTCAACCATCTGAAGAAAAAAAAGTATATGTAGCGTATACAGCTTAATAGAAGAAAAGTTATGATGATGATGATGAGAACCTTACCTATAATATTCTAGTTGGAGGGGTTGTCCTTTGAATTACTTTTACAATAAGGAGACGATTTCATTCTTACATATACTTCTTCGCATGGGTATCATTCTAAGATATTTCGGACCAACCTCTATTTCTCTTTAACAGTGACGACAACTAACCGATATTGATACTATAATTTATTTTAACAAAATATACATTTAATTAAAGGTGTTCGAAAATCTATTAAGAACATCCCATTTGTCAATGAATGGGATGGATCGGCTTTAAATGTCTTCATCTATATTAATAACAATGTCTAACATGCATTCGATTGAATTAATTTCGCACATCTACGAATGTCTCTTTATTTCATCTGAATTTCAGTCAACTGAAATAAATAGCGCGTTTTAGAATACTCGTTACAAAATGACAAATAATCATACTCGAATAGTAGTCCTCAAGGAATGTCAAATGTGTCACACAGACATGAGCGGTATACAAGAACCCATAATTATTATTATTATTATTATTGTAATTTGAACTTGTTACCGATATAATTTGCTATCACGTAAAGTTGTTAAATTTGTCAATAAAGTAACGACAGTATCACACTGAAACAGGGCTGACAGGTCCCTTCCCCTCTCTTTTGTAACTTGCCGAGATGGCTTTCACTAAGTCCATGCCCACGGCCATTTGTTAACGGGTGTACTTGAAATCGTGTACCGAGGCCACTTAGCTTCGGTTAATAGCCCCTTGGTATTAGGTTGTGGGGACGTCTTTCCACTGTATCCAATCTCCACGGAGTCCTTTATACCATCGTTCTAACATCATGGCTACCAATATTTGAATTCATGAATACCAAAGAGCGGATGATTTTGTAGTACACTTGGGAGAAGAACCCACCGTTCATTCACCTTCCCTTTTAAAAAAAAGGGTAAGTTATCGGAGCTCTCTGGCATTTGAAGTAAACTAATTCCAAGAAGGGGTCTTGTCTTTAGTTGATCAGGTTTCTGTCGATGCATACCGTGGCTGGAAAGGTGTTACTAGGGGTAGTACACATATTTATTGCATACAATTTGATGGTGTTGTGTTTCTTCCCAGGTACGGATTTTTTTTAAACAACTAAACGATTAAAGTTTAGAATTGATTGCCTTGCTTCCTTCGTATTAGTACTATGTAACTATTCCACAAGAGAAAATAAATGTAATTTTCCTAAGGTCAATCTCTTGAAGAAAGGCACAGTTAAAGCTCGTATCGCATGAATTTTATTAAAATTAAATGGTTTTGTTATATTTTGACTTTGTATTAAAAAGGTGTTGTTTAATAATCATTTTAGAAAAACGAATGCACGAATTTCGCAATGTGTGCATTGTACCAACAGAGTATCATTCATGAATAATATTCCTCATGGTTTGATGTTAATGTGTAACTTGTTTTTACATTGAATAGAATACTAATCCGCTTCGCTGCTATAGATTGAACATCGGCACAAACAATAGACACCAATAAATAGACCAGTTTCACTGTGCATTGCAAATGCTTTGCTTACAAGCACATTTTCGGTCTTAATTGGCCACGTGGTTAGCCGTTTATTCCCTACATGTATTAGCTTTATTCTGGAAAATTTGCGCTCCAATAGGTGTATTTTTGTAATGTAATCAAATTTAATGCATAAGTCTTTGAGAAGTCAGAATGCAAAAAACAAGCATGAAACGTTGTTACGTAGGTCAAGCCATAATATTTGTGCTACCTAGCAACAACTAATGTATGCAGTTCGCATTATGACAATTGCAGCAAAATAATTCGGTGCATTAGATAATTTGTAACGAGGCATTTCAAAATGACGTATGCATTGAATTTTACTGTACGAAAAAGGCAAATTGCACGACTGATATACGTTTGCCTTTACGATGACACCACTCATCGAATTTATTTATTTCCTTCCTCTTAAGATACCCATTAACTTCACCTGGGCAAGGAGTGGCAATTGTATATATATGATTGAAGTACATAGCATGATTGCAATTAGTTCACAATGCAAGTGACATGCAATTTTCGCACGATTCCATTGTAATTTATTTATTTATATATATTTTGCTAGTTATGACAGTTTGTTATTTTGTATGTCCATGAAACGAATTTTGTTCAGGTTCCTTTTTGTTTCGGACTTGGTATTTTTTGTCATGAGTCCGTGGAAGACTTAGGGGCTGGTATTCCCACTGCAATTGTTGACAATTAAACCATGTTGGAGAAGAATGCATTGTATAATGCGCATATTTCAATTCAAATAAATATATAATAACTTTAAACCTTGCACGTGTTTTGAATGATTGTTACATAGTGCAATCGCCAGCAGTGACATTATTTTTAGGACAGAAATGTCCTTCAAAAGAAAATGAACTGAAGGTTATATGAAGGCAATTAATTGTGGCTCGAGATACCGTAATGTGCGATCACAGACAAGGGAATACAAAAGAAAAGGAAAGGAAGGAAAGAGCGGCACCAAGAGCTTGACGGACTTATAAAAATACGAATAAAGAGCGAAATTGGAGGCAATTAAGAAAAAATAGATAAAACGGCAGGGACAAAGAGAGAAAAAGAGAGAGAGAGAGAGGGGATGGGCAAATACAAAATGTGTGAGAAACAGAGACAGAGAGAGAGAGGGAGGAGAAAATAAAAAGAAACTGAGAAATTATACAAAACAGGAATAAAGAGGGAAATTGATGGTAGTTGAGAAAAATGAGGGAGGAGGACTGAGAGAGGGAGAGAGAGAGAGAGAGAGAAACAAAGAATGAGAGGGAGAGAGAGAGAGAGAGAAGGAATAGATGTGGGGGGAGGGAGAGAGGAAACGAATGTGGAAGAGAAAGAGGAGAAAAAGAATAAAAGACAATTGAAAAAAGAAACGAGAGTGTGTGGGAGTGTGTGGTGGGAGAGAGTGAGAGAGAGAGAGAGAAAGGGATAAAATGAAATATAATATCGTTTCATTAATAGAATATGCGGGCCTAATGATTTGTTGGTCAGATGTATTTTCAAAATCGCAAAAGAAGCTTAAGATGATAAAAATAGAAATTAAGAAGATAATTGGCGGCAATCGATTGAATGAGAGAGGGCAGTGAAAGGGAGAGAGAGAAGGAAAGAAGGAGAGACGAAGAGAGGGGAGAGAGGGGGAAAAGGGGGAAAGGGGGAAAAGGACAAGTGAGAAAAGTATGTGTGTGTTTGTGTGTGTGATAGAGAAAGAGAGAGAGAGAGAGAGGGCCGGGGATGAATAATCAAATACAAAAAGAAACATCCACATTTTACATCCCCTCATTGTTACATAACTCATTTATTTCATTGAATAAAGGGATGTTTCTTCTTTGACTATAAGGAGAATTCTATTGATAATTGGTACAAAAGAAAAGCTGGGTACAGAATATTTTAGTTTATATACACATACATATATTACGACAAAATTATAACAAACAAAATAAGAAGAGTAAGAACATCAATGAAAGCCTGACTCAAAAAAGTTGTGACGATAAGTATTGAAATTTGACATCGAATTGATAATTTCGGGACTGAATTATCTTTAAATGATACAAGTTTGTTCAACATTCAGAAACTACTTTTTGATGTACAATGAAAAAAAAGGCCCCTGAATCATTCCATCATATACTCACCGTAGTATTTCCCTTGTTGTTGATAAATGGGTCGTAAAATACTTTTCAAATTAGCAAACGATTCATTACACGTTCGATGCCCTGAACTAAGCCTTCGATTGATGAAGTGGCATATTGGTAGAGTATGGCATTAAAATAATTGCGAAAAGGCGTTTTCAGTTAAAAAAAAAATTGTTCTTCCTCTTCATTTAGATAAAATGGGTTAAATTATAGATTATCTATCGTCCAACAGCGAGGAGGCCCTGGGGCTAATTTAGAATCCGGGCTTAAAAACATTACCCGCCAATCTGAAATTTGTGTATCTGCCACTGGAACGAAAACCTATTTCCTAAAGACATGGAGTGGCGTTGTTAGGATGTCTTACCATTATGTGCCTGGAGATAGAAACAAAAACAATCTAAACACTTTTATTCCTGGTTCGTTTTACATCATGAGAAAGCGTATAAGCAGTTTGTTATGAACGTTGATCTGCCATCGAAGACGCGTTTGCCAAATACCTTTGCCATCGGATTGTCGTAGCACGGGACCACGTGTCGGTAATGTATGCATGCTGGGACCATAGTCGTGTTTGGTGAACCGTTGCGTTGACCGAATGAGAGGATGCGGAAACATTACTGACAGTGACGTGTCATCTTGTTAAAAAGATCTCCTTCTCAATCTCGCCCTCCCTCTTTCTCTACCTCTCTCTCTCTCTGTCACTCCCTCCTCTCTCACGCACACATACTCTCTCTTGCCGCCTTTATTTTTTTAATCGTTTTTTCCCCTATTGGATGACGAGGGTTGACTAAAATTGAAACAAGTAGACATGACTGTCCTATAGAATGGGGATAGGGTAATGCATGTACAGTAATCAAATAAACCACGCACTGAGAGCCTCCAGTCACTAAGAGTTGAAGTTATGATTTCCCTGAGGTGTCTGGCATAGTGTTTTGTGAGGGGCGCAGAAGAAAATAGTAACTATGCTTGCCATCGAAGAGAATCCATAATTTTCTTGTGCCTCGAGAATAGTTCATGGTGTATTTGATCCATAACGGCGCGGCGGTGTAAACTATATAAAGCTGAACATAAACAAAAAATCACAAATTTTGTCCGAAGCCGCATGAGAGTTAAGTGCTGGAAAGTCTACTCTAATTCATGACACAAAAAAACTGGGAAATAATCCCAGCAGTGAAATAGTGTTCATTTTTTTGTTTATGATAGGGATATTTTAAGCTACGTATTTTTCTTTCAGATGCTAACAGGTAAATAGATTCAGTGTCTAGATGAATTTTATGAAGTCTACCTTCATTTGCATATTCTTAAATTGAATTGTTAAAATAGTTGACAAAATTTGATGTGTACGCATAATTCAGGTCGATATTGATGCCAGTCGAAAATTGCTGATAGACCGCATAAAGCTACGCACATGTACTACATTAATTACTGATATAAATTTCATTCCATTTTTAACTAATTTTGACAAGAAATAAACGAAAATATTTAAAATTTGGGGATTAATCAAAATAATGTCGTCGTTGTTCATTCACCTGAGAAGTTTAAATAACAAATGCTGGTAGATGTCACTTTTACATGTTTAGCCAATTGTATCACGTTCTGCCGGTCTCTTGGGCAAGAGAGCGCGAATGCGTGATTTAAAAAAAAAGCGCTTTTGCTAGAATTTCCTTGAAAAAAAACACTGAGATAGTTTCAGAGGCTTTTGAACACAGTTAGAAGCATTATTTCAAGTATGATATTTGTCGGCAAAAGATCCTGATGTACAACTCGACAACCCTCAGACAATGTTGCTTGAGAAATGTAGTCCTTCCCTTTATTTTTTTGTTCATTTTTAACACATAACTAGCTGCATACTTTAACGATAAATGCCGCACTTACCGTCCCTCCGGGAGATAAGATAGCCCCTTACCCTATTTTAACATTATTTTGTTGTTGTCTTAAAGGGCCTCTCCATTCAAAACGGGCTTAAAAAGTAGGGGGTTGGGGGGAGGAGGGAAGGGGTGCGTAGTGAGCACTTTTTTTTTTTTTTTTACTCAACACCTTCCCCCTCCCCCCTTGAGCAAAAAAAAAAAAGAGGTAAATATCTGGTGACCATCTGTTTTTCTCTCCCTTTTTTGTTTTTTGCCAGGGGGGCCAAGGGCCCGCTTACCCCCCCCCCCTGGATCCGCGCCTGGTCCGTACAGTCTTCTCCTCCTTTTCTGAATATCAATCCTTCCTTGATGGCTTGATAATAGGAATAGCATCGGGCTTAAACCGCCTTTTATGGCAAAACACAAACTGTGAATGCAACCCTTCCTCAAAAGCATTCTTGGGGAAATGGTCGCTGCAGATTTTTTTTACACGCTAGCCTGGCCATTTTCGCCGTAATACTCGTAAAAGTGTGCTGGTGGGAAAGCCTACACATAGGCATGCACGCAGTTAGTGTGCGGATGGACCAAAGAGCTATATAGCTCTAAATGGGGTGGACTTGCTGCTCGATATAATAGCTGATCGTTCGTTCGTTCGTGTCTCCTTAGATCAAGATTAATGTAAAGTTCCTAAATTATCACAGAAATGGCCAGGCTAGCGTGTAAAAAAAAAATGCGCGACCGGGGCCACTCCACTCGGTACGAGTGATCTTCACCCTAGCCTATCCAAACCCTTGTTAAATGTTCATCTCTCGGGAAGTAATGTAGGCTTATTCCGTCATTGTTTGTTTTGCTGCAACCACCAGCGACAACACTGAGTAGCGGCATTTTTCACGGAGAAATAACAAATTTATCGTGAAAAACACAAAAATCACGACAGATCCAAGCCATAGAATAAATATTGAAAGAACGAAACTATTAAAGCCGCAAGCGGAAAGCACGAATGAAAACAAATAATGATAAAAATACACACTGTGGACTCTTTGCCCACTCGTTTGATAGTTTATGATCTAAAGGTAACTGACGCCAGGCTGACTTAAGAACGCGCACGCAAAATAATGAAAGGACTGTAGTATGAGTCTAAGCAAAAATCGTTTGCTCGCGACTTCTCGGTAAAGAGGAGGGTGATTTAGGCATTAAAATGTCCAAACAAAAGGCAAACCATGATATTAATTGAAAAATCCGAAAAATAAAACGTACTTGATAATCCCAGAACGTTTCTGGCCATTTCGTCATTCCTAATTATGAATTATGATGAGATTGTAAGATCCTTAGTTGTAGGACAAATACAAGGAAATTCCTGCAATGACGTCAAATGCGTCATCAAGCCACGTGACCGTATTTACCTTTTTCGAGGGGTGGAGCTTAGCAAGCGTGAGGTCTCTGAAAAATGGATGGTTATTATCATTTTTTGCTCAATATATAGATTTTCTGACAAATCTTAGGCTGGAATAGTAATAAATAGAGGTGTATTTATGTTTTGAAAGGCTAAGTTAGTTGGGTTGGAGGGGCCCTTTAAGATGGGCGTTAGCGTTAGAGCCGCGCGTATCGTGCGTATAGGCCTAACTGTAATGGGCACGCGATAAGAGATTGGGATAAAATGAAAATGAATCCCGTCTGGAGAATGTTTGGAACGTAGGATATAAATTGTGATGTGTGGGTTTTGTCTGTACAGTTTTACCCCGAAGGAAATTACCACTTAAGAAAACTACTCCGTGAGAAAATTAACAATTAACCGCAATCCTTCACAACTACCTGAGTGCAAAGATGATTATCCCTAATCATATCATATGTTGCAGTTTATATAAGGGAGTATTTCGAATATCATAGGTATAAAATGCCCGAGGTTTATAACATGCCTAAGTGGTAGTTGACTTAGTGTATAGTTTCCGGGATAATACTAAATGGGGTTAGCCGTCTATACAGAGGTATATTTCTAATGGCGAAGATAAGAAGCTATGTCGTTTATGAAGTAAACAAGAATAAATATCTTTTTCAATCAAACCAAATAAAGAAAAATAAAATAAGGATAAAAATAACGGTATAGGCTTGCCATGCTTTTTGTCAGTTTTTATCATTATTCAACCCACTTTTAAGATGAAGCACTTTATTTCATTCGTCATTCGAACAAGAAACGTGTAACTGACATGTTGAAAAGGGGTTAAGGAAAATGACCTAATCTTTGCATTTTTAAGAATTTATTTACGCGCATACCTGGCCTGTAATAGGCTTTGGCGTATGCCACTTCTATTTTTTCGGCGAACTTCCATAAATATGCACTAATTGTGCGCGAGGGAGGTGCGCGGTTCTTTTGTTTCAGTCATGGATCCGCGTTTGCCGTGTGTATGATTCGATAACGCTTAACAACAAAGTGCATCTTATTTCTTAAATATGGTGAAAGTCGTCTGCTGGATCGAAGTAGAGAGGAGGATCATAGGCTTTATAGATATTGTATGCATATTTAAAGCACGTCCGTTGTATTTGTTTAATTGTATCAAATTTAGAGCTGTGATTGATATGACCTTCCTTTAATGGAGCGAAAAGTATTATTGATTAAACTGCAATATGTGTTTAACGCCTTCATGTTTTTTTTCCTTTTACATGATGTGTGCAATCAATTTATTTATGAAATGTTCAAGAATTCGTTTTTTTTTGTAGCCGCGATAGAGTTTATCTCCTAATATCTGTGTCATCTTTGATATCTTTGTTAATCATGTGAATCTACATGTTAACATTATAAACACCTGACTTGATTGAAGTGATTGCATTGACCTACCTTACACACTTGCTATAAAATTGTAAATAGCGAAAAAGGTTCGTGTCAGTTTATCTATTAATTCAAAAATTGGAAAATCATTTGATATATCTCGAGAAGAAATACACCGTTCTGCACAATACACAGATACACAGATGACAAGATGAACACATTTTGCTTGACTTTATTTGTGCAGTTAAATCATTCTTCATACTGCCCTCACAAGTCTTAGTTTAAATAAATTGACTATCTGCTTTCCCGATAACCTTTATGTCTGACGTGTGCGGTGAAAACTCGTTCCATTTTAAATTCCTATTCTTTCTACAAAATCACTAGTACATCGTAATCAAAACTATCAAAATTGATAAAAAACTTCACCACTTTTGTCCGGGTTACAACAATCACGACTGAAAATGTTATTTGGTTCCTATTTGAATATAGCCTACATGATAATTTTGCCAATCTCGTTCAGCATCTCGTTCAAACAATCTTGTAAGACAGCTTTAAACTCTTATATTTTATTGTACTTTATCTTTCTATGCATCTAAATTTTATTTCATATGAATGGACGATTTTCAGCTCTATTTCTTCCTTTTTTTTATTATTCTAGGAACCTTCATATCTTGATTTACAAATCACAATCTCTATCAGTCCTTTACACTAAGAAATAAAGGTACAATTCTCCTACAATAGCAGCACCCTCTGCCAAATACGCGTAGGTGGATGCAAATATGCACCCCAGTTGCACTCTTGTTTATTAGTGCGTTGTGTACTATACCTCCTACGTCACTGTTGCAATAAACTTGTGTAGTACAGGGGGGTGTTTCACAAAGACTAAGATCGACTTTAAGTTGGACTTTAGTATGGCGAGCCATTCATGCCATTGGTTGCTATCCCCATTGGTCTCTAAATTATAATCTTTAGATAATATTTTTTCCTTCAATAATGAACTATCAAAAATGTAAACTCTGTAGATTTGAGACCACGATTTGTACGTCCCTTGAAAGACAAATGCCAGTAAATGGTAAGAGCAAACAGTGGCATGAACGGCCTGTTATACTTAAGTCCAACTTAAAGTCGATCTTAGTCTTTGTGAAACACCCCCAGTTAATTTCTGTTTAACTGAAAACAAATGGCAATGTCATATTAACAATGAAACTTTTAACTCGCATGTAGATACGCACAATTGTTGTTCCGTTCTAAAGATATCTTAATGTATTATCAATATACTTTCATTCCATTTACTTTTTACTTTGTAACTTGAACGACTTCTGCTTCTAGCTGCATGTTCGATGAGTTTGATATCAATAAACAAATAAAATACAATACAATACAATACATCAAGGTGAGTTTCTGTTCTAACAATTGGTTCATTTACATTTAATTTAGTACTACACTGTATATTGATAGGTTGATATTGAAAAGGCTCACTGGCAAGAACGAAACGAAACAAAAGAAAATGGCCATGGAGGGGGTTTTGAGAGAAACAGTTGCATTATTCTATTTATTTCCAAATTTGCAGCGGCGATTTTAATTAGAACCACCCCCATCAAAAAATAAGAATAGCGGGGGTAAAATGAAATAATATGGTGGGTGAATAAACAATTTTTTCAATTTCAGATCACTTCTCAGCTTTTCATTTTTTTATTATTTTCCTTTCATTTCTGTTTCTTTTATGCTTATCAAAGTGCATAATCTTTTTATTCAGATAAGAAAATAGAGACAAAGAGATAAGAACATTTTTATGTATTATTTACATGTGAATATAATCAAATCTTATTATAAACGCCCGAAGTGCCTCAATTTGAAGGAATTGTCTACACCAACATTGACAAATATAGACATGATAAATAACACTAATTGAATAATGTCGCCAACTCAATGAACGTTTCCACTTCCATTTTCGCTTGAACCTTTTAACACGGCCATACAAATATTTGAACTTCTTATCGCTTCGGCTTGGAATATTAAGAAGAAAAAAGTATCTCTGAAAGTCTGGAAACAATAATCAACGACTAGAAACGGGACATTTATGTTTCTTGAGAGTGATAAAAGTTCTATTCGTACGGCGGTATGAACATCCTTTAATACAATCTTAGGTATCATTATAGGCCTATATGGATGAATAATCGTGCATCAGTAGCATGCCACTTTCGCTACCCATTCTCCATCAACCTGTCTACTTCTTTCTCTCATAATGTACATGTCTTTTTTTCTTTTCAACATTTGGAATAGCACCTTCATTAAAATACAATGCTAATTATGTTCTGTATGTACGCTATTAACTACGACGAGAAGGTACACCTACTACTACTTCTATAATATTGGTATATCTGCATCTCTCGTTTGTATTTTGGCCTAAATACTTTTCCACACTAAAACAAGGAACCTTCAGTCTATACTGTCTACCGTATATCAATACCCGTTTTCTTCGGCTCTTGTATGAGTCGTTATCATTCATAAAATATCAAGCAGCTACGTCTGGGTGTAGCGAAAGACAAGCGTGTATCCAGGCAGAATATACAGATTCGAAGACGGCAGGCAGCGATCTTGGAAAATTACCTAAACAATAAAACAGAGAGAGAGAGAGAGAGAGTAAAAAGTTATGTGATTGATATGTTTTTGGTTTAAATATGGCTATGCGGTTCACAAGGCTTCGCAAAACAATTTCATATTCATTTTCATGACATTTCAATTATTATACCGGAATTTGTTCATTGAACCCGACCGTTTCCTATTCATATGAGATTGAACACCTTATTACGCGTTACATCTGATTAAAAATACCACTTCGAGAGTATTATTTAATGTTATGGCAAACAATGGGGGAGACAGCATCATACAGGAATCTTTATTTGATAACATTTCCTTGAAATAAAACACTCCAGAATGAATGCCCATAACGATACTGCTCTATTTTGTTAATGGTCATTTGAGAATGAATTATCTCGTTAAAACGGGACGTTCCGTTGTCCTCGAAAAAATACCTATCTCCCCTGAAGATAAATAGTGAGTGTCAGTTAAAAAGGCGATCCCGTCAGTCTCTCTATAGGATATAAATCAACCAGTGTTTGAAGATGACATTACCTAAATTCATAGAGACAGCTTAGCTCCCGGCCTACACAGAATCGTGTGTGAAGTAAGTCCGTCCTTCCTCTCTCGTGTAACAAAACAAATTCAACCACCTCTTGTACATAGAGACAACTTGATCTATAGCCCTTCACCTAATTCAAAAGCATTTTGTCTTAGGTAGCTTAGTGAAATGCAGTGGCACGAAAAAAAGACGCATCCAAAAAATCAACGTAAGGCAATTTCAATAGCCTTGTGCGTCGCCTATAGAAAGGTGCGAACATTACGATGACGTAATAACAATAGCAATAATATTACATGCTGTATAAAACGCCTTTTCATTAGATACGAACTTACGAAGCGCATAAACAAGAAATACTTACAAACAAACGAAGAGAGAGAACATTACAATACAAAGCTTACATTAATTACAAACAGATAGGAACATTACAACAAATTAGATGTGTTTCAGACATCTCTTGAAAGCTGTGAGAGTATAGCAATTCTTTAGTACAGGGGGTAAGGAATTCCAGGTTTTGGGGGCAATAACTGAAAAAGCTCTATCACTGGTTCGAGGGACGGTAAGTGTATTACTACTGGCTAATCGTGTATTATACATGGATGTGGACAAATAGAGTAGATTATTGAGACGTATTACGTATTCCAAACATGATTTCTATCGGACATGCAATAGCGTATTGAAATTGCCCTTGAGTTAATTTTTTTCCCGAAAATAGTTGGGACCGTGTTCTTACCTCTTGTTTGAAGGTGATCACAGTGACGGTCCAAACATACGAACTGTTGATTCGCAGACCCAGCATGCGGGTCAACACGAAGCAGTGAGGATCCAGAGTGGACAGGTTGATGGGTTCTGCCTGCTCGCGGGCAAGGTACCTCAGGAGGTCGATGATACCAAACATGGGAGGGACTGCTATACGCCACTGCCTCAAAACACCATTGGCCTCCACCAACACTTTGACATCCGACTAATGAATTAAACAAGAAAGAAAAATAAGGAATTAAGTGATCCGATATTATGTTTCGGTGGCGTTTGCTCAGGGTTTTATTCGTGAAAACATAACACGATAGCAAAGGAAAACAAAAAAAAAATAGTGATTTTTTTCCCCGGATGTTTATGCTTGTTCAGATATGGGCGGTAAACCGCCGCAAAAAAATCTGCCGCGATGAATGGTAACCTATCTACGCACAACTCACTGAGCTCCTATATCTGTCATGTAAGTGTTATCAGATATAGAAAGGTGGAGCGTATCGTTATACGTCATAATAATTTCTTTTTTAACCGCCGCGGTTTTGCGGTGTCATATCTGAACGAGCCCTTCTAATGTGCGAACACTACAATGACAAAGGGTAATCGGAACATGATCTCTATCGACAATACAGTAAGGTATTGAAATCGCCCTTGACTTGTTTTCTTGAGAGGCTTCTCATTCGTGTTATATATTGGGTTAAGAGTCAAGGTTGCGATTGGGTTGCACGTTGTGTGTGTGTGTGATTGGGTTTTTACAGACGTGTATCAATCAGATATGATTATTTACGTCTGGGGACCGACCTTTAACGTCACCATCCGAAAGACGTGACTCAGTTTCGAACCTGCGTCCTCGGCTGAATCAGTTCGTAACTTCCACTGTTAGCTGGATTACAGGCGCACGCCACAACGCCTAGGGTTACGTTACGTTACGTCTGGGGTTAGGGTTATATAGGTATAGTTTAATGTCCGGGGTTGATGTCAGGAAATCGAACACGGATAAATTGTCTCCGGAGCTTGTGTCATAGAAATCCTAATGAATGCGAGCAGTCTTTAATTTTACGATACCTATCAGAGGTTTTACTTTCAGCATGCATTGACCTGTTTTAAATCTTTGGATATGTGCAAGAATTCACAGATAATGGATATGATATTGAGTGTCAATATTAGTTAATTCATTATGCAAACGTACACTAAATCATAACTAGAAGTCGTTTGCCGTAAAATACGTCCACATGAATCAGATATTTTTCTTGCATGTTTTCATTGATCCTTTACACAGTCAAGTTGATTTCTTTGGAAAACACTTGAAAGACTGTCAAGAAGAACTGACAAACTACAAAGAATCGTAATCCGCATTAAATGAAATTTCTCGAAGAAAGAGTGTACCACGTCGCCGGTGAACTTACGCAAAGGGATTTTTTGTTTAAAAAAAAATAATAATTTGTATAGATGACGAACGGGTGATGAAATATATTAATGATCAGGAAACAAGAAGAGTAATTGTCTTCTCTCAAATATATGCAATTCCCTCAATATGCCAAGAGTCTTACACCATGCAATGCGTTATGAAATAAAAGAGATCAGCTAGATCACAAAGACTTGCGACAAATCACTTAGGACAATTTCAATAGCCCTTTCCTTCAGTTATTGCAATGTGCTAACATTACAGCGTAATATTTACGTAATCTGAACAGGACATCTGTGGCATATGCAACAGGAAATTTGAAATTGTCTGGAGCGGATTTCTCAAAAGTCTTTTCGATCGTCTTGGTAGAAATATTAACGAAAACCACTAACCCCTGGGGGTCCAAAATACAACGAGCCCTGAGATTGCCCCGGCTGACTGCTCGGTGAAAGTCGAGATGTGGATGTCATTGATGAAGTCGTCAATGAGGGCGGATGTGAGGTGTGAGAGGGATGGCTCGTAAGGCTGAACGTTGTGAAGGGGCTGGATGGCGGTGGTGGTGGTGACCCGGTGGGATCAGTGGTTGTAGGGAGCAGGGATATCTCGGTCATTCGGTGCGGCTGGAGACCGGGTGACGTAAATGTGATTGAAGGATCGACGGGTGTGAACCGCGTAGATGAATCCTAGCATGAAGAATTATAAGGAAATAAATGACTTTCTTCGAAGAAATTCTTTAAAGAAATTTTCGAACCTTGAATTTTAAAATTTGAAGTTCGAGGTTTCGTGTTCCACATTTACACTAAAAGCAGTTAGATACAAAACAATAAGGGTAGATCGCTTAAATCATGTTCCAACAAGTCACTGCGTGCATTTGAAATATTAATTAATTCATGCACTGATTGGAAATATTAACAGTAATCTCACCATAACATCCCCAAATAGGAATAGAAAACGGAAAAGGTAAACAAAAAAGAAAGAATAGAAAACAACCATTTTAATCGAGCGATACCTTGTCAACCCTATTACATGTATACTGTTTAAAGAGCTGACTGCTAAATCCAATATCTATAATGTTTGATGCCTATACAATTTAATTACTTCAAATTCAGATATTTAGGTGTTATACTTTCTTAGGATTGTCCACATCAAAGTCCTAACTTTTAATTCATACATCGTACAAGTGATCAGCCACTACTTACTGAAATTGCTTGGACAATATCAGGTAGAGCAGAAGTACTCGAATCACTACCGGCAAAGACTGGAGGCGGCAAACCACTCATGTCTACAGGTGGTGGGGAGAAAAGCAATTCTTCAAATGGCTGAGGCACAGAACTATCGGACCTGGATGACTGTGTTATGCTACTGGTTCCGTCAGGATTCGGGATATCTTCAAACCCTGGACTTGACGGATTATCGACGTGAAATGATCTCTGTATCGGCCTGGATGGTGATACCGACAATTTTGGGAAAGATTCCGAAGTGGACTCGTCGTATTGTTCAATCGGTTGAATGTGTTGCGGCCGGGAATAGATGGGCGCTCGAGCTCCTTGTGAATGTGCTTTCCCTTGAGAATTCGGATTGAGTTTTGGTGGCGGCAGGAGTGGGATACGTGGGCTCTGAGGAGCGGATCTTTCAATGATAAAAGATGGATGGGACTGAGGCTGCTCGTTAGATGATGATGAAATTGAGTGTATTGGGTCGACAGATGGAGCGGATAATCTGGAACTTCTAGGTTGGGCTATGTAAGTTCTATGTTCGGCCTGACATCCCAGAACCTTGCGCAGGTAATCACCGAAATGCGAACCGAGCTTTGTAATAAATGGCAATAGAAAATGAGTTTCATGTACCTGCAAAAGAAAATGAGAAAGAGACAATAAAGCAATAGATGAGCCGGCAGAAGGTGAAGGTCAGGGGTTTAAATTGTTAACATCATCGATGGGTATTGTATGATAACACGACAAGTGCTTCAGCTCTCGTTATTGATGACTAATAGTTTATGTACTATTGTTGTAAAACGTCAAATTTAATAACGCATTTTAGTGTAACATGTTATCCCTAGTATCCCCTGTATTCTATTTATTGATCTTTCAAAGGACAATTAATCAAACAGATAATCAAATATTTATTTCTTAAAGAAACCTAAGCTCACATGACCAAATTTCGTCTTTAATGATCACACAAAACACACATATTACGTTACTTTGAGATTATTCTCTTATACTCTTACACAGTTTATCAAAAAGTCAGATTAACGTTATCGAAAGAATACCAACATGTATTGTGAACATTTCTCTTTAGATTCTAATTACAATAGGTGTACTTAACGTAGGTGTTACTTTCAATTCTTTGTAAGGCACAAATACTGGTACAAGACATATCCACTTCATTCTGTACCCACGGTAAGCAGCAAGCATCAGTTTCCAAATCGTTTGAAACATCATCGACATGTAGTGTTGCATGGCCAACAAAGGTTTCAAATGTAAAGTATAGCCCTTTGTCAATAAAATATTACCTTAAAACGATCGCAACTTTTTTCGAAAAATCAAGTCAAGGGCAATTTTAATATCCTATTGTATGTCCCATAGAATTCATGCTCAGTTGACATAATACGTAGTTGTCATGTTCGCATATTTCAATAGATGACGCACGAGGTAAATTGAAATCGCTTTAGGTTGATTTTTCGAGAGTAGTTGCTATCGTGTTCCTGATAAAATGATAAAAACTTGAGGGTTTACCTGCGATCTTGTAAAGCGTCTAAGGCCGCGCTGGTGATAAAGGTTAGCCCCTGCAAAAGATTGCCGTTTTACCACGTCCTCACCAAGACTAATGATCAGGCCACGGATACTTGATGGTGAGGTGTGGTCATTCGCTCGCTTGACACAGCGTTGAATAGGATTCAATTGTTCAGACTGGAATGGTGTCTTTGCAGTTTTCTGTCTTGAATTACTCTGAATACTGAACGGATTACTAACGGTTCTGGACGCTGGTGGTCTCTTCCGGAGCGGAGTGGGTGGGTAAAGGTCGTTGTTTGAGAGAAACCCGTGCCTGCTTTGCCAGGGGAAAGGTTTATTGTGAACAGCGGATATCTCGTAAACTACTGTCGAGAAGATGAGCAGTAGAGACAGTCCCCAGTCTCCCATTTTGTGCACCTAGAGGGCAAAGAAGGGAACAACAATTGAACATCAAGTCATTTGGGTGATATCTCCATATCGCCAATAGCGTTTGAATGAACTATTTCACTATCTGCGGCATTATCAATAGTTCTAATATTCGTGTTTGGAAACAACCGGAAACACGTCGACTCTGTAAATACTGTCAATATGGGTAACTTGATATTGCCAATTATGCCTCTGGAGAGAAATTAATTAGCTGAAGGGAACCTTCACACCTTATTTATAGTTATAATTTTTTTTTAAACATACACAGTGCGTCCCAGAACAAAACAAAAACGAAACCCGAAAACAAACGGTTACTGTGGTAAAAAATGAGCTGCATAAATGCCGTTCCTTGTATTCCATAACGCAAAAGTAATATGCTCTCAAATAATACATTGATTAAATTATTCCATGCAAGCTTCACTTAGCAACTTTGTTTTTGAAAATGGGTTTGTCAAAATAATTTGCGCCAGATTTTGGAGGGGAAAAAATAGTTTTATTCACAATAACCGTTTGTTCCCGGGTTTCGTTTTTTTCTGGGACGCACTGTATAGAGTGGCACTTTCCCTGTGACTATATGGTATGGCTGCGGTTGCATAATTGAGTTTCCAATTTTAATCAACGATGAGAAAGCAAGAAATATGGAGTGCTAATAGTGCGGAATATGTAAGTATAATTATTAAATGTTTACCCCCTTTAAAGATACTATGTCCCTTTTGCAGCCAACATCAAATTCTGTAGAACTTTGCAGGAATTATGAATATGTCATGTATGTCCTATCTGTGAAATTTCAACGTTAGCTGTGTCCTAATATTCAAATTATGCAAGGAAACCTGTTTACTTGCTAGACTTCACTGTCAGATACTATTGAGTGACTGACTGGCTTTTTTCATCTTTGGTAATAACATACATAAAATGAGCTATAAAGGGTACATGAGCATTTGTCTACATCAATAACCCACTTCTTGTAATGGCAAAATTAAACTGATTGAATCTTTGCGCAGCATAAAACGTATGACCATTCGGTACAATGGTCTGAAAAATCAGACTATTACTTACTGGCTCTATAGCTCCTAAGTCGATTCGACAACTAATAGTCGTTATTTTCCCACTTAAAGACATTTTCAAGCCCCCCCCCCCTTTTTTTAGGGAAGTTCTAAATTAGTATTGTCTTTCAAATGCTGTTTGAATTTAACCTTTTCATTTTTTTGGCCTGCAAATGGGACATAGTACCTTTAAAAGAGGGTGAATGCGACTCTGAATAGAAGTATAAACTTATACCTTTTATGTTAATCAAAATGTAAAACGGTTACTGCACGTTTGTAAACGTGAAAATGGTCGCCGAATTTTATAATATGGCTGTATATACATGAATCTGTTTATAGTGTGAGGAATTATGCTACGTAGAAAGAGCATATCAAAACGTATACCTAACTTTGATAGCTTATAAATAAAAAGTCATAATCAATGTGACCTTGAAATCTATTTCATGGTAAAAAGTAAATTGTTTTCTGTCTAATGATACTACATTCATATTTTTTCTGCTACGGTTGACTGAGCCGTCAGAATTTTCTACGAAGTTTGGGCTGATGCACCGAATGTGGGTCAGGCTTTAATCTTACATCCTTATAAAACGTTTAATTCTGCTTCACGCTTCAGTCCTTCGTTGTTCAAAGTGATCCAATGTATCTAAGCTTTTAAATGACCTTTATTTCATTCCACAGGATAACCTTAACATTATTTTAAACAGCTTATTAACTTGTTCCATGATATCTAAGATCTCTCTGTCAACGGTTCTAAGACAACTACCCCTTGACAATCACCTAACAGGCACTTGCCAGCTGGACAATTACCCGCAAGGACACCCATCCCCGAGGACAATGACCCAGACAATTAACCCCTGACAATAACCACCCAGCATAATTCCCCCCAAGGGCAATTACCCTCGGACAATTACCCCCTATAACAATTATTCCTTAGGATAACAACCCCCGAGGACAATCCCCCGGAAAATTACCCGAGGACAATTACATTCTGAGGATAATTCTAACCTAGCATAATTGCTCTCAAGAAAATAACATTCGGACCAATAATACCTTCTAGAGATTATCATCGGATTTTTGGCGTCACAATCGCCGTGGACTTGGGTGATAAATAATTACCACTATTGACTGATAATCATTTAGGTAAATGCATACACATCTGCATAATTGCTATCCAAACGGCTTGCACTGTTCTATATACGATATATAATATATATTCTCTATATGATATATACCTACTCACATCGTTCTTATCACATGTAAAAATAACGAATTCATATCACTACCACGGAATTTTTTGGACAGTTGTCCTAGAGGTACTTATACTAGTCAAGGGGGTAATCGGCCTAGGGATTAATTGTCATATGGGGGTAATTTTTCTCGGGGTTATTGGCCGTTGGGGCAATTGTCCTAAGAGGACAATTATCTTGAAGCAATTGTCCAGAGGGGTTATTTTCCTAAGGTGTTTATTGTTCTAAGGGGGTAATTGTCATAGGGGGGATTGTCCTAAGTGGGTAATTGTCCTAGGATGTAGTCAACTTGAGGGGGTAATTGTCCTAGGGGTTATTGTCCAGGGGATTATTATCCTAGGGGGTAATTGTCTTAAGGGGGTTATTGTCCTAGGGGTGATTGTTCAGGGGGTAATTATCTTAATGGGGTAATTGTCCTAGTGGGTAATTGTCATAATTGGGTAATTGTCCTAATGGGTATTTGTCCTAAGGGGGTAATTATCCTAATGGTGATTGTTCAGAGGGTAGTTGTCCTAAGGGGGTAATTGTCCGAAGGGAGTTATTGTCCTAGGGGTCATCGTTCAGGGGGTAAGTGTCCTAAGGGGATCGTGCCATCATAACAAAGACAATATCATAAATTGTATTCGTAAATGCGTAAGGGATTTGACCCACATGCATTTCTCCAGCCTGCTTTAAAGGCTGCTGCTCAGTCATCCGTGGCAGCACAGATATTAATAATATATCATTAGACAGAATATAAGTTACTCTTAAAATGAAATATACTTCATGGCCAAACGGGTAATAACCTTTAAATGGGAATCTACCAAATTTGGGTATACTTTTTTTGATACGCACTCCATACATATATAGCTCCAAAATTTCCAATTGCTGCCAATGCATGGGGAAATGTCTCCGCTGGAAATTGTAGACCTGTCAGGGGCCCTGGCTTAGACGACCAACTCCTTAACCGCAATAGGCCCATTTACATTGCAGAAAAATCAATTTGAAAAACCTTACTTTAACAAAAAAACTACATTTACACTACTTTAAAAAAAAAAAAAAAACTGTCGGTGATTACAAATTATGTTGTTGTTGTTCTTGTAAGTTTCGTGCAAGCGAGGAGAGTTAGGTGAGCAGAGGCTGGAATAATTAACTGGTGTTTTGACGGCGAGCATTCCCACTGCTAATACCGACAGAATAACAAAACAAATCCAAAATCCACAGGTAGGTTTTTTTATTTGGGTTTTTTCGTCGTGTTTGTGGGTGATTGCCTAGCAACTTCCGACAAAACTCCGGAATGTGAGTAAAACCGATGGTATTTGCTTGCAGTGTGAATGACCCTATCGTCAAAGAGATGGGGTAATATTGGTAAACAAATTAACTCAATAGTGGGTTAAATGTACCAAATA
Organism: Mesocentrotus franciscanus; assembly: GCA_037976565.1. Lineage (NCBI taxonomy): Eukaryota > Metazoa > Echinodermata > Echinoidea > Camarodonta > Strongylocentrotidae > Mesocentrotus > Mesocentrotus franciscanus. Next base: position 9,197,014 of record CP137682.1, on the reverse strand, counting down.
TTGGATAATATTTCCACCCAACAAACATGTTTCTTCCTTTTTGTTTTCTTTTCTTTTTAACCAAACATTGGGTAAATTTTACCCAGGTTTGTTTAATATTTTGTTGTAAGGGTGTGTGTTATATACAACACATCCACGTCCACAAAGCACAGGATGCTATGGATGTGTGGCAGATACTTAATTGCATTAGCAGTTTCAATTAGCATCCTTCCCTTTTGTTCAAAAGGAAAGTTGAGCCAGTAATGTTACGAGCCAGAGCAATATAACACTGAGCTCCTATAGGAAATCTATTCATTCTGATGGTCATATCTCAGCCAATACTTAACATTTTCAACTGGTTTTCGACATTTGGACATTTTTTTTAATGCTCTTTTGGAAAATGAAGAAAAAATTGAGAAATTCTAAGAATTTTTTTAAAAAATGATATCACAGCTTCGGTACTCTATTCGTTTTACATGAAAGCCTTCATTGCAAGACACTTTTCCAATTGCATTTCAACTGAAATTTAAGCAAATAATTGACACAGATGAGGCATCTTCTATTCTTTACATTTTGAATATGTAAGGAATGGACACATTTATAAGCCCGACATTTTGATCTCGGTGTCAATATGTCCGCAATTTGATGTAATTCTTTTTTTAAACACGTTTTCCGATTAATTACAAATGCATTAAACTGCTTTGCCTGAGAATTTTGATGGACAAGTTTGATTAGTACATTAAGATCAAACGATACTAGATTAGCATTTAAAAGTAGACCCTAAGCTCAGAAAATGTCAATGCGTGGTAGGAAAAGACGTTTTTTAATTGTCTTCAGATTTACATCAGGGCCCAGACTAAGAAATAAACAAGCCTTCCTGATAGGATTAAGTGTAATAGGGTATATTTTATAATCTTACATTTCCGGGAACTTAGTTGATCTATCACCAGGGTCTCTAAAGTTAATAACGGAACACATAACCTGATATTTCTATGAACTTAGTCGATCTATCACCAGGGTCTCTAAAGGTAACAACGGAACACATGGGTTAATATGAGCAACTTCAGAAATAGCAAACCAATATTTTGTCATGGCCTTCTAAAAGAGGGATTTTCATTACATAACGCTAAGGTATGGTGAGTTTGGATGCATGTTTTTTGATAAATTTTGTATGGTATTTAAATTTCCGATACATCGTATTTAATCTTGGACTCAAAGGCCAGTGCCAAAATAAAAGTTACATAACAGAATCATTAACAAATCTCAAACACCATTAAAAAAAAAAAAATCGTTGATATTTAGGTCTGTCATTTACACTACTGCAAAAACCCATCGGTGTTTGCTCATACCGATGTTTTGGTGAGTAGTGCGCATGCGTGACTTGTCGCTACTCTGCGTTTGATTGCACAGAAGCGAGGAGAATTTCGTGACGAAAAACCGGCATCGTACCGAATTTTCGATTTGCACTGCAAAATCGGTGAAATTTGCAGTGTTAAAAAAACCACACCCCAGAGGTGGATTTTTTAAAATTTTGGTTATTCGTCGTCTTTGCCGGTACTTGCTATGCAAGTCCGACGAAACACCGGCATAGGAGAACAATCGACGATTTTTGTTTGCAGTGTAAATGCAGCAATCATGTACATTTTTGCTCAAAATAAGAAGGAACACCTAGCACGACCCTCCCTTTCTTTCAATTGAATCTAAGCTGTAGCGTCGGATCAGTAGGACTAATTCCTTCAATTGCACTCTGGAGTGACAATGGTTCCAAATCTGATGCCCGCGTTATCATTTCTCATGTGTTATTACTTATTCATGTATTACCTAATATACCCACTAAGCCCTTGTTATACTTGCTTCCATATTTAAATGGATTATAGAATACTATACATGTGCATTTTATTTGGAGGTCAGTGCTTCGAGCTTTATAAGAGTTCTAAAGCCGGATTAAATAATATCAATGATGTATTATAATCCTTCTAATTGAGGGCTTTGAAACATCGAAACTCTAGTCAGTTTAGTCTTCCGGAGACAATCCGCCTACAGCCACTTTAGATTCGGTTTCGTACAAGAGAATGAACGGTGTCAAACGAACTCACTCATTTGTCGCATCGCCAAGTTCAGATTTTCTTAAAATTAAAAGTAGACTACTAACATTAAACGTGTAGATCAAAATACACCTGTTTTGGAGGGTAAAAAAAGACATTAACTTATTTGCATCCTCTGTAATACTTTTCATCTTTGTAGGAAGAGTAGATCTAAAATCATTACAATTTGACAAAATCTGCCCTTTTGAAATATACTATGGTGAATTCAGAAATTCATTAACATGGCGGAGGGATGAATATTTCCTGAGTTTGATACCAAAGGCAGTCCGGTGGGTTTTCTAGGAGCTCGCTGTTGCAGGAGATGTTGAAATATTTATGCAGTTGTTGTGCAATTTGAGGGGACTGTTGCAATAGGCTTTCTTACCTTTGAGAGAAAGAAGGGGGGGGGGGCTTCAGGATTTTCTAAATTTTTCGGCAGGTAGCACATTCTTGTTCCGCTATTTGGGGTTGGATTTTTCGTTACCATAATTTTGATAAATTGCACATGATAAAATCAATAAAGCAATTTGTAATTATGTTGATCGATGGTGAATAACGTTCGACGTTTGTAAATTTATTTTCGACAAATACCATGCAATCACATGTCGAATTTACCAGAGGTTTGGCTAAACTGAGTGAAAATGACGACATTAATTCATGATATATACTGTCAGCTGAGATTGATCAAAAAGAAACAAGGTTGAACAAATTATGGCCAAAGACACAACAGACTAGGATATGTGCATTATCATGCTACAAACTCTAGCAAAAATGTGCGAAAATAGTAGGGGAAATTAGTTCGTAAAAGAAATGGAAATATTTAAAAGTAAAGGTTCCATGAAAATGATAGGATAGCGAATATTTACTTGACGTTCTAAGCCAGCATGATTCGAATTCGAATCCTCGAAGTTCTTGCATTCCCCCTTTAATTATGTAAACTTAGTTACTTACACAAACCCATTTGATGGCCTTGTGAACTTTTCGTCAGTTTCTTTTCTTTTCAATAAAAAGCAGAAAACGATAGAAACAGATAAGTGAAGGTTGAGAAAAATCCGATTACAGAATGTTATGAAATTTTGAAGTTGTAATAAACGACATACAAATTGGCAACTCTGTGGCGTATCATTCGAGGGACTCTTCTGTCCTGAACATTTCATAAATTTCTCTATTTTTTTTAGATGTTAATAATTATAAGGAATCGATTAGTTTCATACAGTGGCGGTTTAAAATATGTGCAATGATTAAATCTAAGATCGAAGTATGATTTAAAAGGAAAACAAAATATGATATTTTTTTTTAGTACAGAGCAAACGGGAGAGGACCTCGAAATATACATGTACTTTTTAAAGTTGCCAATTCGTGTTTGATCGATTGCAACTTTAACATATTCATAACCTTTTTCATTTCTTTTTATCGGATTCTGCTCAAATGTAACTGATACCTTTCTTTAATTGTTCTGCTTCTCTTAAAACCGACTGAATACCAGGGTGGACTTCCCTTTATGAAAGGAAGACCTCAATGAATTTGAATGAATAAATGAATATGAAATATGAAAAATGAAATAAAGGCTCGTTCAAACGTGACATGGCAAAACCTCGGCATTTTTTTTTCAATGATGACGTAAAGTGTAATACCCTTTACAATTCTTTATATTATATAACACAAAGCTTAGTGCATACGCGCAAGTCCTTTGTTGCGCGCAGTTGACATTCGTTTATACGTTTAAAAACACCCGAGGGGCGGCCTTTTTTGCGACGGTTAACCGCGTCATTTCTGAACGAGCCTTTATTCATACTTGCCTTTTAACAGTGTAAGATCATTAAGCCTAGAGAAGTTCTGTTGAAATCGTATCTTAAATCTTCGACATAAACTTAAGTATTGAACAACGGGTTTGTGTATTATTTTATATGTGATTCTGATATTAGTAATACAAACCTTATATATGAATGTGAGTTCCTGTATCCTTCCCAAAAATGAACTGAAGGGCAATTTCAATACCCCATTGTATATGTATATTCTTTAGAAATTATGTTTGAAAAACGACATTGGAATTTTCGCACGTTTAGATATTTAACAGCACAATCTTTTAAAAGCTGCCTTAGCTTGATTTTTTTATTGAAGTCTTTGGAGTCGTATTATATGTTGACTGAAGATTTATCAAAAAATGAAAAGGTTAAATTCCAATGGCATTGGAACAAATACTTATTCAGAACTTCCCTCAAAACGAAAGGGTTTGAAAATGGCTTTTTGTGGGAAAATAACGACCATTAGTTGTCGAATCAACATAAGTGATTGTAATCACCTAAGAAATAGTTTGATTTTCAGACTCTTCTACCGAATGTTCGTAGACTACGTTTTGTGCTGCACAAAGATTCAATCATTTTAATTTTGGCCAATACAAGTAGTGGGTGATTGATGTAGACAAATGCTCATGTACACTGTATACGTTAGTACAGCTTTTCTTGCGTTAAATATTCTTACTACGAAAAGTATAATGACGTATTTCAAACATTATTTCTAAAGAATATACATATAAAATTTAGTATTGAAATTGCCATTTCACTGTTTTGACTGGTGAAGATACAAACATTTTATCCTGAAGATTGTTAATACTGATTTAATCATTGAGTTCAAGCAATGCGTGTATTACCATCTTTAGAAAAAAATATACTACATTGTATTTAATCATGATAACCATTCAGCAATTTTAGGTGATAAATCATGATGAAAGATATAAGCAACAGAATGAAAACGTTAAAAAATATTTAAAAATAACTTACGTGTAACAGCGCTATGCCTCTATCAGCATGTCTCCATTGGGTATACCTAGATGATTTATCGAGGCAGGCGAGAATGATTTTACACGACGAGATTTCGGCGCGCTTCTGTAAAAACTGGCTCTAAGCGACGGCTTCTTATATAAAGTGACATGGACGAAATCAATTCATCGTCATTAAGTGAATGCATCTTTTCTCTTTATCCACTCCGCCTCAGGTAAAAGACAAAACAGGCCAACGAATTCTCACTCCCAATTGGACGGTGAGTGTGGAAGATTATCATGAAATTTTAAATATAAGAGAGTGCACCTACAGTGCGGGATTTGCGCGCGCGTTTTTATATTTCAACTCACGATTAAAGGAGGAATCTTGAAAGTTTAGAAAGTTTCTTTTTTCCTCATCTTTTTTTAAAAATCAACGCTTTTAATGGTTGGATCTGGAAGGGTCGCTATGTCATGTATTTTCCCAAATGTATAATATCTTAACACGATAGCTACTACTTTTGAAAAATTAACCAATGGCCGTTTAAATAGCCTTGAGCGTTATCTATTGAAATTGGCGATGACCTATTTCGTAATCCGAACATGGGAACTACTTTTTATGGGACTCAAAAAAGGGTATTAACATTACCCTTACGTTGCTTTTTCTAAAATAAATGCGATCGTGTTTTTATACATTTTTTCATGTTTCCAATTTTTCATATAGGTCCTGTGATTTTCCTTAGATTTTCTTCTTCTTCAGATTCATCGTACGAAATATATAAACAGTCTGCCTCAAATATCGCAGTCAACAATTGTACCAAATAATTTATTACTCTTATTAATACTTTTCACAAAAGGTACCGCAACATCCCTCTAGTGAAACTCTTGTTTTCGTTCGTGTAGTCTCCCCCATTTTCCCTTTACTTCGTACTTTTGGCATGAAAGAACAGTGGAGAACGTCTCTAGTCTTGTAGTTAGTAGTTTGTAGAGAGTGTGAAGATTTATTGCACATTAATCTTCCATGTCTAATACTTGAACTTCCCTTTGTCCATTTCTACCTTTTAACGTTTAAAAAGGAAATACCCATTTAATACTTTGATGCTACGCCTCCGCGCCATCCTTGCCTCGGTCTTTCTTCTTTCATTCTGCCAATGTGCGTGGGAAGGAAGGGTTTTCATACCTTCGGTATAACCTACTCAAAACCTATCATACAATAGTTGGGCAGCACGTCAGCAAGATGAAATATTTACCCACCTATTTCTTTCAAGCATCACTCCTCTTCATATTGTAAACAAAAAAGCATAGATCCGTCGCCTTTACTTCGGCAATATTCTAACGTGTCTCATCGCCTGTTACTTTCGGCGTGATTTTGATTTAAAGCTCGGCCGCTGGCATGCTGTTTGTTTAAATCCGAAGGTAGTTGAGAAAGAAGTTGAATAACAAAGACTGTTGATAGATGTTGACGTCCGGTTACCAGCACTTATAAAATATACATCCCAGGGATAACAGTTTAAAAATATTTATTTCGTAACATGGATTTGTTGACCAAATTATATATATCTTTGCCCAATTTGTCTTTTCACCCGACTATGAATCTTTAATTCATTTAAGAGAAAGTACACTTCTTGTAAAGGTGAAAATATTCTAAAGTTTATAGCCCTTAATTTCATAAAAGAAGTTTGTTGACCCGATTATTAATGTTTTCGACCGAGTAAGAATCTTTAAATCATTGTTATAAAAGAGAAATTCAATTTCTTGTTAAGGTGATAAATAGTCTAGAAAATTCAAAGGCCTTCATTTCATAAAATAAATTTGTTGACCGAATTATAAATCTTTTCGAGCAACTAAGAATCTTGAGATTCTTGTCCGAACTGGATAATGAAATAGACAAATTATATATCAATCAAAATTTTATGAACCATAGAATACAGCAATGTCAATTATATGCTATTGAAGTGTCTGCCAGAGGAGAACTAGCTCTCTGAAAGCTAGAATTCAAGAGCGTTGAAACCCGGAAATCAACTAGCTAAAACAGGGGATGATTTGATGACGTCATGGTGATTATGTAAGAGTCGGGGCTTTGCGATCGATGGAAAGCCGTGGAAAGTGTGTAAATACGGTCATGGTATTTGTCTACTTTTGTTTTGTTGTTATCAAGTTATAAATTAATATTTATCAATGAATTAAAAATGGACATTGAAGAGTTCTGTCATTTTTGGCATCTTCAAGCAAATGAAATAATTATGTCGACTTGAGGCTAGTTCATATGGTAACAAAATTAGATGTGAAATAAACTTTTCAGCCATTGGTTCGGAATGACAATGTAACCCAGATCTAGACGCCCACTTTGTTACAGGTGTCGAGCTCGAGCGATGTTTATTTTTCTGGGATTTAAGATCAAGTCTGACGTTTGATCTTATACTAAATTCACCCTTTCTAAATTTCAGATTTAGGTGAGAGTGTGGCATGATATTTTTTAAACATACACTTAGAGGCTTGGAAGATATAGAAGCTGGCTTTAAAGTTCGGCTGAAAATGAAGTTTAATTTGCTTTTGTGCAATAATGAAAGGAAATTTTCAATGTATTTCTATATATTTGTATTTTACGTTCACTCAGCTTTTCATTGATATAATATTAGGACCTTTGTTGAGTACTTTTAGATGAAAGCTATAATATGTCACGTTCTCAAGAAACATACATCGGGACAAATCAATTGTTTACATACTTAACAAAATTCAAAACTTTGTAAGCGTATGATTAATTTAGTTGTTAACTGTATATACACCATAGACACTGTCATCTTATTTGTATAAATATGTCATGGAAATCTAAATAGAAGACAATGTCTAGAACAACTAGGCAGTTATTATTTAGCTGTGTGCTAGCACTAGAATAACCCTGTGGCAAGAAAATAACGCTAACAAATTGAATTTGCTTTGTGCTTCAGCATGTCATTTATAGTTCACATAAATCAATTTGTATGGCATATCATTGTGCTAAAAAATGGTGACACCTTCTTTATCAATTCACTTTTTGGTTACCATCTCTTTATTGTAGTAATTGAATGTCTATTGGTACATCGGAAGAAACATGATCGTTCTTTGTCTGTGTGAGTGCGTTTTTTTTTAAATTCATTTCTTTATTTGGTTAAAGTCGTAGGCCCAATCTTTACTGATTAAGGTGTCTTGGGGTGTTGATTAAGATTCACACCAATAAAACGGTATTCGAATCTAACCCGTGTGGATGACTGAAACCTGCGTTGTGCGTTAACGTGTCTCTCCCTTGTTGCATAGACACAGTCTAGGTAACAATGGAAAATACTCCTTCCCACGGATAGGACGTTACATGAAGGCCCCGTTTGGATTAGAGTCATCACCTTTGCACGTCAAGAACCCACTGCACTGTTCGTTTAATAGTAGGATGAAAATCCGGTGCAGTGGTCCACCTGCACACCCCAATTAGTTATACCGGGAGGAGAGACCCGAGGGGTATACAGTGATTCAGTTTGCCTTTCGCCTCCAAGGCACAGGTAACGCATAATACTTAACGAAATAAAATGAATGAACATAAAAACTGGAATTTATTTATTTATTTATTTATTTCTGATATTTAGACAGGGTGACTCATTATCACCAATAATGGTGGTCTTCCATGAGGCCCTGTTAAACATAATAAGAAACAATTGTTTAAAAACAGATATAATAATAATAATAACAAAATCATGAACATAAACCCTTTATAGCAACAAAGAATAAGTAAGAACATCATGAACATGTATAAACATATTTACAAAATATTTGGTATCCTCGTAACGAATGAATGGTTTGTTTGTTTTGTTTTGCTTTGCTTTTTTGTTCAAGAAAACGTATTAGGGAAAAAGACAGTAGGGATACCAAAATTGTTATATACATATTTACACCAACAACAAAAATATTACAGGATAGTAAATTACTGGATAATATGCAAAATGAATGCATGTAAACTAGTTAGCAATTGAATGTACACTCTTAAATAACAATAAAAATAAAAATATATTTATAACTGATAATAAATTATATGAAATCGATTTTTCAGTTAGAAAAGCATCATGTCATCCTACATTCAGTCAAAAAATAAAGTCAAAAAATAAAAAGCATCAAGTGAAATTTTCCTAGCAATTATGTTGGTCTGCAAACGCATCATTAACCAATCGTTTGATTTGTACAACAGAAATGTGCTGGAAAGCTATAAGGAATTACAATAAAACTTTAGTTAAGACACTAAACAAAATTCCTCTTGTAATTTTATCTTATTGGGAATCGATATTGCAAGATTGTTTGAACATGTATTTAAAGGTGTTCACAGAGCTTGCCATTCTCAATGATCTGTCCAACTGATTCCATGCTATAATTTAAGATACGAGGGGGCTATGTTTTTTTTTTCTGTTTTATACTTTGGCACAGAAAGTAAACCTTCATCTGCCTGCCTCGTATTATATTGATGAATGTCACTTACTTTAATTAAACTTTCTTGTAAATAGAACGGCGCCAAATTATGTATGCATTTGTACATCATATTAACACGCTGAATTCAAAACGTTTCTCAATTGGCATCTATTTCAGATTGCTAATCAATTCACTTGATGGAGTCTCGTAACTTTTGTTTGAAATTATTCTAGCAGCTCGTTTTGGACTTTCTTGAGTTTGTTCGTTTGTTCCTGATACCGATTTGACCACACAGAGGAACAATAATCAAAGTGAGGCAATACGAGTGCATTATACAGCAACATTAAAGATGTTATTGGTAAATAGTCCTTAGCTCGTTTTATTACACTGATATTTCTTTGCGTTACTTTTGTTACTTTGTCAACGTGCTTGGACCAATTAAATTCTTCATCAATTAATATACCAAGACATTTGACGACGTTAACTCTTTTCAGTGCCTTTCCATTTATAGAAACGCTGAATGTTGTTATTTTGTTTAAATTTGCACGCGAAGCTATGACCATGACGCATGTTTTTGTGTGTGTTTAGTACAAGGCGGTTTTGATTAACCCATACCATTAATTCTTGCAATGCGAAAGAAAGTTTTTGTTCAACCTCAGCTACGCTACTTCCACTTACGATTAAAGTGGTATCGTCTGCATACATATCCACATTACCACTAGATATACTATTTGGTAAAGTATTCACATAGATGGAAAATAATAAAGGACCCAATATAGATCCCTGTGGTACGCCCATCAGTACTGTTAATGGATTAGGTCTAGCACTTTTAAAGTGAACAGTCTGCTTACGACCTGTTAAATAAGATCTAAACCATTTTACACATTCATAAGAACATCCAATAGCAGTTATTTTAGTAATAAAAGATTGTGATCAACGGTGTCAAAAGCCTTACGAAGGTCGATAAAAGCGACACCAGAGATCTTTCTGTTATCAATGTTCAATGATAAATTATTAACAAATTTCATGAGTGCTGTTGTTGTAGAATGCTTTTCTCGAAATCCAGACTGATTAGAGTTCAAGATATTATTATCGTCAATGAACTCAGAAAGTTGGTGATGTACAGCCCTCTCTATGATTTTGCTAACAACAGACAAAATAGAAATTGGGCGGTAATTGCTTGGATCAGACATATCACCAGCCTTAAAAATTGGAATTACTCGAGCTGCTTTCCAGCCATTTGGTACACATCCCGTGTTCAAAGATTTGTTTATGATATCGGTTAACGATTCTGCTATCACATATTTCGTCATTTTTAGAAGACGACAAGAAATTTGGTCATCGCCAGTGGCCTTATCTTTGCACATGCGATCAATTTCCTTAATGACAGAGTCCTCTGACACATCGTCCAAATCAAATTTTGTGATTGGATTAACCGGAATATCATTACCAATCGGAGATTCAGTTCTAGTTCTTTTCAGGTCTTTTGTTATATTGGAAGCACAGGTAGTAAAACAGTTATTGAATGCATTAGCTATGGTAGGTGGATCTGATATACGAACACCATCAATTTCCAAACTATGCGGAGAGATCTTGTTGGACTTAGGAATTACATGTTTCAGACACTTCCATATGTTCCGAGAATTTCCATGATTTTCATTAATAAAGTTACAGTGGTACTCTTCCTTCCCTTTTCTAATAAGATGTGTAACTTTATTTCTAAGGGTTCTGTACCTATTCCACAACTCATCGTCTTTTGTAAGTATAGCAGCTCTGTGAACATAGTCACGTTGTTTCATTAAATGAACGATCTCGTCCGTTATCCATCGACAAGCATCTTTACGAATTCGTTTGTTGCATAACGGAATATGCTTGTTTACGACTGTGAAGAATAGGTGTTCCCAGGTTTCCCAGGCAAGATCAACATTTCTAATATCTTTGAAAAGATGCCATGGCATAGTTTTTAAATCATTAAGAAAACTCTCTTGGTCAGCATTCTTAAATGAACGAAATTAAACGGAGGTGGGATTTTTTTCTTTTACTAAAATTGAAGGACTTTACTGCATACACAAAAAAATATCACTTAATACTTGTTTGACAAATCCCTGCTTCACAGTATAGTTCAGGATCGGAAACAAATATGAGATCAATTATTGTACTCGTGCTGTTAGTAACTCGAGTTGGACTAGTTATCAGTTGACTAAAACCATATAGCTTTGTGCAGTAGTCTAGCTTATTAACATTAGCATTAGAGCAAGTTTGATTTGGCATATCATTACAGTTAAAGTCATATAGAAGGATGCAACTTTTGTTTACAGAGCTGGACAACTCTAGATTGGAATCGAGTTTTTCAAAGAATTCAACTGTCGTATTAGGAGGCCTATAAAAAGCTCCGATCAGAATAGGTGGTTTACGCGGATAGTAAAGTTCAACCCAAAGACATTCCAAATCTACATGATTTAAATCATCTCTCCTCTTATAGTCAAATCGTTTGGAAACAAAAACTGCAACTCCTCCACCATTCCTATTTCTATCTTTTCGAAGTAATATGAAATCATCCATACATACTTCGGAATCATCTACGGTACTGTCACACAGAGTCTCATTAAGTGTTATGACATCAAAAGGTGAATTCTTCAGTATTAGTTTTAGTTCATCAATTTTTGATGTAAGGCTATGTATATTTAAATGGGCAAATTTAATTCCTCTACTTTTTATAAGAGGTATAGAGCCATTCTCTAACAGTACCGACTTATTAAACAATTTCGGAATCACGTTATCATTTATAATTTCGGTGCTAAATACAGGTTGGGCTAATTGTACTGTATAATTATCATTAGCTTCTTCTTCAACTTCTCTCGTGACAATACTTTGACAATTATTAATTTCGGCGTTGAGTTCTCTCTCAGTATTTGAGTTCAATAAGACAATACCACTTTACGCCATGTCCGCGGCATTAAAGGTATAGACCAGTTCTGGTCATGCGATTGCATTGTGAAAGAAACGTTGTGGAATCGATCAGAATAGGTTGAATCATCTAGCATATAAGTATTGGTGTGTACTGCAAGGTTCTGGAATCATCAAAATTATAAGAAATTGTCCCAGTCTTGGTAAAGTTACAAGCACTGTACACAGAAAGATGTACATGGGACTATATACGCGATCGCGATATCTATCCAGTCCAGATCGATATGATAATTTACCAAATATATCAATTAGTAGGCGGTTTCCCGGCAAAATTCGTATCATCACGTATTAGTCAAAACATATTCTTTCACATGATTGGTAATAAGAGCTTCCATTTCATTTTTTGAGAGGGGGCGTTTCCAAAACTGGTCTATACCTTTAACGTCCATTGGCAAGATTGTTCTTTCCTCATCCGTGTTTATGTTTGTTGCTTCTTTACAAGAATTGCTTTAAAATCGCCTCTAGATATATTTTTTGTCGGAGGCGCAGCCATCGAGTGATATCTAGAAATCCCCCCTTTCGGGCTAGTTGTACTTGAAGAAAACTACAAAGCACAAAGGAAACATGTATAGCTGTTTTAAGGAAAGATATTTGTTCACTTGTAAGGGGCATTATTTCGCAGGAGGTGCACTTTTCTTAATTTGCAGGAGAGTGTGTGTGTGTATGTGTGTATGGGGGGTGATCGACCCCATGCTTACGTGCGATAATATGCACAAGTGCTCATTGAGCCTTTGCTTTTCAAGTGGACTTTGCGCCTTACAAATGTCATATATCATTATTATTATTGTTATGTTTATTATTATTACTATCATTATTATTTTCAGTATTAATATTATACCTGCTATTATTATTATAATAATCGTTGTTATTGTTATTATCATTATCATCATTAATTTTTCATTAGCATTTTCATTATTATTGGTATTATTATCATCATTAATATTAAATTAATACCTGAAAGAAACACTTTGTAATGCCATTGTCTGGAGAGTGATTGGAATATGGGTTGTGAAATTGTCTAACCTGTTCTTTATATCGATATTTTATTAGCTAAAATCGTTCAACAAAAACAAACTAAGTCGTCCAGTGTTCCTTGCATCGATAGATAAACGAAAATAAATGAAAAAGAAAGAAGGATATCCTTTACTTGACATACCGGCTATACCCTTATTTGCCTTTTTCCAATGCCAAGGATTTTTTTTTTTAATTTCTAAACATATTCAATATTCTCCTTTTGGGCAATTCGACAGGGAAATATTCCAACCATTCTACATGTTCTAATTATTTTGTGAAAATATGAATTCAGCAATCTCTTGAAACCGACACTTTTAAACCGGATATATGTGGAACCATTGAAATACAACAAAACATCGTTTCATTGAAGTATTTTTGTGCTGAATTGATCTGCAATGCAATTCATGAATCTTAAATTGGGGTTTGTTTTCCCAATACCGGATCCGTGTGTTTATAGGGCGTAAGTGAAACGTAAATAGCGACTGAAACACAAGTCAGTTTTTAATCAAGAGCACTCGACCAACCGCTCTACATTTACTCCAACGCTTTTTTGTTAATAGCTCTAGCCGGTATCGTAGTACACCCCCTTGGGATGTTGTGTTTTGTGTTGATCAATCGTAAGGAGTGTTGTTAGTTTACCATTTGAAACTATAGGTATTTTAGAACCTTTAACTCTGAGGCATTGTCATGATGCAATGACACAATGGATTGAAACAAAAGTGTGATGAGTTTGGATATGTTGCTGACTTTTCACTCATTTTAACCTATCCAAAACGTAAAGAATTTATATTTCAAATTGTGAAATTGAAGTCGGGTATATATACGAAATGGAATAAAATGCTTGAGATGTGTTAAATTTCGAAGGCTACAGATGTCGACATTGATTCTAATGTGTTGCCTCTACTTTAGGTTCCAAGCAGACCATCAGTTTGATTCCAACATTTAAAATAGAAATGTGAACCTGAGGATTATACTTCGTGAAATGTAAATTGTTCAAAAGATACAATGATAAATTGTAAAAAAGATACACATGAAACAACGGCCAATTCTCCGTGGCTGGCTATATGAGTATTTAAAGGGTAACTAAATTAAAAAATCATGTTGACTTTTGTTGATCTGTAATAATGAATACATCACATATCTTTTGACTTTTTGGTGTACATTTATGTCATATATTTTATATTATTTTTAAAATTATTTTTGTTCTACCTACTAAGCTCCACCCCTTTAAAAAAACCTCGAAAAGCAAATGACTTTTGTGACATCATGCCAGTCATTCATCAGTCAGCTAGATGAACAAAAGACATGGGTATGTCCTTCCCATCAACTGACCACCTGTTCACAATAGCATTGCATGTTTTCATATAATAGCCCATTGAAACCCTTCTTTTTATGGTGTTGCTTGGGGATTTCTGACATAGCAACTGCTTAAAATGCAATTGAATTTTGTGAGTGGGCATTTTATAAAAACATGCAATGCTGAATGAACAGGTGGTCAGTTGATGGGATGGGACATACCAATGTCTTTTGTTCATTTATCTGACTGAAGAATGACTGGCATGATGATGTCACAGAAGTCATTTGCGTGGAGCTTAGCAGGTAGAACAAAAGTAATAATAAAAATTATATAAAATATATGACATAAATGTACACCAAAAAGTCAAAAGATATGTGATGTATACATCATTACAGATCAATAAAAGTCAACATGAATTTTTAATTTAGTTACCCTTTAAATTAATGAATGCAAATAAATAGGGGTGTTCTGTGACGTTTGCTGGATTCGAAAGCTTGATCTTACGGTTTAGGAGGGCAGGTTGAGATCCCAGTTGGTTCTTGTAAAAGTGAAAAATAATTTTGTGTGCTTTCTCATACTTTTTATGTCAAATTGGAAACAAAGTTGTTCTGGAAATGCCCTTATATTCATAATATGACAAGGAATAGGTGAAGTGTTTCAATCAAACAATCATGCCACCTGTGTGTTTATAGTACCATATATCAATTTCTGTGAGCCTTTCCAAATTACTTTCCATATTCCAAACTACATTTTATTGCATTACCAAAACTCATATTTATACAATTTAATTTGTCATGATAAGGGTCACAAGATTGAAGCGTTTTGTTATTTCAGATGCGAAAAACAATGTAGTTCCCATGTCAAACAGTAATTGCTGCTCCATTTGTTATGGGGTTGAAGTTTTCAAAGCTTGCACATCTAAATTAAGAGTTCAATGCATTATTTTGAGAATGGCCTTGTAAAGTTTATTCAGAATATCCTGCAACTTTTCAATTTCAATAGTCAGTATGATACGAGTTTCAACTTTGTTTTGTACTCATAAGTTTGCCAAGCATCCGTTTAATAGGCAAAGGCAATTATAAATGCTTCCTAAATCGGGTGCAGTAGTGCACCTCCTTGGATTTAAAAAAAAAAATCATTATATGTTTCCTTATCAAAACAAATCTTAATGCTGTTTATATAGGTATTATTTTATTATAGTTCGGTATTATGATTTCAATTGTTACCGCCACACTTTCAATACATAATATGTTACCTCCTCGAACTGGTTTTGTAACCTACAACATTTACTTTGATCATATATACTTAATTATTATTTAAGAACCCAACTTCTCCTTTTCTACTTCCCTTTCAAGCCTAATTTGCGATAAATACATTTTTCCTGTTCTAACGTAATAATTTTACCATTTTATAATGAGGAAATATTTTGTATATGTTATACGCCGTTTGTAATTTATTAAGTTCATGCACTTTTTGTCTTAAAATCATCTTCTTATTCAGCTCTTGAGCTGCGATGATGATTATTGAATAAATACCATTATTATTATTATTATTATATAGCCGGTATACAAGGAGCTTTATTTTGCTAATGTAGGACTGCGTCGGTGACTGCCGCTGTTTTGTACGCGCCAGGTAAGGAAGACATCGTATACAAACTAAATGCAACAGTATACAAATTGCGTTGATCACATGCATTAGGGTTATTTGCCCCAATAGGTTTGTTAAGCGCAGGTGGAAAGAAATATATCTACGTTTTATGTATTGTAATCAAGATTTTCAATAAATAACACGATAGTAACTGAGACAATCAACACAAGGACATTTCAATAGTCTTGTGCGTCACCTATGGACATGTGTGAACATGACAATGACTAATTACTTAATCCGAACGTGACTTCTATGGGGCATACAATAGAATATTGGAATTGCCCTTCAGCTGATTTTTTTTTAATAGTTACGATTGTGTTAAATATTTCATATCAATTTATCTTTCATGCATCACAATGAACATAAATTAATCCACTTTAAGATGATATGCGATTGGAATCATACCATTCATGCAGGAGTGAGCATAACCATTTAACAATAAATGAGTCTCTCAAAGAAACTGGGGAAGAAATGGGCACCTGGTCATTCAAATCTTGATGAGCATTTACATCTTGTACATGCAGATTAGAACAATGAAGAAAAAAAACACAATCACAAGAAACATCCAGAACTCAATCCTCCTCATTTGGGGGTGAGTGTAAAAAAAAATTATAATGATATTGGTAATAACAATGATAACACTATTATAACAACAATTATATTAAAAATGATAAGTAAAAAAAGAAGAAGAAGAAAAAAAAAGATAAAGGACGACTCGTGTGCAGACGGCATTCGAATTTTTAATCGTTTGATTCATATGATTTTACGTCAGATAGTACAGGATATTTTGTATTTGTACTAGAAAAAACAAAGACATCCAAGTAATCCATTGACTAGATTTACAAAGAATCTTAAAAGATGGTACTTAAAAAACAAAACACTTCAGTCTGTAAAATACAAGAGGCCATGTCACATTGACTGAACGTGCAACGGCTTGAAAGCTAGCGAGACTGTAAAATCCTACCTTCCGCTTCGAATGCCTACAGGACCGAAATCTCTGAATTTTGTTTTCTCGGACCTTTGCACACCCTTTCCGAAGGTCATTGACAACGCTACAGTAGGATGATTGTACGTAGCAGCTCGATCAGTCACACCCACATAGTGATTCTAAACACTCCGATTCTTGGCCTAAAGAGGTCACTACGTAATTGTTTGTCGGTCTGACTCTCTGGTGTCTTGCTGCTTGGTGAGACTGAGGTAGGAAAGATAACAATACTTGTAAATTTATATTGTGAAATTTCTATACAAATATTAGTTCAACTGCACATAACAGTGTAACAAGGAGAAGGGCAGAAATAAAAGACAAATGGCATTATTAATACAGATACAGTATAACAAAAAATTATCAACATGTTAAATCATACAGTATATTCAGATGGATCTCAATTTTGATAGGCATGTTAGACACAATTGAGATCTAAATGAGTAATATGTTACAATTAATAACAACAAGTCTATGGAAAGGTTTCCTGAAACAGATGAGTTTATAGAAGATTCTTGAAGTTGTTAAGCGACGACGCATAGCTAATTGAGGGAGGGAGGTTGTTCCAAAGTTTGGGCCAGCACTTACAAAAGCCCGATTTCCAAGAGTAATCTTAGTCTTGCACAGAGGATAGCTAAGATGCATGGTATCATTTGAACTACGAAGCCTGTAAGATCAGGGTAATATTTAAAGCTGAGGGTTTACTTAGAGAGACGGGAGCCTGACCATGAAGAGCCTTGTAAAGTTAATTTAAAAAAGGAGCTACTGATTCTTTGATTTACTGGAAGCCAGTGCAAATCTTGATGTAAAGGACTAACATGTGATGTGAAAATATAGGAAAGTTGCAGATAAGTCTGGTACATGGGCATACGGAATTAATTTCGCCAGGGGGTCTCCTGTCTTTTCAATTTCTAAATTCACTATAATCACTAGCGGAACACGAGTGAAGATTACAAACAGACGACGCCAATATGAGGGGATGCTCGTTAAAATGTGAACATTATCAAGGGATCCAGTCACCCAAGCCCCAAGCCCGCCCGCCCCTTCCCCTCTCCACCTCGGCTACGGCTATGCCTATAGATTCAGTTCCGTAATTTCATTATTTTTCTTAAACGTCGGTCTTGTGATATGACGTACGAATGGTTACTTGAAGCCATATAATCAACAATGAACAGATTCTGTGTTGTTGTATAACACGCTTTGTCATCAGAAGCGATGACGTTGTCAACTTGTTTGTTATTCTACACTTTTTTAGGAAAGAAGTGGATCCTTGCTTGATTAATTGTGACCCTTTATCTACCCACGCCTTGACTTGCCCCATAGCATACGAAACCGGTGGCTGTGTTCTGCAAACGGCTACTGTGATCCAATTGTCCTGTTTTACATACAGGATGTCAATGATTTGTAGCATATCGAATCAGAATCATTTCCTCTTGATTAAGCTATTCGGCATTTTTTCTTTGAGAAGGGATGGGTTATTTTAGCGCAGGAATGTAGAATTGGGGTCACTTACTCGTTGACGTTGCACAAGCGTGATGAAATTCTGGCGACACCAATTTGAGTAGTTATATACAATGTTGGTGAGCGTATGCATGAAGTGAAAATTGCATTTAAATTAATGGAGGATTAAAGTCTGTAGATCTGTGTTGGGTCTCTTACTTGGTGACGTTACACTAGCGCAATGTAATTCTAGCGATACCAATTTGAGTATTTATACATAATGATGGTTAGCTTATGTATGAAGTGAATTTAAATAAATGGATGATGGAAGGCTGTAGAGTGTAGACACGCGTAAACGTAGATAAAAGGGCAAGGCTGACATGAATGCTTTTATTCCAGACACGTACAGATGTCGTATACGAGTGGTTTAGTCACTTGACTAGGCATTTTATAAATGAGGCATTTTATCTGGATCGCTCATCCCCTAGATGTGAGATGGGTACCTGGTAGGATGCGAACGTCAATGTGGTTGGATTAGCGTGGGCGCGCCGGTGAACATGTGACTGTAGAGCGCACAAATGTAAAAACCTACCGCAAATGTTCAAAATAACCACGAATGTTAAAAACTCTTTGCTTGCATAATACTTTATTTGTATTATATTGTAAAAGGAAGATAAATTAAATAAATGAAGAAAATAAACAAAATTAAATGAAAGAAAATTGTAATGAAAACAATAATTTCTATAAAGGATGTATGTTGAACATGAAACATGGTTGAATCAATCGTTTTTACGCTACCATATTTTTAACCCCCAAAACAACAAAAGCTAGAAATTAGAAGAACTGAATATATTTTGTCATGGAATTAACAGAATGAATAACAAATTCCAAAAGTGACAATTTTATGGCATATTAAAGATACTATGTCCCTTTTGCAGCCAACATCAAATTCTGTAGAACTTTGCAAGAATTATGAATATGTCATGTATGTCCTATCTGTGAAATTTAAACGTTAGCAAGTGACCATTCGGTACAATGGTCTGAAAAATCAGACTATTACTTACTGGCTCTATAGCTCCTAAGTCGATTCGATAACTAATAGTCGTTATTTTCCCACTTAAAGACATTTTCAAGTCCCCCTTTTTTTAGGAAGTTCTAAATTAGTATTGTCTTTCAAATGCCGTTGGAATTTAACCTTTTCATTTTTGGCCTGCAAATGGGACATAGTACCTTTAAGTGATTTTACCATGAGAACGATCAATTTAATTATATAAATATAATATATTTTGGCAAATATAAAGGAAGTGACAAATAGAACTACTTAATGCAATGACAGATAAGCATGCTCTAATTATGTTTACACACACACATGCACGCACTACACACTTCCACACTTTTTTAAAATAGTTTTTTTTTATTTATTAGAGATTTCATTCAAAATAAATCATTAAATAAAAATCAATGCAAATAATTCCATACAAATACAGATGTTCATTTCGTTTTCATAACATAATAAAACAGTGAGCAAAGAAGGGGAATAATGGAATTAAATCACTAAAATTTTCTAATAATAATAATCATGTGATTACTATTATTAGAAAATTTTATTCCACAGGAATAAGATGATGGGGTCTAAGTTTTGAAGATTTTTTTTTAATTAAACGGGTCTGGAGTAAAGACTACGCTCTAAACCCATGCTTTATCACAGGGTCTTATAGTTTGGAAGATGGTGGGGGCTTAGTTTTAACGTTAATGTTTTGTTTTGTTTTGTTTTATTTTATTTTTGAAATAACCGGGTGTGGAGTAAAGACAACGCTCTAAACCCATGCTTTATTACAGGGTCTTAGTTTGGAGGATTGTTGGGTCTTAGATTTGAATTTTTGTTTTGTTTTTATTGTTTTTTATTTTTGAAATGACCGGGTCTGGAGGAAAGACTACGCTCGATTCTTATGTTATTCCACAGGAAAAGGATTATGGGGTCTTAGTTTTGAAGATTAAAAAAACAATTAAACAGGTCTGGAGTAAAGACTACGTTCTAAACCCATGCTTTATCACAGGGTCTTATAGTTTGGAAGATGGTGGAGCCTTAGTTTTAAAGTTAATGTTTTGTTTTGTTTTATTTTATTTTTGAAATAACCGGGTGTGGAGTAAAGACAACGCTCTAAACCCATGCTTTATTACAGGATCTTAGTTTGGAGGATTGTTGGGTCTTAGATTTGAATTTTTGTTTTGTTTTTTATTGTTTTTATTTTTGAAATGACCGGGTCTGGAGGAAAGTCTACGCTCGATTCTCATGTTATTCCACAGGAAAAGGATTATGGGGTCTTAGTTTTGAAGATTTTTTAAATTTTTGAAATAATCGGGTCTGGAGTAAAGACTGCGCGCTATACCCATGCTTAGGGTTTTAGTTTTGAACAAATTCGACAAAATATCCCTTCAAATTTATTACATTTGTGGGTAAAGTCATTATTACATTTGTGGGTGATTCAAAATTATTACATTTGTGGGTAAAGTGGTTATTACATTTGTGGGTGAAATTATTACATTTGTGGGTAAAGTGTTATTACATTTGTAGGTGTTATTACATTTGTGGGTAAAGTGTTATTACATTTGTGGGCGTTATTACATTTGTGGGTGTAACACACCCCCACCCCGTTAACATTCCCATTCACACTCACAAACTCTCACCTCACAAAACATACACAAATTCACACGCTCACAACACTAAAACTCCAGCCAATCATCCTCGCTCACAAAACCACACCAAAAACACTCCAAACACAACACTTATCCACTCAACACATAAAACAGTAAACCACTGTACAAATACGCCATTCGCACAACAGCATCCACCCATACATCTAACCCACATACCTAACATCCTAACTCCTAAGAATCCAACACACTTAAACCTTTCTTGATTAGATGTACATAAAAGAAAACTCTAATGTACAATGATCAGATGCACATAAAAAGAAAAACATCATTAAAATCCATATCAATGACATTCCTTTCGGATCTTGCACCTGACATTGCAATACATATCAATGCTACAAAAAAAGATTGAGAGCTACCATGTGTATAATGTTTTTCTCCAGCTAGTTACCCTGCACTGCACTGCATTGGCATTAAGTCTTTATCAGTCCTGTGGACATTGTAAATAAAAAAATAAAATTAAAAAAAATCATTAGAGACTTCATTCAGAATACATCATTAGATACAAATCTATGTAAATACTTCTATACAAATACAAATTTTCATTTCGTTTTCATAACACAAATAAATTATTCACAAAACCGTGAGCAAAGAAGGAGACTAATAGAATGAAATCAGTAAATTTGTCTGATAATAATAAAAACATACGGAATTAAGCTATTACCATCCTTCATGAAAAATAACAAAATACATATTTGTTTACAATGCACCCTCCGTTAATATTCCCCGCCACCCCTCCATCCCTTCTGCTACTTACCCCCGTAAACATTGACATTCACACTCACAAGCTCGCACCTCACAAACAATCACAAATTTACACGCTAACCACACTAAATACATCATACCTGTTCACATTCATATTCTTATTCACTTTTAGCTCTTCCCATTTTTGTAGGTGCAAATTCAACTTGCCTACCTTTAATGCTAAGTTTTTTTCTTCCTCAATAAATTCCGCTATATATTTTTGTATCTTCACACTGGAAGGTACATGGCCTTGAGCCCTACAATGGAAGATTACATATTTAATTTTAAAAAAAAAAATTCACACATTTATCTCTATTCGAATAACCAGGTAGTCCCATGAATATATCCCCCATTTCATACATACACACACACACACACACACGCACACACCCCACACACTCACTTAGCACACACAAACGCCCAGACAAATAGACACACACCTGATAATAGCTTACATCAATACATTGTGCACACAATTTGCGGTTGACATTTTTTGAAATTAGATGTAAAAAATTGAATTTTCCGCATTTGTGTGCGAATTTATTTACATTTGTGGTTCTTCTATACGTTTTGTGCTTGAAATGTCATGGTATTTGTGGGGATTTTGGCATTTGCTCGTGCAATGTTCTTACATTTGATGTGGAATTTTACATTTGTGGGCTCTACAGGCGACTAGCTCAACTGCTCCCCAGGGAGTAGAGAATGTGCACTGTAATATGCAGAATAGAAATTTTATCCATTAACTAAACCTGGAATTCAGGATAAAAATAATATTGTTAGCGCTTAGGTCAGTAAATCGTAAAAGGCCTCATGAAAACCAGGTGTTATTATTATTATTATTATTACAATTATTATCATTATCACTATTATTATTATCATTATTAATTCCATTATTATTATTATTATTATTATTATTATCAATAATATGAATTAAATAATTCACCAAACGGTTTGCAAGCGCAACATCTAGTTCATCAACTTCTGTTTTTTTTATATTAAAGAACCTAAACTACAGTTAGTTGGTTTTTGAAGTTAGTGAAGAGCATTGTCTTGGAACTACTCTTTCCGAATGATAACATGGCAAGAACAAATTAACGGGAATTAATTAACCCTCCGAATCACATTCGCGAACGGGCGAACATGACAGTGATATATTACATTATATGGTGTGATTTTTATGGGCAATGCAGCAATACTTTACATTATTAAAAATTGCCCTTGGGTTGATATTTTCATAACCTTTCAGACTGTGTTAATTGACAAATATATTAACAGGACATAAAGGAACAACATCAACAAATCAATTTTGTAATGTGTATTCTAACATTAATTTAATGTTTCAGAGAATTTCATGGCAGGATTAACCATTTTTCAATCTGAACCTGAACGATAAGAGTTGGGAAACATATTGTTCTATTGGATTTAATTGTACCATTGATGTGGGCTTACGATGGTTTCAGTTTAAAGTTTTGCAACGCATATTATATACGAACGATCTACTGTTTAAAATGAATTTAGTCCCCAAAAAAGAATGTACATTTTGTAATGAACAGATTGAAACAGTTATACATCTGCTATGTGATTGTACGCATGTTAAGAATATTTGGGATAGGTTGGAGCACTGGATTTATACTGGAACCGGAAATAAATTAACATTTTCATTACAAGATAAATTATTTGGTTTAAGAGGTTCAAATAATTATGCATTGAATTGTATACTGATTGTGGTGCGACAGATGGTGTATACTTGCAAAATAAAGAAACAATTGCCCGATTTTGATAATATTAGAGTTTCGATTATAAATTATTTCAAAAACGAAAAGTATATTGCAGATTCGAATTGTAGAAATAATAAATTCACAAGAAAATGGTTTCAGTTCAAGAATTTGTTTACATAAAATGATATTTTTCTGTATTTTTTCTTTCCATGAATATCTGAAATGAATTATTGAAGATTTGTTAGTTTTCTGTTAACTCAACAGTTCAACAATACTTGTATCTTGAGAAGCCAATTTTATTTATGTTATAAATGTAAATTACCGTGAATATATAATTGTTAATTTGTTTCAAATGAAAATCAATAAAATCCCTGTGGAGGGAAAAATATGGAAAAAAATATGGAAAAAAAAAAATCAATCTTAATGAAATGTGATTTAGAACTCCTTTTCCCAGAATAAATTTTAAAAAGAGGACAACACTTCCAGTTCATAGCACCTGTTATTATGATAATGTGTTTTTTTAACAAAAATGATGGATAGATAATCGCAGGTATTGGATAAAATAGACCATTGTTTACATGTTCTGTTTCCTTTTTCTTTCATATTTTACTATTAATTACTTTTCATACAAGTTTACGCAGGTGCTTTGTTAAAAAAGTTCATATCAATAGAGAAAATGTCAAACCATTAATTCTCCGCCGGCTCTTCACCCTTTACATACGATGATTGAAAGCCCCAACGATATTATGCATATGCGCGAAGTGAGTACAAACGTGTCCGAAAGCTATTTCTAGGTCCCTCAATTGATGGTGACGGCAGCAACCAAAAACAAGAGAAAGATACTCCACGACCAGATTGAAATAATGGAAGGCCTTTATCGAAACTTCAAGAAAATTTGGGCTTAACTTTAGAATACCCCGCCTAAACGTAGTATGTCCGTTGGTCGTCCAACGTACTAACAAACTCTTTATCAGAATCCCGTCCGATTTAGTATATTTGACGAGTTTTCGCACTTGCAAACGAAAACAACCAAAGAAAGATTACGTTATTATTTTTATGTTTTTACTTGCTCTTGCCCATCATGCATGCAAATATCATATTTTTGGTACGTTTCACAATATTTTCATACGGTTTTCGTAATGATCCACACTCGAAATCGCTTAAAAATCATGATATATCAATGTGATTAAGGTCGGAAAATAAAGTACAGACACATACAAAATCAACGCCGGCATGCACAGTACAGCTGCGCGAAATAGACCAGAAACGACTTTGTCACCAAACTATCCCAGAGTGCATTTGAAATGGGGCTGAATGTAACAAACGGGTATTTGTTTAATTATATATTGGCGATATGGAGAATTAATACGCTGACATCGTGAGAATTTCGCACAGGATATCACATTCTATCTTTATATATTCATTATCTTAAATGATTTGATTATATTTCTTTCTTTGTTTTCATACCCTTACTAAATGAGCATTGACATTCAACTGTAAATGTTAATATGGAAACGCTAAAACTTTGTTTATATATCATTGTTATAAGTCAGGTAAGAGTTTATATACTTGCAACACAATATTGGAGATGTTCGCAGAATCGAAAGATGCAAAAATAACTATTTTCATAGCCGCCGTAAATAGCGCTCATCGCGGATTAAATTAAATATTGGCGATATGGAGAATTAATACGCTGACATCGTAAGAATTTCGCACAGGACATCACATTCTGTCTTTATATATTCATTATCTTAAATGATTTGATTATATTTCTTTCTTTGTTTTCATACCCTTACTAAATGAGCATTGACATTCAACTGTAAATGTTAATATGGAAACGCTAAAACTTTGTTTATATATCATTGTTATAAGTCAGGTAAGAGTTTATATACTTGCAACACAATATTGGAGATGTGCACAGAATCGAAAGATGCAAAAATAACCATTTTCATAGCCACCATAAATAGCGCTTGTATCATCGCGGATTAAAAACAAACTTTGAACCATTATTGATAATTAGCTGGAGAGTTTCATGCGATGTAAAAGGATAACAACAACAAAATAGACGACAAATAAAATAAAAATAACACCCCGGTGAGGAATTTCAGCGTAATTGCTGTACAAATTATACAGTAAATTCGCGATTTTGTTGTTGTGTGTATGTGTGTATACTGCGGTATTAAAAACATGTTACACCTGCTATTTTAAAACAGTGATCTGTTTGATTTCTTAAAAAAAAAACAATATAAAATCGCTGAGGAAAAGGCCAAGTAAGTTTAAATAACACTGCAGAGTAGCGAGAAAGGGGGAAAATAAGTTACACATGCGTTTATATTAAGAAGTTTAAGAGTATAATACCAGGATAGCACCGTTTTAACTATTTAACTGTATTTATTAGTAACTCCAATGAGGATGTAAGGATGCAAATCATAATTTATAAGCTCATGATAACCACGGTTAAATACAGCTTTTTTCAACCTGTTTAATATTCACGGCAGCCTTTTTAAGACAAAAAAAAGTTTCGCGTCATCCCAATTAAAAATTAATAACAGAAAATTGATTTTGCATCACTCTGGCAAAATTTCTTGAACAAAATCCAAGTTTACAGGTTTTGTGTAGGTTTTAAATGAGTGTAATTATACTGTTTGTAAATAGTCACACGTTCAGTTAATATTGTCAATCTAAGTGGAGGATGCGAAATACTTGAGTCCTTCCGAATAAAGATTTCATCGGACCGGAATTCATATATAGTTTAATTGTACACTTCTTTACGCTATATCAGTAGTTTATAATGTATCTCGGTCTTTCGTCGTATGCAAAGTCATTGACCTGCATATAGGTTGCATAAATATTGAAGATAAATGTTGTCTTGCTTGACATGATATCGCTGCGTTTAAGTATAAACTACTCTATGAACTCGTTTTTTTTTCAAATACAGAAAAGAACTATGTACCCACTCAACATAATATCATTGTCAGTTGCTTGTCTGGTTTTCAGAAGAAGAAAAAAATCCACTAAAAGGTTAAGATTGTCCAAATGTCATTTACTCAATTTTGCCCTAGTTGGGCAGTATACCAGTTATAAAAGGGTCGTTCTTCATACGCAGTCCATCGTTAACGATGATGAAATGATAAAAAAAAACCTGTAATGTATGTATAAAATGGTATATGATAGAGTATTTGCATAAGGGACGAGGCACGCGAGTTGATAGATTCGGCACGCAATTCTGCTTAATGATTTACTAGCACTATCTATTAAAAACCGCTTTTTAAGCCAGATAGTATCCAAAGATAGTATTGTGAATACCGTGTGTCGTGGTCTATTCTCGTGGATTCCGCAGAGCGACGACGTGTCTACGAGAGTACAAAAGTTCGTTGACTACTGAGACATGTCAGATATAGTTTTGATTTAATTCATGTTATCAACATTAAGCGAGATTGCAACTACCTTTGAAATATCAACATAAGGTAATCTCAATACGCTTTGTGCGTCACCTATAGAAATGTGCGAACATTATAATAACGCATTACGTAATTTTGAACATGATTTTTTTTTTTGTTGGGGGGGGGGACGATTTCCGGTACAGGAAATGTAACTTCACTCACTGAAATTCATTTTCAAAGCATATTACATACATACAAAACAATTTTCATCGATCATCATGTCAACAATTACAATATTTTTTTGATTAAAACATGACAGCTGTCAAATTTAAAAAAGAAAGTAAAGGTTGAGATACCCCTAAGAAGGGGATGGGTGTACCCTGAAAGACAAATAAAATAGGTTACAGATACAATACTGGTGATATAGATTTGAGTTGGAGTAAGCCTTCACATAAAGCAAGCAAAGAAACAGAAACCTTTGGTAACATCATCTGAGCTGCAGCAAACCAATTTGATTGGCCTGATGGGAACTCTCCTTACAGCGACTGCTGGTGTTACCAGGTGTCAACAATATTATATGTTGATACCCGAACCTGCAAGTGTTCACAATGGCGAAATGCATACATATATATATATATATATATATATATATATATATATATATATATATATAACCCTATCGGGTATATTACGTCGGCATCATAAAAATCCTAACCCTAACCCTAACCCTAAAACTTGTCTGTCGAATTATTGTCCTCCTAATGACAATGTTTACTTAATGACTCACTTTTTCACCCCAAATGTCCGTCTAATGACGCCTTAATTAAAAATATATATATATAGAGAGAGATACATAAACACACACGACAGCCCAACACACAAGCAAGAACCTGAAGAAGGCCTCACAAGCCGAAAGCTCGTAATAAAATTGTAAAGTTCAGCTACGTCTCATGTTCCTAGACCATTTTTTTCACGCCTACATTTTCTGGAACACCCGTTGTCATGTCAGAGTTGAGAATTCTCGCACTTTTATATAGAGAGAGATATATATTAAAAACAATAGGCCTTCTATAAGAAATAAAACGTACAAACGTTAAGAGGACACGAAATGACTCACCTTTTCACTCCAAATGTCCGTCTAATGACGCCTTTAGTAAAATATACTTAAATACATATATATATATATATAATTAAACCATAAAACAAGAATAGTATACTTTTCATAAGAATCACCAAAGTCTCGAGATCGCTAATGATATCGAAAATTTGGTTTATTATCATGCATTCACATAAAGATTTTATAAAGAGAGAATTGTGTAGGCCCTACCCGTATTACTCGAGGTGACTTTTCTCTTTCATTATGAATCAAACATTAATTTTACCTGGGAGGATGGGAAACAGTGTATCATCTATAATTGCTAATAGAAGAGTAAATTGAAGAAGGTGACATTAAAAAATCGCACTCAACGATTATGAGATTTTCCCCCTTTGTGGTATTGCATACACATCATAAATGCATGCACATCTAAACTTTTAAAAATGTTGAGTAGAACCTTTAGGTTTCTTTTCAGTTTGTATGATTGACGATGGATGTAAAGAACTATAAAACAGCTTCAAACACAGAACCTAATGCTTTCAAATCTCTTCTTTAAAATAATGATCTATAACACCCACGCTCAAATATCTCTTTACAGTTTTGCTGCACTCAGACAAACTTTTTTAATATGCCATTCATAAACAAAAAGATTGGCGGAAAGCAGGTTCAATAAAACTGTCTTTTCTGAAATTGGGGTAATCCTCACTCCATAGACCTAAATAACGTTATTGCTTTCTGAAATAAATGATATACTGCTTTATGCTTAAAGAGCTTTTTAAATTAATACCAGATGAAATTTTTACAAAGTGAAAAATATGCAACTCTCTATATTTTAGAAGGACGAAGTAAGGTGCAATAAATATTTATGAAATTTTACCATACAATTAATATTTCCCAATGGATAACGATGGATTATACTTGTTTATAATCATACGACTTAAAGTGGCCGGCCCGTGGTTCTCTATCGGATATACTGCAAGAAGGTAAAAGTTTACAATAAACTCTTACTTTGCCAGAATGTTTGCATGTTGAGATTTTATCAAAACATGAACAATTCTTTCTTTCCAAATCCCTGAACTCCTTTAACCATGTATTATAAACAAAAGTGCTGTTTATAAAAACTTTTAGGAAATTTAATACGCTTCCAGATGATACCAAAGATTTGTATATTATTATATTTGATGCATAAACATAAATGATTGCTCATCTGTTTGTTATTGTTTAATGCAATAGTGAGAAAACATTATACTTGTACTATTATGATTATATATCATTTTTATTATTAGTTCTTTATACAGCTTCATTCATGCTTAAATTTTGATATATATATATATATATATATATATATATATATATATGTATGTTGATCACCACATACATGTGTCTTTTAAGAGCATGAGTCATTGAACGTATATAGTCTGTTTGTCACATATACGTGACATCGGTAAATCTCAAACAGGCATTTTCAAGTGCTAGTCATGTCTGGCTCCAGAATAAAGAATTTCTTGATGCAATTTATAATTGCTTCATGTGTATACACTAATGAACGTATAATAGTAATAATGATAATAATGATTATAATAATGATATTAATAATCATAATGATAATAATGATGACAATAAATTAATAATAATGGTAGTACAACAACAACAACAATGATAATAATAACAATATTAATAATATAGATGTTTGCGGCCAATTTCGCAATTTTTTCATGCAAATTCATAAACGTGGATTCACATTGAGGTCGCTCGCAGGTGAATTCGGGCATTCAAATATAACATCCGAGTAATCAATTTAATTTATCGGAACTCTTATTCATGTTCGGTTAAATCAAGTTCACGAATGTGCGTACAATTTCCTACTTCGTGCATTTAAATTAACGCGGCGCTCCCGATGAGCCTGTTTGGGGCATTCAATTTCATTTTTGGGTGATCAATTTCCTACTACGTACATTCAATTTAGTGTATAATATTGAGAGGGATTCCAGATAAAGAGGGAAACTTGATTTATTTAAATTGATTACTTGGAATTATTGTTAATCACTGTTACACAATGAATCTCCACAGTTTAGATTATGTTCTTTGTTTATCTGACAATAATTGTTGCCTTTTGATCACTGTATTTGATTATCATATCGCTAATTATATACATGAATATCCCATACTACACCTTTCTTTCAATATATATGTCTAAAACACGCTTGCTTACATTAGTTTTTATCACCTGACGAAGTGTTGCAGCGGCGCACGAAACGTCGTGATCTTTTAGATCCCTTATTGACTACATTGCGAGACAGACGAATATTACTAGCGATATTATTTTCGAAACTACATCCGCAATGAGTAATATATTTAGCATATATGTATACATGTTCTAAATAATTAGAAACATTGATAGAGTTTTAGAACATAAAAACCAGTTATTTGTAGGTGATTTCTGCTATAGTACTGCGGAAATGCATTTTCCCTCATTTCTTTTAAAAATTCAATTACTTTGAAATGCATTTCCACAAACTTGAATGAAAAGACTGTTTCAATGAATTTGTTTTTTTGTATGATGTATATAATTATACCAGTTATGTGTTTGTGTTCCTTTCTCTCTCTCTCTCTCTCTCCCCCTCTCTCCCTATCACGCCCTTTCTCTCTCCTTCTCTCTCTCTCGCTCTTTATCTCTCTCTCCAATGTCACCCTCTCCCCATTCTCTCTCGCGCGCTCTCTGTCTCTCTCCTCTCTGTCTCTCCCTCTCCCACACTTTCTCTCTCCTTTTCTCGTCTCTCTCTCTCTCTCCCATGTCGCCCTCTCCCCATTCTCTCTCTCGCTCTATGTCTCTCCCTAATCTATCTCCCTCTCCCTCCCTTTCTCTCTACTTCTCTCTCTCTCTCTCTCTCTTTATCGCTCTCTGTCTCTCTCCAATCTCTCTCCCTCAACATTTACATTTTCTATATTACCAGCCCCAAAAAAAAAAAAAAAACTTTATATACATATATTTTTACCTCTTTTTGTAGGCCTAATCAGATATGATGAGCTGAATACCAGTCACCTATGTATCTAAAGACACTTCCTGTAAAGATATACTTTGCTGATGAAATCACACATTATTAAACACGGATAACACCCCTACAAGAACAAGTATACTTCACCTATCCTCAAATCAGCATACACAATTTTACAATACTCAGACATAACACCGAGTCCACTACAAAATAAACAAAACTTTTGAAATGTTCTTATCTTAGGCATATCTTGGTACGTGCATATATATATTTTTTTAAACATGCCACGAAAAGTGTGATATTTGTACAATCTTGATGAGTTAAAAGGAAAAAAGTAACCGAGTGTCATTTTGGATCCTGTGATATGACACTTCACAAAAAATTCGACCACAGCTCTTAGGCAGTTTCTGCAGTTTTCATGTACACTGTATACATTTTTTTGTTATGTGTGTGTGCCATGAGTAAAATGGCAAGTTATATATTCATGTGTTTAACTTTTCGTTAGCCGAGAGAGTTTACAAATGAGAATGAAGAAATGCAAATGTCATGATAATGAAGCCTAAATTATTCACAAACTGAGCAAAAAAAGCTTCTCAAAGAGCCCCCCAAAACTAAACGCAATATATTTTTTGAAATTGAATGCACTTATTTCAAACATGCTTGCTCATTCACGAATTTGAATGACCACCGAGGTACCGTAGCCGACATTAGATAATTTGAATGCTCTTTGCACGAAATGTACGCTCATAGTTAACATTTGAATGACCCGATTTAACAATTGATTGCACGGATAGTGAATTTTATTTAACGGATTTTGAATTTGAAAGCTGATTAAACGCTGCGAGTGCGACTTGCGCGATGATTCGAATGCTCGGAATATGAACTTGAATGTAAAAAGTGTGAAATTGGCCGCAAAAACCTATAATAATAACGATAAATAGCATTAACAACAAAAATAATGTGATCAATCAATCTGAAGATCCGACATTTGCACCGGCTAAAAATTGAAGAGTTAATATTAAGACTGCAACTTGATTTTAGAATAACTTTGGGGTAAGGACTAGGTATATATTGTTATATCCATGTTTGAAGTTAGGCATTATGTTAATGCATGAAACTGACGACAGAGCATGTAGACTTTGATCTCTCTGTCAAGTAGAGAAGTCTTGTCGAAGGGAGTAATTGAGCAACAAAGAAGCGCGTGGTTCTGAGCTTCAAATTCAATATTAAAAACGATGATATTTATTTTACTTATCTGAAAATGTTTGTTGGCATTTTGCCAGAGGATTAGGTGGTGATACCAGGGTCAGTAATCTCAAGCAAATTGATGAAGAAGAATAATTCTAAGTGTCAACAACTATAAGCAAAGACTAAGAAGGAAAAAAAAATATTTCGTAAATGGTCGTGCCACTGTTGTTATTATCATTTATAATTACCATTATTAATATTATTGTATTTATTACCCGTGGCCTCCTTTCAAGCGTTTGGAGGTGGTTACATATATTTCTTCTCATCATCTCATTTTTTTTCCTTCTGTTTTTGATAATTGCTGGATCATTAGTACACCTTATGTACAATATATCCAATGTTTAATACTTTTTGTAGAAAATTTTAACTTTTTAATATTGCGTTTAAGTTTGCGTTATAGAACCAATAACCACATTTACGTAATCGGAAAGAGAACCAGTCCAGCTTACGCGAAACAGGACCATCCTGATATTAACTTTCTATGGCAATAGGTTTTACAAATCTCTTTGTTGCATTGTTAATTTGCATCAAATATTATAAAGACAACAACCTTCACAATTATAAATGCATGTAACTTTTTCAGGAGGGAAAGAAGAGTGATGTTTAACATTTTATTGAAAACATTCATCATTTCTTTCGGAATTTCCTGCTGAAGAAATACATTTTATACTCAAGCGTGTTTTCTTAAAAACCTTGAAATCAGCTTTAATGATAAGCTAGAAATAATGACAATCATAAGCTCGTTAGCTTGATATAGGGCAAACAAAAAGATAAGATAACAAACAGGTGCGTGCTTTCACAGAGCGTCGTACTTGTTAATATCAAACCATTATTGTGGTTATATATTATGGGATGCTCTTGAACTGAAGACATCGTCCCATGTTGTCACTGTTTAAGCTTACACGAGTAGAGCTTCATCTTTAGATCGTAGCTCGGTCTTGTAATGTTTCATTTTGCTGACAATAATTTAAAACCAAGATCTTAACATCATGGCAATATTCAAACGAAATAAGTTATTCGGTTTTGTATTCATCATACTCTCTGTCGGGAGCAACTGCAGTGTTAACACACCAGATACCGAAGTCTTGCCTACAACTCGCACCCCCGAATACGGTACGGTCGATGAGAATGATGATGCATCTGCGGCTCAGGAAATGGTTGTCGAGACGCAAGATCTTGGCACTCATTCACCTCTACAGCCACCTATAACAAATACAGGAGAAGATCTGGTCAGTCAAGATGTAGCTACTCAGTTGGAAGATCCCGGTAATGGTTCTAAGCGGCACCAGTGTGGATTCATAGACTCGTGTGTTGGGAGATGTGGCTCTGGGCCGTCCGACCGTGATTCTATCTACACCTACCTAGTAAGTACCGAGAAACGATCGCAAATCCGCACCGGTTACTTGTGTTTCTGTGATTCACGGTGTTCTCTCTATGGTGATTGCTGCACTGATTACGATGTCCACTGTCGATGTAACGGTAACGAACTGGACGGTAAAACAGATCTTACGCAGGAGACCGCTGTGCTTGTCGAACATGAAGGTATGATAGGTGTCAGTCCCACTTCCCTAAAGGACGCTAATTCAAAATGCCCTGAAGAACAGAGTGGTGAACTACTGGACGATCCACATGTTAAGAGAGACATGCTGGAATGTAAACATTTGGATGAAGTCGAGTTCGGCTCTCTTCTGGTAGAAACGAAATGTCACCCAAACTGGAAGAACAAGAAAATCGAGACGTTGTGTACTAACATTGACTATCGCGATGATATTGCAAAATTGTTCGTTCAAGGGGTTGACCATATTACCTACCGGAATATTTTCTGTGCAGAATGCAACTTCGTGAAGGTGTTTCATTTCTGGATCCAAGATGCATATTGCCATGGAGAACTGCCGACCTCTGTCTACGAACAACCGGAACTTTTGTCAAACTATCTGAGGAAGTATTGCATGACAAAATTCCGTGTGCCATTTGGGTATGTATTTCGCCCATGCTTGAAAATGGTTAATAGCTGCCCTAAAGTGATATCACAAAAATCTGAATGGATGGAGCAGAACTGCGTATCTGGGCACCTGTCTGTGGTTACCGCGGATATCACCTCGCCCAAGTTATGGGGTTCTACGTTATATCGCAACTCTTTATGCGCTGAATGCAATGGGGTCGACGAGAGCTTGATGAGCTGCCCGACGAAAGACATGCTCAAGAAACATTTCCTTCATAATTCTACTCATCAAAATGTTTCGAAACCATCAAATGGTGACAGTAAGATAACAAATCGAATTGTCACGAATTACAACATGGCAGCTAAAGATCAAAGCAGTACTGTCGTCTATAAGGGAAATGGACTGGTTGTTCCAATAAAAGACACGTGTGAAGATGGACAGGTATTCGACCCTTACTTAGGGAAATGCAGACAGCTCTACTGTTCGGATGGATATGTCCTTGTGAAACAGAATTGTGAGCCAACAAAAGCAACGGATCAGCTGACCGATGACGATATCATAAACATGGTGGAAGCTATCACTGCTGCTATCAACGAAACGGTCGATCTCGAAGACGAGCTGGTGATTACTGTAAAGATTTGCATGGAGTGGGATTATAACGATCATGGTGGAAAGGGAAACGCTGATGTGAATGCACCTGTGCCTGGTAAAGGCAAACTGCCCCTT
Source organism: Mesocentrotus franciscanus (assembly GCA_037976565.1). NCBI lineage: Eukaryota > Metazoa > Echinodermata > Echinoidea > Camarodonta > Strongylocentrotidae > Mesocentrotus > Mesocentrotus franciscanus. Next base: position 9,161,852 of record CP137682.1, on the reverse strand, counting down.
GATCGCCTCGTATTCAACAGCAGTGTATGGGACATTTATGTCAGTCCCATACACCCCAACGATTCGTTTACTGATCATGAGCGTACAGACTTGGCTTGCGAAGTCACTGTCACGATGGTCGTTGCAAATCCAGAGGAAATGACCAGAAACAATGCCAAACAATTTGCCGAGATTCTTGGTAAGCTATCTGACCTCAATAACGCGAATGAAATGCATGTGTATGTGAATGATGTATGCGTAAAGACACCCGTAGAAGAAGATTTTGCGTTCGTGGAAATACTAAATGGAAACCTGACTGACCTTAACTACTTGATTGGCCATTGTAAACATGGGAATCTCACTATTGTGGAGTCATCTGACTTTACTATCTATACGTATGGGACCGACAACGACTTGTCTTCATGTCCGATTGTCTATGTGAATACTACATCGCGTGTTTATGACTGTTACGAGAACTACATATTTGGATATGACAGTACCATCCCGGTCGAAGAACAGACCTTTGGTGCCCTAGTATGTGATTCCCAGTCGCCGATCGATCCAAATTGTGAAAGAATCTTGTTGAATGAGACAGAATATGATATACTGCCGAATGGTAGCGTGATTACTTTTAGTGGCATCATATACGACCCTCCAGATTACCACCACGCAACAGAAGGCGTTCTGATTTGTAATATGTATGCAAACGTTATTTCAGAAGCCGTGGTCATATTTTTCGATTTTTCACGAACTCAAACTATCATGACATATACCGGACTCGTCATATCTTCAGTGTGTCTTTCTGTTACTCTGCTGACGTACGTCATCTTTGGGGAATTGCGTACGTTACCTGGGTTACACATCATGTCGTTAATAGTTGCCTCCATTGGTGGGAACATTACGTTCATAGTAAGTCTCAGCCTAACGCCAGGGTCTTTGGAATGCCAAGTAACCGCGGTGATAATGCACTACTTCTTCTTGACGCGAGTGTTCTGGACCAACGCCATTGTTGTTCATGCCTTCCAGACATTTGGGCCGAAAGTACGTGGGTGTGTCCATCGATCGTTCGACGTCCTCCACAAGAGTAGTGCTCGCTCACGCGTACGCCAACACATACCGTACGCGCTTTACGCCTGGTGCACGCCGATACCGTTCACTGCACTCGGGAGCGCATGGCATTTCTGCGCATGCGGACCATTACCCGTCTACTATGGAATATACTTTTCTTGTTGGATCGCAGACCCGTACTCCTTCCTGTACCTTTTTGTCTTGCCATTGGCACTGCTTCTAACCATCAACGTCATCCTGTTCGTCCCAATTGTATATAGCATGCATTCCGCCAGGAAACAATGCTCAAAGAAACTAAGTTCATTGAAAGGACAAGACATGTTTAAAGACGCCATCAAAAAGCCAGGTGAGTTAGCCATTTATGCCAAACTTTCCACAACGGCTGGCTTTTCGTGGATGTTCGGTATTTTGGCTTCTTTCACTGATCACGATTTCTTCTGGTACTTGTTTATTCTCTTTATGAGTCTCGAAGGACTCTTCATCTTTTTTTCTTTCTTTTGCAACAAGAGAGTCAAGAACTTGTATTTAAAGCGATTCGGTAAGAAGTTTAATGGAGAGTGTCTAGGTAGTCGGAATTATGGAAAGTCAAGAAGCGCATATAACATTTCACATCAAGTTGAAAGAAGAACTTCTAGTACACCCAGAGAGACATTCACGACACTAACTGTATGAAAATCACTTCATATTTTTTTTCTTCTTTTGAAAATGGAGAAATTGTCTTGCAAACAATAGATAAATCCTAAACCAATGCACTTCACTTTTTAGTATTCTAAAGCATAATTTTGCACGTGCATTCCAATGCACTCTCATTTTACTGATATTGACCAATTTATCAACACCTTTTCTTTTGATATTCCCGGAAACTATGTATTGGTTGATCTGGTGACGTAGGAGGTATACTGCTGGGAGATATTTGAAACAGTTATTTTGCAATAAAACTTCGAAGGACTATCATTGGAAGACACAGAATTTTGTTTTCCGGTGAGGGGGCACAAATCTTAAGAATTGCTGAATTGTGAAAGAAAACCCAAACAAACAAATTGAATAAAATTAAGAAAAGCAAAAAGCGAATCGAAAAAGTTATAACATGTTTTCAGATGCATTTGTCTATGAAATGTGTGACACGCAAAATAAGTATGTCACAAGCAAAGTGAAGCATAAGCTATCTTTAAAAACTCCCACAAGTAAACAAAATATATATTTATATATATTTCGTTTGAGGTGCATACGAATAAACTAAAACTATAACTAAACCATGAAATGTTTGGCAGATTTGGCAGATCAATTCAAGACAACTGTTATCAAGACAAGTATAGTTTTAAGGTATACCTCCTCTCTCACCAAAGGCCTATAGATGTGATCTTAATTGATTAAATGTTAAATGCAGGAAAATAAAAACTATTGTGCAAGGCAGTATACCGTCTTACGATGGAAAAGATTTGCAGTTCCTAACTGTCACTGCTTAGTTCTTTAACAATTTAAAGTAATTAATATATATATATATACGATACATGTATATAATTACTTTTTGTTTGTTTGTGATTCCACACAATCGTATTTGTCTATACGGTAGCTTATCACGATTTATTAGACATACAGCGTATAATGACTTTGTTGTAGTTTCGCGATTGAAAAAAAATAACTTTGTATATTCTGCCAGTTCGAAATAGACAAAATTGATGATAATATTAGGATTGTAATTTCACACATGAAGAGTTCAGACGGACAAATAAGAAATATACACTTGTCTCGAGCTTTAGATAATTACTATTTTCCAGATGACCTTTCGGTATGTGAAGGACGTAATCACAGTTTAATACAATAAAAGTAATATCAAATTGTAATATTTTTTGTGTATTACAGTCTCGCAGTTGATATAACTCCGAATATATAAATCCATGTGCATTACTCCTAGGAAATCCAATTACCCTACATTTAAAAATATTATTATATCTGCTTTTGAAGGAGAAAATGTGTACCTTTAACAAACTGTTGTCCATACACACCAATGTCAGTGGGTATTCTGTACGTTAAAATATGTGTATTAGTGGCTTTCAAACAATAGACAAAATGTTACGAGATGCTTCCCACATATATATATATAATAAACAATTGGTGTACTATAATAATAACTTACCTATCGTTGTACTTAAGTATATATCATTCTATAATATTTTGTAATTGTTTAAACATATAATGTAACAAACACTTTTTAGGAGTTTATGAGAATGATTTATCTTTTACAATGCTTTAAACTTTCACACGCCATTTGAAGGGGAAAAAAGTCGGAGAATGCACTCTTTCCCAAAAGTTACAATTTTTCCCCACCTCTATTCATAAAGTGATTTGACATTATGTTTCATTCTTGATACATAAAGTTTATGTCTTCCCAGAACTTGATTGATCACTCTCTAAACTATTTTAATAGAATGATCAATAAACTACTGAGAAGATACATGTATACAATTTTGCTATCAATAATAAATCATATTCTCACAATCACTTCATGAAAAAGTTTAAAGGAAAATAATACTGACTTTATGGGAAACGGTGTATTTCACACGCAATATTTCAATTTTATTTTCAATACCGTATACAGAAATTCTATGGGTGATTATTTTTACAATATCGTAGGGTAGCATTGCCAAAAAATATGTAATGAAATTGTTTTTTTATTCATCTAGCATCAATCAGAGTAAACGACAAGAATGAACAGAAATCGGAGGTCGGACAATATACACTTACAAAAAAGTAATAAAATGTGATTTACCCTTATACAAAAAGCTCTAGTATGTCCCTCTTTGAATACACGGCCGCGTAGTACAAAATCAATGTGTATGGGTTCTCATGTGATTCATACTCATTTCCAAAGTGATCCCCTCCCTTGATATCCGAGTGCAATGCCATTTTAAAATCCGATTTGCATTTGAAACCCATAGTAATAACAATATGGTTATTTATTCATGAATTCTGTCTGCACTGTCTGCCTTTAAAACCCCTTCCTTTCTTTCCATCCTTTCCACAAAATGTTTTCACAATTTTCTGTCTCACTTCATTCTCCTTATATCTGCTAAATCTATTTTACACATTTCTTTTTTTCTTCTCTATCTTCTATCATTAAACTGTTTCTATATTCGATTTTCCTTCGTGTAATGTTGATTTCTTTTGTGGTCACAACATCAATTGGTTGCCGATGGATATTTTGATCATGTTGAATGTTACCATGACTGTGGTCAATTTTTTTAAATTTTATTTTATGTATCACGTTTGTATCTATTCGGGAACAAGATGTATATATTTTAGTTTGATATATTTTAAATAAAACGAATATGGGAGTGAGGATGATAATACATGATACATGGAAGGATCTATCATGCACAATTCTGTTCAAACAGGCTTCGAGTGGTTGGGGTCTTTTTCTGGTTTCTGTAGAGAAAAATATACAGTAACAACTAAATTATCCATACCCCTTGTAAATTTGACGTCTTTTGTGTTATTCGTAACTCAAGAATGAAAGGTGGACTGGTTTAATTAGGGCTTTTGTTGAAAACTCTAAGATGTAAGTTTACTATGTCACGTTCTCAATAAATGTAAATGGGACATTTCCAATTGTCAAATACTTCAAATATTACCAAACTTAGTAAGGGTATGAATAATTTAGTTGTTAAATTACTATGCATAAGTATACACTCTTGAAAAATAGTGGGTACAATATTGACCATGTTGTGTGAAAAAGGGGAATATGGATGATTGTTTGGTAAAATTTATAATTAGGTAAATTTTACCCAATTCTGGGTACACTAAATCGAATTGACTTGTATCATATATTTTGAAATTTACCATAGTCTTGTTTTATGTTTCTTCAAAATAAATTACAAAATGGATATCGTTCCCAGTTATGTGACAATTTGTAATCATTTCACCTGTATATTTCACAGGGGGTTGATGAAAGAATTAAAAAAAATGATATCCTTTTACAACGAAATAAGAAAATAATAGTCTAATAGCCTGACATGTGTACTAAGAAATGTTTATTTTCCTTTCATTAACAAAATAATTTTGACAATCTTGGCCTCCACATGTGTTTTGCTATTGGAGTAGCATTATCCTGCATATGTTTATCTAAGTTATGTTATGATCATTATGACAATTGGATCCGTTGGGGGAACATTGAATATAGTTGTCTTTGTCTCCCACAGCATAAGCTAAAATGTGCTATAAGTATGTCATTTTATAAATAATATGCCAGCCACAAAAGTGAACGAAATAACACCTGTAAAAGCTGAAAGTGTTGACATTTTATGAAGTCTAGATTCCTTCGAGATCACATTGATATGCCTTTCCCTTTAAAATAAGATTAGATTATGTGACACTTCTTCCGCCGATAATGGGCAATAATCTTCATGCATTACCGACACACTTTGTTCACATTCCTATTCTGTAACTTGTTTTATGTACTGTATTTATCACATTCAAAAGAAATAAATGAATGCGTGGGGAAATTTATCAAGTTTGTAGTTCCAGAGTGGTAAATGGATTTGTGCCCCCCCCCCGCAATGTATTATCTGATCCTTTCATAAGTTCTTGTCTGTGACGAAGAGAAAACGTCATGAGCTTTCCAGTCAAAAGAATTATTCAAAAGATGTCTGTAAACTGAATGATTAATTATGTAAAAATCTTTTCAAATGCTCGGTTTAAATTGAATGGCTGGTTATACATCATCACAGGGTCTCGTCATTGTTATTAGCATCTTTCTTGATTACAGTGACTCGGTAACATTGTTGAAGGTTGATGAAAAAACTGCGTAATTTTTGTATAAAATGTTACTTATTATATTCCTTCTACTGTACTAACCCTCTAACATGCACAAAATCCTGAAAGAAATTCTCAAATCACAAAGATATTTATGGTTTTCTTTGAAGGCGTCGCTGTGCGACACCCTCTAACAGTAAATTCTCTCAATTCTCTCTCCCTTTAAAATAAGGTTAGATTATGTGACACTTCTTCCGCTGATAATGGGCAATCATCTTCATGCATTACCGAATAAAAAGTTGTTGTCAGACACGCTTTGTTCACATTCCTATTCTGCAACTTGGTTTATGTACTGTATTTATCACATTAAAAAGAAATAAATGAATGCGTGGGGAAATTAATCAGGTTTGTCGTTCCAGAGTGGTAAATGGATCTGTGCCCCCCCCCCCGCAATGTATTATCTGATCCTTTCATAAGTTCTTGTCTGTGACGAAGAGAAAACGTCATGAGCTTTCCAGTCAAAAGGAATATTCAAAAGATGTCTGTAAACTGAATGATTAATTATGGAGAAATCTTTTCAAATGCTCGTTTTAAATTTAATGGCTGGTAATACATCATCACAGGGTCTCGTCATTGTTATTAGCATCTTTCTTAATTACAATGACTCGGTAACATTGTTAAAGGTTGATGAAAAAATGCGTAATTTTTGTATGAAATGTTACTTATTATATTCCTTCTACTGTACTAACCCTCTAACATGCACAAAATCCTGAAAGAAATTCTCAAATCACAAAGATATTTATGGTTTTCTTTGAAGGCGTCACTGTGCGACACCCTCTAACAGTAAATTCTCTCAATTCTCTCTCCCTTTAAAATAAGGTTAGATTATGTGACACTTCTTCCGCCGATAATGGGCAATAATCTCCATGCATTACCGAATAAAAAGTTGTTGTCAGACACGCTTTGTTCACATTCCTATTCTGCAACTTGGTTTATGTACTGTATTTATCACATTAAAAAGAAATAAATGAATGCGTGGGGAAATTAATCAGGTTTGTAGTTCCAGAGTGGTAAATGGATTTGTGCCCCCCCCCCGCAATGTATTATCTGATCCTTTCATAAGTTCTTGTCTGTGACGAAGAGAAAACGTCATGAGCTTTCCAGTCAAAAGAAATATTCAAAAGATGTATGTAAACTGAATGATTAATTATGGCGAAATCTTTTCAAATGCTCGGTTTAAATTTAATGGCTGGTAATACATCATCACAGGGTCTCGTCATTGTTATTAGCATCTTTCTTGATTACAATGACTCGGTAACATTGTTGAAGGTTGATGAAAAAAATGCGTAATTTTTGTATGAAATGTAACTTAGTATATTCCTTCTACTGTACTAACCCTCTAATATGCACAAAATCCTGAAAAAAGTTCTCAAATCACAACGATATTTATGGTTTTCTTTGAAGGCGTCACTGTGCGACACCCTCTAACAGTAAATTCTCTCAACCATTTTTGAATTTTTCCAACCGTTTTTCCAAGAAAATAAGACATAAGACAGGCTTTAAAAAATCGTATAACACTTAAATGTCTGGAATGGTATATAGAGCCAATTCATTGCTTTGTGACGGTTTACATTCACCTAAAATGAAATTAAATTGTAATAGTTTATATAGTAGGGAGAATTAAGGAATCGATCAGATCAGTTTTTCCCAATTTTTATCATTAATAATGGTCCGTTTTCACTCAAACTTTCAGATTACCTTTAATTGTACATCTAGCATTGAAGTCACTACCTTAGCACCATTTTCTCTCATCTGAACAATGTTGCCAGATCCCTTTAATGTGCCTGCTCTTTGAATACTTATGGTAAATATAGTATTAGTCACACATTAGAATTTCAACCATTTTTATACATTAAAAATAGCCGGGCGGTCAAAAAAGACAAGATTTGTATCAAATAATTTTTTCCAAGAAGCAACATTAAATTAATGGACAAAGACGCTTCTTTATGATTTTGCGCACTGGTTTAACCTGATGAAAAGTATTACGAGCAAAGTTTCAGAACATACAGAATTTTAAGAAAGGAACTTCTCATCTTAAAAGCAAAATATGAACATTACAGCCATCATGGCTCTTCTAATAATGAATATTACTTAAGATATTGAGCATTCTTAGTAGGTTGGATACTACTGTTATGAAAACAAAACTACAAGATAGGAGGTGGTAATTCCAGGTGCTTCTTCCATCTTCATCCTTATCGAATTACCGTCGCTTATCTGAAGCAAATACAAATAATCTGAAGTATATTTACTGATAGATTTGTCACGATTCTCAAGTTATCAGCGAATGATAATGGACAACCCTTGCATTATTAATAGCTAACTTTACTGGGTCACAATGCCGCACGCCTACACTTTGTAATTTATTATGGCTCTTTCGAAAAAAATTATCAGTCTCTGCTCCAAAAATATAAAGGAAATATGACTATAGTTAGTATATATTTCCATGATTTTGCAATTCTAATACAAGGGCTGGCTTAAGGGCAGATTTTACTCTCCGCATCTAAATCCATCTAAATGTGTCACTTATCTCTTTCTTTACTTTTTGTGTGTGTGTTTCTTACCTTTTGACTCTCACTGAACAGGCGAGAAAATATTTTAGCGAACTATGAGGTTTTGACCAATACTTGGCCTTTATTTACCTAGATAATTGGACAATAATCTACCTTTCACATTGCAGACGCGTCAACAGATACTCAATTTCATCTTTAAAAATGCGAAACTTAATATAAATAATGATAAAAAAGGAAATCATTTGAGAAATTCGTGTATACGATCCCCTGAATTATAAACAAAAATACCAATATATCATTCTGATGGTCAAATTGCCATGGTAATTGATGCCTTTAGCCCCATTGTCTCAGTGCAGATATAACCTAAAAATATAATTTGTTTAATTCCTTGCTCATTCAAACAATATTTTTTTAATTTCAATTTCGCTAGGGATCTGGGAAGATTTTTTATATAATGAATCTAAAGTTTGCAGCCATTATCGTCTTCATTTCAATTAATCATAGACGTAAACAGAAGATCAGTTCTAAAATAAAGGGGATAAGACGTGACCACTTTACATAATAGGGAATTTTTTGAGAAGCAATACTGTACAGAGATCTTTAATGTCAGTAGATTGGCTCATTTAGCCGAGATTTCAGGGTTCTCATATTTACGACGACGATAAAAAACACGGAACTCCGAACTGGTAGTTTAAGCCAATCCGTATTTTGATATGCTCTTAAAAAATGTTTTTAAAAAAGAAAAACAAAGTATAGGACAAATATTGAAATAAGAGTTTAAAATGAATGAAATTTAATATTATTTACCAGCACATTTACAAAAATATGATCTTCTATACATCTCCCTTTCATTACACATGTTGTGCTCTATAATCATTGACAAAATCGGCGGCAAAGGCGACAAAGGGAGAGAGAGAGAGAGAGAGGACAAGAGAGAGAAAGGGCGAGAGAAAAAACAAAGAGAAAAAGAGAGGGAGAGAGAAAGAGATAGAGAAAAGGAGAGGGAAAGAAAGAGATAGAGAGAAGGAGAGAGAGAGAGAGAAGGGGAGCGAGGGTGGTGAAAAAAGAAAAAGATTGTGAGAGAGATGGCCGGATAGGAAAGAAGAGAGGGATAGACGGGAGGATTAGATTACAGAAAGATCGCCGACAATTTAAGAGACAAGGAGAGGGAGAGACAGATAGAGAGAGAGAGAGAGATGGCGAGAGCGGGGAGGGAGAAAGAGAGACAGAGAGAGAGACAGACAGAGAGAAAGAGAGGAAGAGAGAAAGATAGAGACACAGAGAGAGAAAGGGAGGGAGAGAGAGAGAGAAAGAGAAAGAGAGAGAGAGAGGGAGAGAGAAGGAACGGAGACGGGATCCACTTTTTTATTTTATTCAACAGAGAAATTACAAATAAAAAAATACTTACATAGTATCAAATCGGTACCACGGGTGTAGTAGAAAAGTCGCTTGGCAGGTAACGGCTAAAATGGGTCGCATTGCATAGAAAGGCTACGTGTTACACAAATTATTATGTTCGACAATGAAACATGTGTATTGTACTTCGACCTTAAATTGTTCGAATTTTCCACTTAATTGTAAGATTCGCTCGTCATGTTTTTCACTTTTCGTCGTTCAATATGAAGAAGGTGAAAATCCAGCATACACGAACGCAAACAATCAATTTCCGTTATGCATTAGGGTCACTGACCTGCTCTCAATCATAAATTAATTTATACAAATCGTAAAACAAACTTTGTGATCATTCTAAAGCTTGATTTTGCAGGCCTAGATATTTTCACATGGCTTTTCCCCTCCGCTCCCGTCTCTCTCTCTTCTCCTCCTTCTTCTTCCTAAGGTTTAATACTAAACACTATTTAAAGTTAATGAAGAATTCGACGTTATTTCATTTCTTTAGAACAACAATTTTCGTACATCTTTATTATCGATCAAACAAATGATTAGATAAACAACATTGCATTAAAACGATGACGGATGAAATATATCAAAATAAATTTATTATGTCCCTTTTCCCCTACAACTACGTGTATCCATGAAGAAAAAAAATCTGTCTAATCACCCCCTTTTCTCTCTAGTTCCCTTTCTATTTCTCCCCCCCCCCACCCCGTCTCCATTTGTCTTCATCCCCATCTCTCTCCCCTTCTTCTTCCGTTCCCCTTTTCTCTCAGATAAACATGTGCATCCACAAACACCCCGCCTTAAACTTCACCTCTCTACCGGCTATCACCCACACACACTCAATGCCTCAATAACCGCTCAATCTCGCTCTTTTGTTTATGATTTGTTATTCCTGGCATTTCGTTAACCGTCATTACAACGCCCATGTCTCAACTCTTACTGACATTTGCATGCCATTTTAAAGTGTGTCAATTACAAAAACGATGACGGATGAAATATATCAAAATAAATGTATTATCTCCATTTCCCCCACACCTACGTGTATCAATGAGAACAAATCTCTCTAATCACCCCCTTTTTCTCTCTAGTTCCCTTTCTATTTCTCTCCCACCCCCTCACTTCACTCTAACTGACATTTGTATGCCATTTTAAGTGTGTCAATTATCATTCAGGTTCAGAAGAAGCGGGCAAATGGGAGAAATGATATGGAACGCTAACACCTCATCCCCTAACAGCAATTATCTATTGCTGCTAATGATATCTTTTATTATTCTATTACATGTAAAATACACGTCCCTTGCAATATAGATGAGAATTAAAAACCCTTTCTAAAATATATAAATCCCTATTCAAACAGAATCAATGTTGTTATTACACTTATTTTCGTTTTAAAATACATCAATGGTTTAAATTTCATGAGGAAAAACTACCATAAATGTTTCTTCCGGACACCCCGGGGTATTTTATAGTTATGACGAAAGTGTGTGTACCAAATAAAGATGGTAGTGCTGTTGGATACACGTGTTACCCTTTCTCTTAAAAACAAGGATGCTTAGGTAGAATAGAAAAGCTATTATTTCCTGCACTAAATCCAAGTAGGGTAGACAGTTACAAATTGACTGTTTTTCTTCCACCTCCTGGTATAGATTCGCCCCTGGAACCATTGGCGAATATCAACAGAGCTCAAATGAATTCGACCTTGAACAAAGGCCGTTTAATGATGCTCACAATCACTGCCTTCAAGAAAATTTGACTACAGTCAACCTAATTACAAAAGGAAACCTATGAGATATAAATAAACAGCCTTCCTGTTTTTGCTTACTTCATCTCCTGGGAGTTAAACCAAGATGTAAGTCCAATTTATGTCTACTCTTTGTTTTTCTATTCTGTACATATTATGGTTTTGCATCCATGTTGTTAGGTTTTCCGTTTAATCTTTGCATCAGATTCAATACCAACAGTGATGAGTGTCAAAACATGATCGATCGCTAAGACTTTCGAAAATGAAACTTCACGCAATATCAATCACCGATTATGCAAATATGACAATAAGCATTACGTAATCCGAAAACAAATTCTATGGAATGTACAAGAGAGTATTGCCCTTGTGTTGATTATTTTCAAAAGTCAATGTGATCGTGGTTTATTATCTCACTTATCATTTTATCAATCCATCTTTCCCCAATAAATCGAAAGCGCCTGTGAAATTTCCTTTCGTGTGTATCCTATGTAATGTTGTGAACTCTAGATATATATATATATATATAAATATATATATATATATATATATTAATGCAACTAGTGCTTCTTCTTCTCTACCTTTACCTCTTCCTTCTTCTCCCTCCCTCCCCTAGCATTCTGTACTCTCTACTTTCTCTCTTTCTCTCTTTTTCCTCATTTTGTGTGTGTTTACAATGCGCAAGCAGTATTTGCTTGCCTCTAAGAAATGGGAAAGTAATAAATTACATCCAGTTTCACGACTCACTCCGCATATACAACAGACTCAAGGAATGAATTAATGTTAGTATAATGTTATCCTTTTCTTTCATTAACACTCTAATATTGTCTTCTTTAGTGAATGTATCAAGAAGGATGGCGATTGGTGTGTTTTTGCGTGTGAATGTGCGCGTGTGTGTGTGTGGGGGGGGGGGTAGGGAGGAGGTTGGCTGGTATAGGCGTAGGGAGGGCACGGACGGTTTCTGGATTTAAGGGGCGTAAGTGTGAAGGCTTGAGGATAATTTATATATTTCATGATACATTTAAATCTGTATTTTTGTTTAAACTCTCAGTTAATGTATTAATTATGTCAATCTTTATTATTATTTGTTTTACTTTCTCTAATTATTGAAAGTTTTTATTATCTTTATTAAATGATATCATGTATTAATGTATTAATTGACTAAACCATCAGTGTTTGAAATTAATTTTACTAATTTCTGGTTCTGTATAATCATGATATATAATTCACATATTCAGGTGGAATATGACTTATGTTTAATGGAATCGAATAAAGATCACGGGAAAAAAATGATGGTGCATTTTATCTGTTATTTTTCAAAGGCTATTATATCGCATTTGCCCTGCCTAGATTTGCCACGGGTTAGTAGCACCACAGGTGGCTCTTAGAAATGAAATATTCGAGGATATATATTTGGAATTGTTTAGACCATAGTTACATTGTTTCTTTGAATATTATTTGTAAAATGAGATACCATGATACCATTTAGTGCCCTGTAGGTTGGTATAACGCTTTTACCAGTTAGTGCCCTGTTGTTTGGTATAACGTTTATACCAGTTACTGCCCAGTTGTTTGGTATAACGATTATACCAGTGAGTGCTGAGTTAATAGATGTAGCATTTATCATATCCCATCAATGTAGCTATAATAATAAGAGTCATATGTTTTTTTTAATTAGGTGGTCTGTTGTCAACAGACCACCTATTGATTTCGTCAGAATTTTCTTTATTTATTATTATTATTTATTTATTTTTATTTATTTCTCCACTTTTTGTGCGAGCAATCATAGGTCATTGTCATAAGACATTACAGGAACATTTTCAAGTTTATTAAAGCTCATATTCTAGGACAATAAATGTCCATTAATTTGGTACCTACGGCAAGCCTATGCTATTTCGAAGTTGTTCATTTTCATTGCATATCACACAAATCTTCTAGCTACTGGATATCCTCAATTGAAATGTCGAAAAATAGCCTCCTCTCTTTGCCTAGAAAGTCAGTCACGGAGCTGGTCCACTATTTGTGACGTCACGCCCGGGAACGAGTATATCCACGTACCCGGATGTTCCATAGAAAAACATGGGCAGAGAGATACGAATTTCTGCTATTTAGTTTCAAAGTTTAGTTTCATAACTCTATGAAGAATTCTTCACCTTCCCCTAATATTTCATAGTACTAATATCAATTCTCTTTTCAGAATTATGACATAAACAAGCCAACGATGCGCTATTAGTCGATATTTTCACCATGTAATTTTGTTTGAGTGTGTTGAATTTGGTGAGATTGTTTTCGTGTGCTCGGTAAAGTAGATCCGGTCGTTTGGCTTCGTTCGAGTCTTAGTCGCGTTCGGTCTAGCTCGCTTTATACATATACACTTTCAATTCACGTACGGTACATATTATATAATTATATCAATTGATAATGGCTGGAGAGTTTGACGAGAACGATCTTTTATGGATTTTGAAGAGTTTATGGAGAAAGAAGATGAAAGTAATGAAGGAAAAAGGGACGATAGTGCAGACGAGGATGATGGAAGTTGGGCTGAGGACGCAAGTAGTACGGTACAAGAGTGGGGGGAGAGTCGGAGAGCAAGGAGATGTCGACGTTCCTGCAGCCGGGGCCGGGGAGTAGCTGCAGTAGCACCTAGCGCTCTAGACCGAAGATTTCTGTCTCTTTCGTTCGTTATAGCCTCTGATTTGGGTAGGGTCGGCTCCTCTCTTTAGAGACAGAAGCCGACCATAGTGACTGCATTGCAAACTACTGCTCGCGTCCGAGCATTAAACTAATGCCCAAAATACTACATTTTACCCGATGCATATCCGATGCATTTATTATTGTAAATTAGGCCTAGGCTAAATACATCGGTTCCACTTACCAGATTGACCGTATGATGCGTTTAAGGGTCTTTTTTCCGGATTTTCATCGCCGAAATTGAGCTCCAGGCCATGTTGAAATTCTTGCAGCCGTATTTTAAACTGTTACTGCGCATGGATATGGAGGAATTAGATGACGTCATCCATTGACAGTAACAGTTTAAAATACGGCTGCAAGCATTTCAACACGGAGCTCAATTTCGGCGATGTACGTTCAACAAGCCGCCTAGAGCAGCGGCCTGGTCTTACCTGCCGATTCCGCTCGCTTCACGAACGTTCGTGCAAGAGCCGTATCACTTAATTGCGGATGAATATCGTTCATAGACGTCGTCCGCTAAATAGAGGAAGCTTGATCTCGTTCAAGTGTGATATATATATTTAAAACAAATATTTAACTGGTTCTGTATCCTTTTTGAGGCAGTCAAACACATCCATGATAATTACAGTCACAGTTCTAGGCCTATTCGTTTCACAAAACTGCTCCTGTACCTTATCTGATGACAAGATAATGTATATGTACACCCACCTATTCATACCTGCATATGATTTAACCTTATTTTCCAAGCAGTAAACCCGTCTTAAAACTCTACCAAAAAGGATAATGTGAGGTTATAAAAAAAATCAGCGACTGGAAAACGTTGCTTAGTTATTCTTCATTCAAATAAAAACAGAAAATCTGTCACATAAACTCGTTAACAAGAAAAATTCTAAGCTCTAACAGGATAGCATTTACGTGGGCATATCATTGGCATTCACTCTCACTCAGCCCATGATCCCCGGTCGTGACGTCAAGAATAGAGGACCCGGCAACTCCGTGCATTTCCGGGTTTCCGACTTCGAGATTTTGGTGGAGTTTACTCGCATAAATTTACTATTCTGAATTTTTTTTGTCGGTTGAACGCCATTTAGTGTTATTCTGGGGGTTAAAAGCTTTCTATTGATGTGATTATCTCAATATTTGGGATTATCCTAGAATTTCACCTTTAAATCATCGTGACGTCATCCACGTGCCATTTTGTGAAAATCAATTCATGATCATATCTTCATAACAGAAATTCATTTCTCATTCATATTTATCAATATCAAGTTCAATATTTGTCCGGTCATTTTCAGGTCAATAAACGCGCGCGTACGCGTACGTTTGCGCGTCAGTGCGCGCGCAAAATTTCAAAATGCTCAAAATCACTTGTTATTTAAATTAGAGTACGTTTCAGGCCATTATAAGCATTTCGCAAAAAAACGCGCGCACGCAAATGCGCGCGCGTTTTCGTTCGTCATGGCCGAACGCAACATAAATCCTATTCTTTTTTTTAACATGATATTCCCCACTTTCTTCCGAACAATTTGGTACCATGTTTATCTTTTTATGACTATTAATTACGGAATGAGCGTCCGTTCCAGATAAATGTCCGTGCGCGCGAGCTCTTGTAATACATAGCATATGTGGGCAAAAACATGCCTAAACACAATCCATTATAGCTCTTTAGGATGCCCATTGACCCCTAATTTTCTTTTCATATTTAGATAGAGTATGAATTGTAGATGTGATTTCATGTCTCATTTGGCCATTAAGTACATCGTGACATCATCATAATGGCCTTGGAACTCCAAATACGAATTTACATATTATGACGTCAGCATATTTATGGGAAATGCATTATATCTCTGTAAATATTGATCGATTTTCTTCCAAATTTCGATAAGGTGTAGCTGAGACGATTTTCTACAAGATGAGTTATTCAGATTACATAACAGACCACCTAATTCGTCCTCAATGACGAATTAAATTTCTCGTTTTGTTTTGTTGTTTGAATTTCTGAAATAATCATGTCCTTTGTACTATGCAAATTCTTCAATACTGAATGTCTTGCCTTACCAAAAAAAAATTACAAACAAAAATGGTTGAAGCCCTGTTTTATTATGTGTGGCTTTTGTAATGCATAAACAA
The DNA here is from genome assembly GCA_037976565.1 of Mesocentrotus franciscanus. Classification (NCBI taxonomy): domain Eukaryota; kingdom Metazoa; phylum Echinodermata; class Echinoidea; order Camarodonta; family Strongylocentrotidae; genus Mesocentrotus; species Mesocentrotus franciscanus. Next base: position 9,145,526 of record CP137682.1, on the reverse strand, counting down.
TTCATGTGTAATCTATAAATTAATGATTTTGCAATTCATAAACTTTTTAAGATTAGGCAGAACCACCACTAATAGGGTAACGATAAATTTGTAAGTAATGCTGGCTACTGGTATCTTTCATTTAAGCCTAAAACAAAACAATTTTGGTGTAAATCTGGATTTCTGCTGTCCAGATTGAAAAAATGTATTGTTTAATGCATCTAAATAGAATGTAAACAACAAATTATTATCAGGAAACATCTTTTCAGGAGTTTTTTTATTTGTCGAATTGCTCGAATTGTAATTTTATTTCTCAAATCCATATAATGCCCAACTTGACTGTATAAACGCACATTATGAAATTCGATGAAAAGTGGAAATGAAGTAGTACCCCCATATCCTGTTAGTCAGTGAGTGTATGTAATTATCAACATGGTTAATGACCGCTAGATTGTTTACTCTTTAAGGTTCCAAAGACAATATGGGCTATCACTTTTCGACTGAAAACAACCCTCATGTCGAAGATCAATTACAGCTTCCAGATGAGTGGATCTCATTGATGATTGAATTTCCTAAACATCTGGCATGGTTATTGAAATCATAATATGATAAATCATTTTCATGTTGCCATAAGCTGCAGGAACAACCAAATTTGTTTAGGTCTCGCCGACATTATTTTTTATTTTTTGTTTTGACCTTGAGTCATATTTACGAACAGGAGTCTGATTATCATTCAATAATTTGTTTTGACTATTGCAAGGTTAACGTTCTTCTTAAATCATGTCTGGATATTTTAAGACGCTAATCCTTATTGTTTTCCTAACTGCTTTCGGGGCGTCAGCTGTGGGAGGCGATCCCGAACAGAGCCCAATAAGCATCAAAGGCAGCAATAACTTTACTGGAAAGAGTATAAATGCTGTATGGGAAGGCCAGTCTCTTCAGCTTGTATGTGTTGTCCGAAACATATCGTTGGGGGATATCTCCTGGCTTCGAGATGGCACCCAGGTGACCTACAACGGTACTGTTATTTCTCGAGATCGCCGATACGGCATCCAGTTTGATGCATCAGAGAAGGGACGACGCTTCTTCAGGCTGTCCATTAGGAACATCAGTCGGAATGATAGTGGTAACTTCACATGTTTCTCGTTGGTTCCAGGAATTGACAGCAGTGTGGACATTCGTGTCCGATTCGCCCCAGGTTCTGAGTACCCAACGTGCAACAGAGAGGTCTCCTCCTCTAACCCCAATGCAGTTGATTACAGTTGCTCTACAGAAAGAGGCGTCCTCCTTACACCACAAAGTGGTTCCTTAACGGAATTCTTCAGGATGCATCTCACGGAGTCTCTACCAAAGATGAGAACGGTGTCTTCACAAGCACCATCAGGACTGCATTAAACGAGAGCATTTACCCTTTTCTGGAATGTCGTTTGTATTTGAGGTCCAGAGAGGTCATAAGGAGGCGATGCTGCATCGGAGGGGGTGGAGCATGTAATTCGTCTGCCGGTCACACCTCCCGGGCTACTACAAATCTAAACCAAGATGCCAGCATGGTAACTGAAGCAGTGGAATACTATTCAGAGAGCGACACTGACACAACAAATGCTACAATTACCACTGGAGTACAGCCAACCGCCCCCTCACGTGCACCTCCGAGGCAGACAGAAGAACTTGCTATCACCACCACTGTTACATCTCAAACTACTTTAAACCAAAACACCCTCGTAGCAACTGATAACAAATTGGATGTAACCACACATGACGTGCAGTCATCCACAATGTTGCATGCTGGTGCAGGGCAGATCAATGAACCCACAACCTCGCTGGTTAAAAACAACGAATCACTGGAGAATGTAAGCAATGGCACTACAGATTCACCGGGGACTAAGCCAACCACCGACTCGATTGATGTTACCGAAAGCAATAATCTCACGATTTCGGACGAAAGCACGGATATCAACATAGACCAAGGTGGTGTAACATCTGGACTAGTTACGGAAGCATTTCGTGACAAAACCACTGCTGAAGCAACTGCATTTGATTCACAGTCATCTTCGCATGTACCTACTACAAGTGCCAGACAGAACAACGAGATGACAACCCCTTCACGTGCACCTCCGAGGCAGACAGAAGAACTTGCTATCATCACCACTCTTACATCTCAAACTACTTTAAACCAGAACACCCTCGTAGCAACTGATAACAAATTGGATGTAACCACACATGACGTGCAGTCATCCACAATGTTGCATGCTGGTGCAGGGCAGATCAATGAACCCACAACCTCGCTGGTTAAAAACAACGAATCACTGGAGAATGTAAGCAATGGCACTACAGATTCACCGGGGACCAAGCCAACCACCGACTCGATTGATGTTACCGAAAGCAACAATCTCACGATTTCGGACGAAAGCACGGATATCAACATAGACCAAGGTGGTGTCACATCTGGACTAGTTACGGAAGAATTTCGTGACAAAACCACTGCTGTAACCCCATCTGAAGCAACTACATTTAATTCACAGTCATCTTCGCATGTACCTACTACAAGTGCCAGGCAGGACAACGAGATGACAACACCGATGGTAATCACAAAACCCGATATACATGAAATAGATGGAATTACAGATTCGCCACTGACATCACTTATCGCCATCTCGACTGCACATGGGAACGCTGAAGGAACAGAAGGAAATCGGGGTCGTAGTAGTTCAACATTTGACCCATCTGGTGCAACAAGGTCACTGCATGATATTTTGAACAGTACGAAGAGCGACGATCTGACGACGTATGATTTTGGAATCGATGACGGCACTACTCAATACGTCACGACCATTCAGACAAACAGGAGCACTAGAAACATTAGTAACAAGAGTGAGATAAATGATACCTGGGGCAATAATCCAACAGTAAGTGGTAAATCTTCTTTGTACGCCACGCTGTTGACTTTATTACCTGCACTCATGTTTGCCTGTATGACGTTTTTAATTTCGTAAGTTTGTAATTGTACATTTGAAATTAAGAAAGAGGAAAGCGAGAGAGAGATAGACACAGAGAGGGGGGAGAAAGACGGAGATGGTAGGATGTTGGTTCAGATTAGAGAGGAGGGGGAGGGGAGATGGGGAAAAGAGAGATATGTATTTAAAGAGCGCGCTGTCTCTATTTGATTTACATAAAAAGGGTTTATTTATGTTGACAATGTTTAACACGTGAGGTAGTATACTGAAAACTGTTGTATCTCAAATATTCAAAATATCTTCACGATTAAAACAAATTTAGGAATCTGAATATCGCCGTAACCTTTTTTATATTTTCTCTCATTTTGAACTTGTTACCCCAAGTTGAAATAATGCGTGGGCAAAATGATATCATGAGATAACATAAATTATGAAAACTGTTGTATATGTCGTTTTATCTTATTTCTAGTACTGCAAACTCTGTCACATAATAATGGCATTGGGAGATCGAGCATTTGCACTCGCAGGTCCAAAACTGTGGAATACATTACCATAAGAAATCACCACTGTTTTCATTAAAAAATAAAAGCATGTCTTTTCATTCACCTTTACGATGTACATTTAAACACATCCAAAGCACTTGTAGTGCAGTAGAATATAATTATTTGCATAGTGTCTGCGCTTTATAAATGAATATATTATTATTGTTATTTTTAATATTTTTAATATCTTCCGTGGTATTTAAAACAATATTTACAACAGGCTAGAGGCTGTTATATCTCATAATGGCGTCAATTTTTCTAGGTCAACATCCGGTCGTATTTGTTCACCTATTTATAGAAAATATAGTTTATATCTAGAAAAATGATATGTAAAGGATAAGATAGAAGCTGTCCTTCCAGTGATCTAGACTACAAATACAATTTTCAGAATGCAAACTTACAAGAATTTTAGCGCTCTATTATCTCCGAGAGGTACAAAAATAGTTAAAAGAAAACTTACATGAAAACTTTAATACACGATTGGTATTCTGAAAATTCTTGTTTCTCAAAGATTTTTGTATCTTCACCATTAAAAACAACAAAGGTATTCTAAAGGTTGTTACAACTTTTCTTTTGTCTTTTCTCTCATTTGTTTACCCCCTTCCAAAGGTGGGCGCCTAGCGCGCGTAAAGCAGACACAGAACATTGATTTGGTTTGATTTGATTTGATTATTTATGTTTATTATCTGTGTCACTTTGCTCGATATAAATATTTGTCAAAAACTCGAATATTTTGTGGAATGTGAATGAATGAATAATTAAATGAATATCGAATAACGTAAAGACAACTACATGATTACTGAAATAATATAAATGTATTGTTCATTTTCTATTGTACATAGTTACTTAATTGTCCTGCAAGTTATTATACTTATGCTCTCATGAGAAAAAATATAATTGACCGACGCACTTGAATAAAATAATATTTATAAAGTTAATCATACTGATGACTATAGGAATGTAAAAACAAAAGTTGTCAGTATCATCGTCTTCATTGTCATTATAATTATTGATATTTTTTGGCCATATCGTATTGTATATACAATGTAATTTCTTATTAGCCTTACTTTTCTTATACTACCACTAATATTGACTGACAATTTTTAATCGTTTGATATCAAGTGTTACTGCTTTCATTAAATTAGAATAAATTGGAAATATCAAAGTTAACCTACATATTCCTTAATTTTTTGTTTGTCGCTTATTATTTGATTTTTCGTTGTTTCTGTTGCTCTCGTTTTAATAACGACCAGCGTGATCGAAGATTGTCTTTCTTTTGACTAGCCCAGTATGTATACATGTTGGAATGAAATTTTGTGTAGACTACACGAGATTATTTCATGTTCCTTTACCTTTAATGTTCAAAGTATAATTTGGCAAATATGATTAATATCAGGATTTAAGAAAAGAAGAGTGTCAGATAAACCTGGATCTATTTCTCAAAGTGCCTTCTTATGTATCGCTCCGACAACAATTTCCTTTAGTGATATGCTAGCTCTCTCTCTCTCTCTCTCAGATTTTGTTTCCATTGCACACATACATGCAAATTAGATTGCGTAGGCCAGAAACATTTTTTGAATACATATTGACTTAATCCATTGCCTACGGGAGTTTGGTGGTTCCTTGTTAAAGGCTATGGGAATTAAATGTTTAATTAGTCAATGGGATGAATTGAAATTCATTTATTTCCTTTAATGTTATAAAAAAGATATTATAGGCTTCCAGTAAAAAAACAGATGGTTTTAATATCGACTGATTTTTGTTTAATGCAATCATAAACAAACTGTGACACATACACACACACACACACACACACATACACATATATACATATATATATATATATATAACGCGATAAAAATTTATGTGAGACACGGTCACAATATTTCTCAAGCTGTAACTTTTACGAAAGGATTCTATTCTCTTCAATTCAATTAATTTTTGTTAATGGTTTATTAGACAACATATCTCGCAGCTATAAGCATAAGTTTACATGTGCAAATAATATTTTTTTTTTAGATACATGTTACATGAATTGCAGATAGATGAAAAGTTGGTTATTTATTCCCAGCTTAGACTACGACATACAGTATAGACAGCGTTGTAATGGGGCCAGTAAAGACCAGAATTGGCTTATAATGCACAACTCTTCTTAACGCCTCGTTCACGTTTGACGCGGTAAACCGCAGCTGTTTTTTTAATGATGACGTAAGTGTAATACACTTCATATTTCTCTATCTTATGACACATAGCTCAGTGAATATGCGGAGTAGCTTTGTTGCGCGCAGTTACCATTCAATTACACGTTAGAAAAAAAAAGAAACTGCCGCGGTTAACCGCTTTATATTTGAACTAGCCTTATTGCAAAGTGGAATCCTTTTGTGAATTGACGCCGATTGTTTTATTCTGATTTGCACTCGTGGCAAGCGGCTCTCGTGGCAAGTGAAATGTTTAAATAAGGATAAGGCATGAAATTCGAGGAAAATAGCACGGCTTTACACAAGATCTAAGATAAAATGTTATATTTTACATCCTGTTTAGTACTGGTTATCGATTAGCTTCAGAAGCTGTACAATATTATAATCAGTCACGGGGAATGTGATAATATCCATAATTTATTGGCTTGTACATTTTAGGATTATAAAAACTATTTAGAGTCTGTCTGGTAATGGTTATCGATCAGCTTCAGAAGCTGTACAATACAGAAGCTGTAGAATGTTAAATAATGACCCTTTTTTGTGCCATTGTCATCTGGAAGTTATTAATATCCATGTTTTAATGGCTTAAATATTTTAGGATTATTATATCTATTTTGATAGTCGGTTTTTGGAAAAACAGCTTATGAAGCTGTACAATAGTAGGGGCATTCACACTCTCAAGAGATTCTTATCGTGATCAGAGTCTCACAAGGTCGCACATATTCACAAGTCGAAAGAAAATCTCACGAGCGGACACAAACCGAACACCCGCATTGCGCATGCACTGATATAGACCCAAATCATATGAACCCGTTAATTGGCGTGCGGGCGATTTAAATGTAAGGTCGCCGGCTCAGTGGTAGATTAAGATTTAAAATGAAATAAACATCTATATATGTCACGAAATTATATGAAATAAACAAAAATAAATACACATGAACCAATCATTTTAAATATTTTTGTAATTCAGTGTGGTTAGCGACTCGGCAGCCAAAACAGAATTGCTGATGAAGCCGCACTGCAGACAGGTCAGAAGACAGCCACACAAAAAAAATAAAGTGTTGAATTCCAGTCCCGGATTTCAGTCTACGAAATATCAAAAAAAAAATGATTTAAGTGCTTTTTACTATTTAACGAACTGGTATTAGTCCCAGACGTTTAACTGACTTAAAATAGGATACACCAATGCAAAAAAGGAAGCTACATGTAAATAAGGGTTCAAGAATATATGACATTATCACGATAAAGACAAGGTGAATGTAATTAGAAAAGTATCATTGTATAATTATAAACATCATCATTATTACCATCATTATTATTATTATCGTTATTATTATCATTTGTATTATCATTACTTTTATTTATTATTGTTATTGTTGTTGTTGTTGTTATTATTACTATCATTTTCACTTATTATTAGCATTACAATTATTTTGGAATCAGTGCCGGTTGCTGAACAGTACATGGTAGCTTTGAGAAAGAGGTTCACTTTTTTCAATTTCCAACACAATGTCACTCATAACCTTCACAAGACAACTATCCAATAAGACAAACCATTCTCCTTGTCGGGAGCCCTGTAGCCACTCTTTAAAGAGTATTAGTCCATGGGATGACCATTGAAATTCTTATTTTTCGTGGTCCGAGATTACGCCACACCCAATAATAGCTTGTAAATATTAATTACTGAAATAAACAAAAACACTAAAAACATATGTTGACATTTGCAAAGTGTGCACATTACCTCTAAAATGATTTTTTTGTACCACAAATCTCACCTCCTAAAAAGTCAATTCAGCACAGCATGCCCAACATGTGCTTTGTACATGAGCTGTGTGTGTGTCTATGAGAGTCTGTGTTGTGTGTGTGTGTGTGTGTGTGTGTGGTGTGCATGTACATGGTCTATGGTGCTCTACTAGCCTTGTTCATGGTATGAATTTGCACAGCATAGGTGGCATGATAAAACCTATGATTCTTTTATTAATTCTCGCGTTTCACAATACATGCGCCACCAACGTTCGTACCATGGGAGGCTAGGCTAGGCAACCGCGGGTCGACAAAGATGTCCAAGATGGCAGACGCCGCGGCCAGGGGTGAGTTTCGCGGAATGAGAGTTGACCAATTAAAGAAGTATTTAACTGACCAAGGTGTACCAAGCGCTGGGAAGAAGAAGGATGAGCTAGTAGACCTAGCAGCGAGAGCCCGTGGAAAATATGAAGTGTTGGAAGTCTGTGATCACTTAAAATCGGAAAAAGGCGACTAGTGCAGGATGCTGATGGTACTGTCATGTCACGGAACTGAACAACTAGATCTAATCCAGATCAAATAGCGAAATGATAATGTGCCGGGACTGAGCGGCAGCTAGCGGGGCGGGCTCCCGGTGGTGTCTCACCAGCGTGCGATAATAACTATAGCGAGCTGATTTGTCGAGAAAGTTGTCGACCCATCTCCCAAAATTTCCGCGCTAGAGTGACTGTCGCAACTAAACCAAATGTGGGCGCAAGGATTGTGAAACGCGAGAATTGGAAGTATTATGAGTATCATGTGATACTACGCGTCTGCGAACATCCTGCTTAGCAATAATCGTACTTCGATTGAATTATGATAGAAAAATCGCATATCAGATCATTTGAAGATAAGAATTTAGCATCCCCCTGGAAAATTAAAAAGAAAAAAGAAAGAATAGATATTCATGTTAGTGATACATTCTCTTAATTACGCATTTCATAAATGGCTTGGAATATTCACATTCAGATTATGTAGTCCACATAACCTTAGATACCAATATTTGACTGGCAAAATATTGGTGTTGCGTGTTGTAATAAGTTAGTATAATATTCAAGCCTTGTTTTAGTGACAAATTTGCATTTCCATGCTTGGTGAATTCAAAATTAACTTCAGCAGCCAAAGTCAAGATAGGTGATTTGATAGACTGAGGCGTTTTAAGTTGTATTGCCATATCAATATCCAATTAAATTCATTTGTTTTTTAATTAACACATTCATGACTTTGAAATATTTAATTCAGATTTTGTCACCTACATTAATATTAAGTGGTCAATGTTGGTTGATAGGATACTGGAGTTTATGCATAAAAAGTGCAATGGGTTTTTGCATAAAGGTGGCAGAAAACATGTTTGGATCAGCACCAAAAGTTATCCAAGAATATCGTCTGTAAGTTGCATAAAGTTACATGAATTAACAAAAATAACAGCATCTAATTAAATCAATTTTTGTATGAACATTTAGGCAGTTTATTACTTAGTATTAGGACATCACATCATTTTCTATAAAATTTCGGCTGGGAGGACGATATTGATTGTTATAGTAAAATTGCAATATCTTCATTTCGTATAAATTTGCATAACGAAGCCTCATTATCGTGAAATCACATTTGAATTCAGCACCAAAAATCACCCTAGTAGGCGGGCGAAGAGGTGGACCACAACAAAACAAACACCAGAGCTCTTTTTCCATGCCATCCCATGGTATAAACGAGCCATCTGACTCCTACGGAAGACTAGACCGCCGATCCAGAAACAACTTCCACCAGGCTCTCGATCGTTTTGGAAGGCTTAAAAGAGCTTAATGATAAGACAGTGGGTGGGCTTTAAAGTAGCCTACCCATTTGACTGATCTTTAAAGAAGTTGGCAACCACACTAGTGAACGAACGAATTAACGAGAGGGTACGAAGCCAACGGCTCACGAGACTGATATCAGTATCTTTTCCTATCTCTTTTATACATTTGATATGTATCATATCTCTTTTATCCATTGCAATTGTTAGTGCAAAGTCAAGAGAACAACAAAACGCAATGTTGCAATTAAAGTAATCGGGGTAATAAAGGGCATCAATCAGTACTTCATGATTTCATATAAGCCTACGCGTACAGTACGAAGCTACCATGTAACGCAAGATCAAATCTTACTGTTTTGAAATAATTAAGAACTAAAATATTCCACGAAATATTGTTTTTCCCGAATATATCCCAAGCTGTCATAACTAATGCACAACGCCTACATAAATTATAGATGGGAGAATTAAACTTGGAACTCACGCTTCTTACATACCTGTAGGAAATTTTTTACCTGAAGGTTTTATATGATAATTCATGTCATTGATTGATGATCATGGATGAATCAAATTGTTGATTAAGCCTTTAAAAGGAAATAAAAACAAAGCAAAAGCAAAAACAAAAAGCGAAGCAGAGCAAAAAGTGAAATACGTGTTTGTACAAAAGGGTTGAATATATCATGGTTGTTGGAAGATTTAAAGAAATTGGACAAAGAAGAATAAAACTATTGCTTTGAATATTTGAATGATGATAAGAATTTATAAAACTATTGGAATATTATACTGGCAGATTGGTTGTTGTATACACTATGTTTTGATTGTATATATATATATATATATATATATTTAGATATGTAAGAGGAGTTATGAAGGTCTGCGACGGAGGAGATAATTACTCAAAATAGACTAAAATACCGAATAAAGAAACTCTATTTCGCCCCCACGTCCGTAGGGCTTCTTCAATGGGTGTGCGCGTGTCCTTGTGTGCGTGTGTGTGAGATCGCGTGGGTGTGTTTGTGAGGGAATGAGTATGGTAACAGAGTGAAGCAAGAAGCAATTATTGGGTTGAATAGCTTTCGGCTCCTGTCCTTCTTCACCTTTTATTTTGCTATATCAAAACAAAATTAATTAAAATATTGAACGATAAGCATAAAGCAAAACAACAAATTAAAGGTAACAGAAAATTACACATTACACCGGCAAAAATTTTGATTCGCCTGTTGAGACAGATTAATTATACCCAATTTCTGTTTTAATATAATGTCATATTTTCCTTTATAGTTTACCTTCACTCATATTTTTTGTACGGTCTGAATCTCAATTATATCACATGCAGTTTCACTAACCCATCTTTTTTTCTATGTTGACTTACTTTTTACTTGTTTCATTATGTAGCTGCTCTTTGCTGATTTTGTTATGTTATCTTTAATTTGCTATTTTGGTTATTGTCGTACATTTTAATCCATTTTGTTTACATTAGCAAAAGAAACGGTAAAAAAGGCTAGGCGCCGAAATCTATTCAACTATCCACATATACATATATATATATATATAAAGAAAATAGGAAAGGAAGGGAGTAAGACAATTAGACGAGATGATTCCACCGCCTTCCCCCACCCTACTGTTACTATGCAGTCATGTTTTCTCGCGTTTCATCTACCTGACATGCCGATGCCCCCCCCCCCTATCCGTAACGCCCGTGTCCTTCTATTCCTGGACGCACAATTCGCCCTGATTCTCACTGAGACTGCTCTATTGGACCAGTCAGACTGCATACTAACTATCTAGGCATATTCCCGATTTGATTTTTTTTAATCGAAATGACACGGCTCAACAAGAAAACACCACATGGAACATGAGTTGTTCTTGGGACGTAGGTATAATTTTTGTTATATACATGTTTTAACGTCCTCATGACGTCATGCAAGGTCAGTTCTTTTTAAAAAGGTATCCGGCGAGTATTTTCTACATTAAGGCTTAAAGGTAATGCAAAGTTTTAGGAAATTTTGAAAAGTGGATGGATAGTCATTCGTAATTGTTTTGATATATTTGTATGCTACTGTGGATGTATTATAAGCACTAGAAAATTTAGCCCCTAAAACACTTCTGCTTTCGAGAAATTGAATAATCAAAATTTACCGGTGCTCCCGGTAAATTTCAAATATTTCAAATAGCGCCTAAGGCCATTCCATGGTAGCTGCGACCATGGCAATCTCAGAATATGCATATCTGATATATAATTTCCAAACGGGAATAACAAATCGGTCGATTTTAGTGAAGAAACATTGTTTTGATGCTAAAGTAAAATCAGTCTTGAGAGGGAGCTATACAACATAAAGAGTTTATTATTTACAATTTCATCACTTTTGATTCGATTTCAACCGCGACAACGATCATTGAATATTGTAAAATCGCATATGTTTCCAATATGATTATTTGAACCAAATTCATGACCCCATACCAAAACTTTGTATTACCTTTAAAGTTCATCACAATGTGTTAGAAAAGAGTCAACATCTCTTAACTATGATAAAATGTAAGGTAGGGGCATAGGAAGGCTACGCTGGAGGGGTGGCTCAAATCAAGTTCACAAAGCTGGCTCCCCTATATACTTCTGATTTGGTTCCCAATGGAACAAGACAGGATGTGGTTTACTCTGTACCACCTGAGGGCAGCATTAAATAATAAAGCACTGGATATAAGTGTGTACAGTTAATGACGACCAAAGATGAAAGTGGGGTTGTTCAGGCACGCCGGATGTCATTTTCCCTAACCAATAGCGATAGAAGCAGGTGTAATACAACTTACAACAGAAAGAAAGAATCTAAATGTATATATCGGTGACAAAAAATCCTGAACAGAACTAAGACTTACAAAGATGTACTGCACATTTATGCTTTGCCAATCTGCCTTACCTAACTCGAAGAGATGGCTGATTCAGCTGTAAGTGATAAGTTCAATCACATCACTGAGGATGAAACTCATCCTCTACATATGCATATTGTTTTCAACAAATCAGGACGTGTCCGGCTACCGAAAGTCAGAACAAATAGATTTAGGGGGTCATTTCTCATACGTGCCATGACACTGTACAATGACAGGTTCAGGAGGTAATTGTTAATTACGGAATCAGAAATTAAGGATACATAGATGTACTGCACATTTATACTTTGCTAATCTGCTTTACTTTACCGTATAGTGATAACACCAGTAGTGATTTCTGATATACGTTAGTAATTTGTGTTATTGTGTTTCTATACCAGAGATGAAAACACTTTTAATTTATACTCCTTGTCAGTCGATTATTTTCTACATGCAGCAATTGAGTCATGTGACCAAATAACACATGCCTATGACACATACATATTTCTCGATAAAATTCATTCTATGTATTTTCATTTTTGGACAGTGTTAACCTGGATCAAATTTATTCTCAAATTTACAGGTGTTGGGTTTCATTTAATTTCTTTTCAGTTTTTATTAGCTAAGTATAAATGGCATAATCAGAATTCCAAATTATAATTGATAATATATTTTGTATATCTTGTCCGTTTGATAATAACTTGGAGTCTGTATATTTAAAATATGCCTAATGTTACAATGCTGTATTTGCATGCATGTCTTGCCACTCTCTACCCTTTCACCCCTACCTCTTCTTTTTAATCCTTTTATCTTCTTTTTTTCTTCTTCTCTTTTCCATCTTTCTTCTCCCCTTTTTATCTTTCATAACCTAATTCTTCCCTTTCTATCACTCTCCTCCTTCTCTACGCTTGTCTTTCTATTCGTTTCCATATATCTGTCACTTCTCGCCATTCGCTTTCCTCTGTACAGTACAGGCTGGCTGTCTCTGGGTGCACTCTGGCCCAGAACAATGGAATGGTTCACTGAACCGAATTGTCCTGTGCTTTTAGAGTCTATCGTTCTGGGCTTTGGAGTGTTGGGTGTGCTCGGGGAGTGCTAGCTGGTGCTGTACATGTCTCCATTTCTTTTTCTCTGCTTATGTTCCTTCCTTCTGTTTCACCCAATATCTGGTTTTCTCTTCCTCTACCTTCCGGTACTACTGTTGTTGTAATTTTAATTTTCCTAGTCATGCACATGTATGTTTATGTTAGGCCTATACCATTTTGTATTCATGTTCAATTGTGTGTTGTATTTATTCCTGATTTTGTATAAATTGATAGTATGTTAATTGATGTTATATATATTTGCAGAAACAGCCGGAAAGTGATTTTTATGCAATTGTAATTTGTTTTGTGCACGATTAATACATTTAAATTGAATTGAAGACATTTGAGTGATGGCGCTGTTCAGATACCATGAGTGGTCACCATAAATGTCGTAATGGGAGGAATAGCAGATATTAATAAACACAATATTCTTTATTTCAGCTTACTGCTTTTATCTCATTTCACCCTTTCATCTCATTCTCTTTCTATATTCAATCAACTAATCATTTTTATCTGTAGAGCTGTCGTGGCCTAGTGGATACTTCCCCGGAATATGGCCCACATGGTTCGCAGTTCGAGTCCCTCCGCGGCACTAATGTCCTTTATCTACATTTGCTACTCTCCACACAGGTGTAGTAAATGGGTATATGGTAGGAATGTATTCATTGAATGCTGGGCTAAAGGCAGGGTAATGATAGTACTTTGTAGGCGCCTTGATTAATTCTGCAATGGATTTACCACGCCCTCCCACTCCCCCCTCCCCCTCTCTCTCTCTCTCTTCCGTGCCTCTTATACTTCTTGTATATTTCTTCCTCGTTTAGAATGTCTTTATCCACCATATTTCTGCCACACCTTCCGTTGGCATACTTAGCTTATGGTGCACCTCCACCACCTCCTTAGAAGGCCTATACACCATACAGCTTGTACCGGTTCAACACTACGATGAGATTACACCCCCTCCATTTATCAATATGAAGGTATCTGGGTGGCTCTTTTTCTGTCTTCGCCGCTCTCTGATCGAGTTTTCCATGCAACTCTTCTTCTTCTTCTTTTTTTTTAAATACTCATGACAATAACATTGAACCCCCTCTCTATGTGTCTCTGTCTGTGTGTGTGCGTGTGCGTGTGTGTGTGTATGTGTGTGTGTATGTCTCTCTCTCCCTCGATCTGTATCTCTATGATACTTTCATCTGAAAGACGTTTCGAATACTAAGTACAACCTTTTCCACTACATTCTTCCTGTATCCCTCTCCCACCCCTCCCCCTCACCCTCCCCTCTCTCTCTCTCTCTCTCTCTCTCGCTCGCTCTCTCTCTCTCTGTATCTCCATGACGCTTCCATTTTAAAAACGGTGGTTAGAGTTAAAATACCACTTTTTCCGTCACCTTCTTTATATATATATATATATATATATATATATCTCCATCTGACTCTCTTTCTCTCACGCTGTGTCTCTATCTCTTTCTCTTCATCTCTCTCTATCTCTCTCTCACACACACACTCTCTCTCTCTCTATCTCTTTCTGTCTCTGTTTCTCTCCGACGCTTTCATTTTCAAGACGGTGGTTACAGTTGAAATACCAGCTCTCCGTCTCTCTGGAATCGACCACCAATTACATTTCTTTTAATTACCATGATTGGAACACGAGATCTAATCAATGTCGAGAGACAACCTGGCACAATTTGGAAGAGCAAGAGAATGGAAATTTGAGTTCCTCCGCTGCGAATGGTAGCGCTTCTTTGGCGCGTTTAGGGAGAACCGTAATTCTCCGGTGAAAGGACGTAACTTCCATCGGCTTGATCAGTTCTTGGAACCCACTTATAACGTGTCCATACAGGGGACTGTACTTAGTCCAGACAACGGATTGTTTCTGTTTTAACCCTGTCTCCTCTCAGTCACGTCCTGCTGTTCATACAATGTGATATTTCACATCGCGTCTACGTCACGTCTTTATCCCACATCTAAGCATGCAACGTATGGACAGCGAAATGCTTACGTCCTTTTATAATGCATCTTATAACCTCATCAAATCGAAGGGTTTAAAAAAAAGAACCGTATAGACATACTTTCAGAATCATTCCAAAGAGTCGGGGAGCATCTGGATCCAGAAGTAAAAATCTTGTTGTAGACAACGGTTACACCATTTTGGTTGCTGTTCAGAAACCAACCTTACAAGTTAGTGGAACAGGTGATTCAGGATTAGCAAGGAAATAATGTCACTTGTTGTAGACCGTTGACGTCATACAATCAGTGCTGTAAAGATTTGTTTTGCTTATTATCATCTGATGTACTGGAGAGAATGCACTAAAATTGAACTTTGAATGGATGAATGCATATCATGATGGTATGAGCTGATTTGATACAATATTACAATCTTCAAATGAACTGCCTTTCGCTAGGTTCTGGGATACATGTATGCCAAGATAAACTTCTTTAAACCACAACCTTCTCTTGAAAATCATTCAGAACATAGCGAATTGTTTAAGCTTCAAATTTCAGGAGAACTTGAGATTTCTTTTTAAAAAAAAATATGATCTTCGAAGAAGAGCACTTTCAAAGTAACTAGTGAAATACGTCACAGGATATAAACTCTAACGTACCTGGATAAAGAGGAACAAATTCTGGACAAGCACCTTCTTTGTGATTCTTAAGAGTGGTAACTGCAGGATAATCCATTACTCTGATAAAATATTCAAATTTTAAGTGGAAAAGTGAAAGCGCAAACACAGCTTAAAGCTTATTATTACATCGAACATTCCTTGGAGATTCTTTTTAATTTTGTCAGGATTCGACCACACAAGAAAATGCCAACCTAAACCTAAATACTTTTTGACAACATCGAAGAAAGAGCAAATTGGATCACTTCAAGGTAAGGACAGTGTACATCTTTTCCACAGACCTTGAGGCTGTGATTAAACGCTTCATGATATCTAAATTTTCACCACACGGCTTCGTGATTTTCTAGTTTGTATTTCTTTTAGAACACAATGCATGGTATTGCCTAATTTGATCAGAATCGACAAACTGTTAACATGATCGCCAAAACTTTCGCTAAATCAATCTAAGGCACTTTCCATAGCCTTGTCCATCACTAGTTAAAATATCCAAATATTATAATAACGTATTACGTAATCGAAACATGATTTATATATGATAATAATAATGATAATAACATTAATAATGATAATAATAATAATAACAATAATAATAATAGCGGTTTTCAGTAAAGCGCTCATGTCTCAGACTTGGCAATCCTGGCGCTACACAATTATTACCCCAGCTGCAGCATGGCTGCCATCATGGCGCTCTATCATTTCAAGGAATTAATTCCTGCCGGCACCCATTTACTTCACCTGGGTTTAGTGTGGCAAATGTAGATTGATATCTTAAGTTGATTTCTCGAAAGTCTGTGCGATAGTACTTACTGTTGATTGCAATTCAATTTCTGAACTTTTAACAATCAAATCCCTCCTGGTTTGTCATACCGCTAGAACAAATACCCCATGAACGCAACTATTTTTTTCAATTTTATGTTGTTGTTGACAATTTGACCCAAGTTATTCTATTTTAGTGAGTATAAGGTGAATTTCAAAGTTTTTTGTTAATAGTATACCGATTGATATACATAAAAAAACAAATTACTGGTAAAGTATATTCGGTTTTATGTCCGGTTTTATCAATGAAATGGCCTTAAAAAAATTTCCATGCTGTTTTAAAACGTTTACTCATGAATTGCTCTGTCCTTATTTAATTTGCAATAATATTATTTCCTAGAGTTATTTCAGGATGAATGGTTTATACAACTGCCATGGGTAAAGTAGCTTCATACCAGTTCGATTTGTTGAGTTCGAGTAATGATGCATAATTTTAATAGTACATTTTAAAATTTACCCTTTATTCACCTCTCTTCATATACATTGTAAATATTCGAAAACCTAGCGAGGTGATGATACCAGAGTAAAGCTCAATTTAACATTGGGAGAACGCAATGAATAAGAGTAAAGGAAATAGATTACATAAAGAAGGTGTTGCACAAAGAGAATGAATTATCACCAGGAAAAGGAAGATGACAACAAACACATCATGTACTTATTTGAAGACAACAACATAAAACGGAAAGTGGAATAGACCACATGAAAGGTGCGTTCATCCTTTCTCGTCCTAGTGGATACATACCCCGAAAATGCTTATTAAAAGTATTGAATTCCGACTTTTTGTCCCAGATAGAGCGCCATAATTCAATTTAGCTCAATTTGACTTTGTTAACCCCAGGAACCCAAGCCAGCGAACTTTTTACATAATTCCATTAATATTTCGTTACCGAGTAGAAAGCCTCTTTATATTGCACGACTACCTTGAACCCCTGGGGAGGATTTGATTGTATTTGCCCTCTCTTCAGTCAACTAATTCAAAAAAACCTGAACCTTTCCACAGGTATTAGTTTCTCCCTCTCGGTCATTCATTGCTCGCTGCCTCGATCAGGAGTTGTCCAGACAGACAGACATAAGTCACGAGAGCTGACTGAAATGTATGACATTTCGCATGTGAAGGGATATCATACGGAAAGGCATCGGTCTATATATGCCACTCTCCACCCAGGTGAAGTAGTATCCCGTAGGCGTGGTTGATGTGAGCAAAAACACACCTTATCCTAACGATGACGATGATTTTAATGATGACGATGTTGATGATAATAATGATGATATTAATAATAACATTGTGACACTTGTCAAATTTGATTATTCATAATTTTTATTATGTTTCTCCCAGAAGGTGCGAGTTACATATTTAGCTGTGACATCTTACAGACTCAAAGCGGTTTAGATTTCGTTTTTACGACCTCAAGCCAAAGAACCATTTTTTGGTAGGATTTCGTCTAACAAGGGCCAAAGCTTCTCCTGAGTTCGTTTTACCAGTCATGAAGATGATTTTTTTTTAAAGAAAGAGATTAAGACTTTGATAGTTTCATGTAGTACCTATTCTCTTTTTATGAAGCCTCACATCGTTAGCATGGTCAGAGAGACCATTCATTGCAGAGGAAAAACATCTCCCTTTAAAAAAATCTTTTCTTGCAAAACGTCTTTAGCCTGGATCGGGCCTCAGCCTACCGAGGACCTCCCGTCAATGCGCACCAGTTTATTACAAAAGAACCAATGTTTACTGCCACTCTTCAACAAACTGTTTCAAGGCTGTTAACCTTCATGTTATAGCTAACTGTGTCAAGGACATGTTGGAAATCCAGGTGCTTCCTTACTAACCTACTCTCAAGGTCGTTCGGGCTCATTTTCGCTGCTTGGGGGATGGGGTGGAATTCACTTATTGCCCTAATTTTTCAAAATTTTATATAATCAAAATATTATTCGTTATAAAAATTACACTAGATGGAATAAAACTATTGCATATTTTGGCATATCATTGCACGATTATGGGAATATTCTTCCACCTCACTGTTCAAATGTGATGATTTTAGGGAAATCTCGCTCTCCGATTATATTTTCGAATTCTCGGGGTGGGGGGCTGTTGTCCCCCACCTCTAACGTCCATATACCTACTACAGGTTTGGTTTCTTTGGTTCAGACGCCTTGGGATATGTAGCCCATGAAGGCCGATTTAAGGTTACATGTTATGTTTGTCAAATTCACTAAAAGTACTGATATTGTTCTTCTACTTATAGGTTGACGGGAATAATCAGGGAAGTAGCAATTATTTTGTATTATTATGTCGGGACTGTACCCTTCAAGATACCATGCCTAGCAAGGTTTGCTGATACGTGCAAGTAAGACGAAGTGATGATTTTCATATATAAATTATTTCCCGGCAGTTAGCTAACGCTGAAATGTTAATAGTACAGTAACCCATATCTATAGCTTTCCACTATTCTGTACTCCCCAACTACCCCAAGCATTAGAACTTATTACCGTTTGTGTTAAATAAACAGCAAAGTCATTGACAGTATCAAAAACATACATAAATTTAGGGCGACAATGTCATTGGAAATTAAAGCAATTGATTGAATGATTTAACCAACGATAACGGGTTTATTTTTAATTATTTTGTTTAATGCCAGACTGCATCATTTAAATGTATTGCTATGTAACTGAAGAAATATTGCGTGACGTTAGTTTTCATGCCTGACAGGTAATGCTGCAAGGAGAAAGAATCATGGCTTTTCATAATTGCCCAGCAGATGAGTTCAGTTTCAGTTTTTCAGTTTAGTTTCTTTTATTTCACATGAACAAAAAAAAACAAAAAACAATACATCAACAAAACATAGCATATTTACAAAATTGATATTCGTGAGCAATAAAGACATCTACACAGCATAAGTTGTATTGCATTTAGGGAGGGGAGGGAGTGAGCAAATTTTTTTATTTTTTATTTTTTTTAGCCTCCGTAAATTGAAAATTGGAAAATCGTGCCAGTCGATTTTTCGCTCGGGGAGCACAATTTGTTTTTTCCTCCGAAAATTGAATTAAAAAAACCACCCCTTGAGCGCCAGGGGGGCCCATCTTCTTCTTTTTTTTTACAAAAAAGGGTGTTCTTACCTGTTTTTTTTCCTAGGGGAGGGGGCCCGGGCCCCCAGGTTACTTTCAAAGTTAAACCACATTATGTTGCTACACACACTCTCTCTCTAGTTATTCTGTTTCACGGCATGTACGGTACTTCCATTGTTTTTTTTGTTTTTTTTGCCTCCGAAAATTGAATTTTTTTAAAACCACCCCTTGAGCGCCAGGAGGGGCCCATCTTCTTTTTCCCCAAAGGGTGTTTTTACATGTTTTTTCTAGGGAGGGGCCTGGGCCCCCCCCCTCCTGGATCCGCCACTGCCCGATTCCTAAATTCATGACTGAGAACTCAAGTGAGAAAGAATTTATTGCTTCCAAGCATTTCCCAGAAGTTACTCGGAGCCTTTCTTTTTGCATAATGCTCACTCTTTATAACCATGACCTACTCTGTTCAAATAAGAGAGATTCTTACCTTTTGTATCTACTCTAAATCAAAGTCATAAACCATTGCAACCAAAAAAGAATAATAACAGAATAGTTTACCATGCAAGCAATAGCATTCGTCGACCTTAAGTTCACTCAAACGACTTCCAGGGGCGCCTAGAGTATATGTTTTTTTGCTATTTGATGAAAATGTAGTGGATGTAAAAATAGAAATAAAGAGAAGACAGAACAACAACAACACCATTAAAGGTACGATGTCCCATTTGCAGGCCAACAAAATGAAACGGGAAAACTCCACCGGTATTTGAAAGATAATACTAATTAAGAAATTCCCTCAAAACGAAAGGGCTTTAAATGTCTTTTTGTGGGAAAAGAACGACCGTTAGTTGTCGAATCGACTTTAGTGATTGCATTCATTTAAGTAAATAGTCTGATTTTCAGACCCTTGTACCGAATGGTCATACATTTTGTGCTGCGCAAAGATTCAATCCGTTTAATTTTAGCCATTACAAGAAGTGGGTTATTGATGTAGACAAATGCGCATGTACCATTTACAGCTCATTTTATGTATGTTATTACCGAAGAAAAAAAGAAGTCAATCAGTCACTCAATAGTGTCTGACAGTGAAGTCTAGAAAGTAAACGAGTTTCCTTGCATAATTTGAATACTAGGACACTGCTAACCTTTAAATTTCACAGATAGAACATACGTGACATATCCATAATTCCTGCAAAGTTCTACAGAATTTGATGTTGGCTGCAAATGGGACATAGTACCTTTAAATCAGGCCTGCTTTAAATGTAAAGTCTTCCACCAAATAAGAGGTTTCGCAGCAAAATCAGAACAAAACAAGATAATTTAATCTGGCCATCATAGCTCACGGCCTATAATATTGTGGCGTAAAGTCGGGATTTAACAAAGATCCTTTATTTAATTTTACAAGTGTTAGGCGAATGAGACATGGAAATGGGGAAAGCTTGTATCAATTCAATTTGATTGCACCTCACTTCTAGTTCAGGCCCAAAACGTGTGTCTCGGGCAGCTATATCCAAACCTTAGATTCCTTATCATACCATTACATTTTGAATGCCACTCATGCTGCGGCTTACTGCCACCCAATGTGGAATTGGATAAGTTACAATCATTTAAAACCTGCCAAAGTAGAATGTTCAAGTAATGCCAGAGAGTTGAAGTGAGACTATAGGTTAAAATCACCCACCTAAAACCTGCCACAAAAGAATGTTTAGAGAATGCCTGATAGTTGCAGTGAGACTAGGCATGTTCTAAGAAGTCGCTGCGGGACAATACCCATTGTGTTTATGAATTGGCAATGCAACAGTCCGTAAACATGACATATGATATCATAGCAAATAGAAGGGGAAAAAGGCAACTGAATAACAGTCTTTTGTACCCCCAAAACGCACCATCGTATGCTGAATGGATAGGAAAAGCCACTATTGGGCTCACCTGGGAATAATGATCTAGTGGTTTGGGAAGCGGGGAAGCATTATTATTTTGTGACTCGGTGGTACTACACCATGGAATCGGGTCTTTCTTTGTTTTGGATCCAGGAATAATGAGATTTCCACTTCACAGTCCCACTCGTGTGCCTTGTTATTCACGCCTTTTAACAAAAGTTACAGTTATAGGAAATAGGTTTCTTTCTTCTAATGGTTATCCAAACTTCGGCTTCGTCGGCTTCGCGAGTATGTGTTTTGCACGAATTGTGACCTGGCGAACATGGCCTAGTAAGGTCTGCGTTTTCGGTGATAGCCTTACTTTTCTACTCTCCTGCCGTGTATGTCATGTTTACCATCAGCTTAACGTACTGGACATCAAATGACTTTTGAACTCGACTGAACGATTCGATGGCAATCTACTTAATAGGTGGTATTTTATAGTTCACGTAAGCGCATAATGAGATGCACGTTTTATGCGAACTTATTCAGACTACTTTTCAACGCGGAAAACTTGACCCTAGACTTTTAGATATACCTGATATTTGTAACTGTTTCTCTGATATAGTTCTTTATCAATAGTTTTACTTCTAGACCTACATCTAATCTTGTGCTCCTCATGTTTGATTGTAGTCCTGTCCCGCCATCCCCAACACCTAAACTAAAACGCTAAAATCAATTTCTTCAACAGTCTCAAGAACTTTGATCTCGTTATATTTAACGATTGTTGATGAGGCAAACACTGCTTGTGGCATTAATCACCATATCGTTTTCTACCGAACTGCGCTTACTATGAAATATGCGTGAGATAAATATATAGGTAGAGATTACGACTTATCATAAAAACTGGCACACTTATACCTAAAACCAGCATAGAAACTCTTTGCATTATACCTTTCCCTGCGTCAGGTTGTGGGATGCTTGATCAGTGCGCATGTTCAGACTGAGTTGAAGAATTCATTTTCAGGTAGCTAAAGAGATTGTCATAGTCTCCTAGCATTGGATACTAAGAAAGTTGAATCTGCTATTGATACGAGGTAAATGTTTCGATTACTTCACCTTGCTAGCAAATTTGGACTGAACGCACTAACTTCTCATTTCAAATACTGTGTCAAATTTCGACATTTCATGCCGATATTCAACAACTTTTATCAGACTTCGTTCTTTTAATCTCGAAACTGAGGGACTTGGACTGTAGTAATCATTATTTTAAACTAGCTGAACTGGGGACTAACATTGTAATTTGTCATGATGGCAACTGGAGGAGTGGAGAATGATGCTTTCGAGGAGGAGAATGCTGGTCCTTCTAATGAGAGGAGAGATGGACAGCATAAAGGGGCTGATGATCAAAGGTAGGTTTAGCATTGTCGAAGTCTTTAGTAAAAGTAGGGCAACGAAAGCATAGTTGTGTATA
Source organism: Mesocentrotus franciscanus (assembly GCA_037976565.1). Taxonomy (NCBI): domain Eukaryota; kingdom Metazoa; phylum Echinodermata; class Echinoidea; order Camarodonta; family Strongylocentrotidae; genus Mesocentrotus; species Mesocentrotus franciscanus. The sequence goes on along the minus strand of CP137682.1, from coordinate 9,122,518 downwards.
ACTGGTTTACATCACGTTACCCTATGTGAAAAATGTTGTTCAAATATGTTGTGTGATTTGTTTTGTTAGGTAGGTTGTTCATGCGTCTTGCATAATTAGGTAACAGGTAATACTTTCAATGAATACATATAATTATTAGATAATGTATGAATGGTAACCGATCCTTCTGGAAATATAAACCCGTGACATATACCTTTTTTCCCCTCCAATATGTGCTTCGATTTATTTCAATATGATTTGGCTGCACAAAACGGTCGCAATGTAATATTTGTACTCTCTCTCCGACATGCACATCAATTCAAAATGACATTCACTTCTTTCCCATCAGCATACACAATAATTACAAGCCCGCAGTATCATCATCCAGCTAATTTAGTTTTTACCATCATTTTGAAAGAGTCTTTATAAGCATTTTGGATTATAAAAATGACGTGATAAAATAACGATTAAAATAATTTGCCATCTAGACAAGTTCTGCACGTTTTGTTGATCTCTCAGGAAGTTGCAGCAGGTTCAGAATTGTTTTGAAAAAAACCCCTTCCTTATTCTATCATTTACATGACATGATGAGGAAGTGATCGGGATGATAGAGTGAGACAGAGCAGTGTACCTAGATTGATAATAACAATAACAATAATAATAATGATAATAATAACAATATATCTTGTTTACCAAAGGTAGCCTCGTCAGTATTAATACTGTTCTCCATAAGCGATCTGCAATCACTTAATTTGTGACCACGCACCACAACACCAACAAAAAGTCGCATGGTGTGATTTAGAGGTCAAGTTGATCAAATATTAGTGTTTATATTTCCTGGAAGAGTATCCTTTCTTCTATCTATTTTGAAGCACCAAAAAATCTAGAAAAATTTATTTTTTTTGGTAGTGGTTTGTAGGCCTATTTTTTCGAGACCCTGGCTACTGGTCTTATGTCAATATCCAATAACTGTTAAAAAGAGTGAGCTTTTGCGTTGATACCTAGAGAAAATAAAGAACAGGAAATGTTTAATTGGTGAGCCGACTTTCAGGACAATCTAATAATCCCTTCATATGAATTTATATATAGGTCTAATCTCTTTTCCTTTCTAAAGTAACTTTAATTGTGATAGGGCATTCTCCTCCTTTTTTCAAAGGGTTAGGAAAGTTCAATCATGATGAGCTATATATCATGTTAAAGCTGAGACTCTACAATTTCCGGATCAGACCTATACTAAAATATTCATTTCTGGCGACTTGGTTTTGTGGTGCAGGGTCACATTTGCAAAAAAATGAAAAAAGACATGATTTTCAACATTTTTCCCCTGTTTTTCTTGATAGAGTTTTTGTCCTGGGTTCGAGCAGTTATTCGGTCATGGAGGTTAAGAAATGGAAACAATTTAAAAAAACATTTATAAAATTCAATGAAGGATTTTCATTCTCTCTAGATTTCATAAAACTGCATTAACCCTAGATAAATACAACATCCAGTTCGTGTTTATTATTCACTTTGTCAACAATGTCAGTTCTCGTGTTTTGAGTGATCCTGATATAAACTCTTGAGTGTGAAGGATCGTAGGAAAATAAACTTTTCGACTGCTTGGAGCCGGAAGGGAGTCAACTTTGTGTTAAAGTCTATGATTTAGCGCCCTTTTTGCTCTAAACACACGAATTATTCCTCCCCCGGATCTTGTAAATTCATTTTCCTTCTTTCTCATGGAGAAACATGGCTGCTGCCCCTTACGTGATGAAATGTTGTCAGGTTTATAGAAGAAACGAATACAACTATAGTAGTTCAAGCATTTGACATTTGGAAAAGATGACAACGGGAATTATAGAAAATCTTTACAAGAGGTAACAAAGAATTTTGGATCACTTTCTTCAGGATTTGCATTTTCACCAGTTGAATACATGCAAGAAGATTGTTTATTATGTTTCATCATAATAAAAACGTTAATAATGGTATCCATTGAGAACACCAACAATAACAATAATGATGATAATAATAATGATGATATTGAAAGTAATGATAATAATAGAATAAGGATAATGATAATGATAATAATAATAATAATAATAATAATAATAATAATAATAATAATAATAATAATGATATCTATAATAAAGATAATAATAATAATTACAATGATAAGAAGAATGAGAAGAAGAACAAGAGGAAAAGACTGAAAAGGGGGAAATAAAACCCCCAGTTCTTTTCATACAATATGAAGACGATTTTGACATTGAAGGTAACCCATTGTGTATTTAAAAAAAGCAGGCCTATAAAAGGTGTATGAAAGTCGATTTCCAATTCTGGTTGGCTTTAGATTTCACCAAAATATATTTTAAATCATCAACTATTCGGCGTACTATTCAATCTTATGTATATGGGAAATCAGCGTGATTAATATCAGATTTCAATACATTTAAAATCGGGATATTTAAGAGGAATTTTTAAAAGGGTCTGAATTGTAACCCACAGTTTCGCTTTCTGGCGATATAATCATCAGAAACTTAAACTAACAAGGTCGCTAAAACTTTCAAAAATTCATCATATGGCAATTGTGATAGCCTTTTACGTCACCAATAGAAGAGTGGGAACATGACGATGACCATTGCATGATTCGAACATGGTTTCTATAGGCAATACGATAGGGTATTTGATGAGGTATTAAGTTGATGTCATGAAAATCGTTACGATCGGGTTGGCGACTCACGTATGTATTGCTCATAAACTTGCACGGGGATGGTACGACAGCATGGGTATCTTTCGACTTTCAGAAGCTGTCCATCTCTAAGATGCGTCTTCTTTAAATGTGATATATTGAAAGAGCTGATGTATGCTTTGCTCTTGATGCTACATGACGAAAGGATATTAGCTTCCGAACCACGGCCAAAGAACAAATTTGAGGCAGAGGACATGCAATTAAACATTCCGAATGTTACAGGTGTTAAGAGGAAATTCACGATCGTGTGGAGAGCCTATATGCTGGTCTAATATCCCAGGCATACATGCGAAACCGACACCAGACCGACACCAGACCGAATATAACATGACATTACCAAGAATCGGTCAGTTTGAAGTCGGTTTAGCGGTGTGACTGCGAAATATTACCCGAGTCGCACAACCAAACCGAATCCAAACCGACTCAAAAAGAACCGACCGATTTTAGCATTTCGATGTAATGTAATGTTTTGTTCCGGTATGTTTTCGGTCTTCTATGGTGTGACTATAAGCCATTAAGATATGTTGAAAAATACTGGCACAATTTCATTTTGAAAGCAGCTGACCAGAAGGTCATTTGGTAATGGTATCATTAACTCAAATTCACCAGTGGAAAAATATATATACCGCAGGCCTAACCGTAATTGTTTTCATTGTCACACGTTTATGCTTTGATTATTTTATTTTCATTTTCTTTGGAGGCACTAACCTTCTCATTTTCGTACATTTTCCTTTTTTATCCAACATGCCCAAGTACAGTAAACATGGTAAAGATTCCAAACCTCCGATATTATCATAAATGGTTACCTCCGTTTCTATCCGATAATATTACCTGAAAACATTATGATTATGAAGATGATGTTTCGAAGGCAAAAGGGCATTTAAAAATGCCTCATTTTTCTTTTTTTATTACGCTATTGTACTGTGTACGAATTGTCATTATTAAAAGGAAACTTTAAAAAAAAGTTAAAAGAAAAGGGGAAATGAGTGATTAAAGAAAGTGTTAGAAAGTGTGGTGCAAAAAAAATTGCAGTAACATGTACTACAGAGAGACAATCTATTTTCGTCCAGAAAATATGTCTTGTTGTGAAGTCTTCAACTTTGATAAGTTTCATTCGTCGAGCTTACGGTACTCATCTTAATGTTTGCAGAAATAAACTTCGAATGTTGTCCAATCTTGCTTAATGACTTCACCTCGCGGTCAATTCCACACTGCCTTACGATGTTGGATGAACGATATACGCTCTACCAGCTATGGCGCTTTTTGTTGAAGTTAATATATTGCGTCACTGTCATATGTTATTTTACATAAGACGAGGTTCGTAGGTAATCATCATAATTTGTACATTTCTGTAAACTATATAATTATATATACATGTAAATGTAATCTGAAAAAGAGAGACAATTTACTTTAGTCTTAACCAAAAAATACATCTTGATGTTTTTTCAACTTAAATTGCATTCGTCGAGCGTACGGTACATTCTAAATGTTTGCAGAAGGAATTATTGAATGTTGTTCAATCTTGCTTTTCGACTCAACCTCGTGGCCAATTCCACACTGCCTCGCGATTTGGGATTTTGATACGATTTACGGTCTATGACGCTTTTTGTGGGTGTTCTTTCATTACGCTAAAATCAGAAGTTATATCCATATCTTATTTCATGAGACAATTGTTTCCATTGGTCGTAGTAATCAACATCGCAGATTGTATGACGTATGTTACTCACGTAGGCCTGCGTCCATGGTCAAACATGGCTTCCACGTTTAAGATTATAATTTAAGAATAATCACTGCCTGAGAGGTCTATCGTGGATTTTACAACATTTTATAATAAATTCATCCCAAGGGAAATCAAAAAGACAGTTTGAAGCACAGTTGAATTTGATTTTCATCTTACGAATGTCGATATATTTTTTTATATTTTCATATGATTGTTTTTTATACATTCTACATTGAGCATCATTTATTTTACCCATAGACTACCCATATACTGATCAAGGAAAATGGGATGATTATTAGGACAGTGGGAACAGATCACCTAATATCCACCCATCTTTCCCTTGATTAATTTTGGTCAAACCCAGTGTCCCTTGGACACATTTCCACGGCCATTTGTTCTCGGTGGTGCACGCGACTGAACCTCAAGTGTGAATACTAAATGAAACAAATCAGCACTTACCTGTGGCAATGCGAACAATTTGAACAGACTTGACCATGGTTGGTAACAGTACACGTCTGACATTAAGGTGTCTAGGGTGACACTACGCACAAAAGAAATTACCCTTTTATTATCAAATTAGCCACTCGATTCATATTTATTTTCCTCCGCGAATAATTTCGGAAGACGGGGGAGTGAAGCAGTGTTTGGATTGTGGAATGAGTGATGGCCGTGCCTTTATACATTAAAGATTAATGGTGAAACACTCACACGGTGGTTATTCTCTTTCCTAGCCCACTTTGCCATCTACACAATGAAGAATAAAACATGCAAGGCTTTAGTATGTCTTTGTGAAATGCGATAATTTGATTTCGTAATAACATAGTAACAGTCCTCTCTCGTTCCCTTTCACATGCGATCAAATGAAGAGGTGAAGCTTGGAATAATATCGATGTAGATTGCTGCAGGAAAGAAATAAATATTACTAAATACATCAGTCACACCGCCAAGACCGACTCCAAAACGACTGATTGGTGGCCATTCGGGGTATTGTTTGTTATATCGTCCTAGAGGGCGTACTTGGAAAGCAGTTTTTTTTTTACTGAATGTACCCACTCTCTATTCTAAATAAAACTTGAATAAAAAATAAAATAAATAAATATTGTAATCGTTTGTTCTGTCTGTTTTCGGTCTGCCGTCGGTCTCGTTGTTGTGACTGAGGAATATTAACCATTGAATTTTTTTTTTTTTTTTTTTTTACTGTATGTCTTTTCAATAGGAGCTTCACCTTTATTAGAACACTGTATATAAATATATTTTATTTTATCAACTTATTGGAGGAAAATATATAATTTCAACTTCAAGTTGATACTTATTCATAAAGTTCAATAGGCTTATTCATTAAATGCATAGAGTTAGGCGGATGAATTTATTTCGCCCTGAAATAAATGCATTTTCGCGCTTGAATTTTAATGTTGCAGCCAATTCGATATTTTGCATGGACTTGATTCATTCAATCTCAAGTAAAATGCAACGCCGCCATCTGTTGGCAGTCGACATTAGTTTAAAATTGAACTTTGTCAGAAGAGGAGAGAGAAATAAAGAGAGATGAGTAGAAACACGGGGAATGGGTAGAGAGAGAGATAAAGATAAAAGGGGGTAAAATAAGGGGGAATGAGATAAATCGTATTGATAGTTATTTGTTAATTCATTCATTAGAAACCACTACACAACAAAATAATCTTTTGGTCAAATTATGAATACTCTAGTGGTTTCCAAAGCTTAGGCAAGATTGATATTTTCAACTAAATTATAGAAATATTGCATATTCATTTTTTTCTCCTCCTTTGTGTTTTCTGCAATGCTCTGGGAAAAGTCTTTAAAGACGGTCTTAGAATATGGATTTCTATTTTAAAACATTATGTATGTGCTACTGTTTTTAACACTTAAATTTACATTTGTTAACGAACGATTAAAAAAATGATATTTAACTTTCAATCACAAATTCTTGTTGTATCTATTATGTGTGCAAGTGTGTGTGTGGCTGTCTTATAATCTTTTCTCCCATCCATTAGTCACTTTTACATACAAATATGATGCCTACCTTAGCTGATTGTGGATATACCGGATGTCAATAACTCTTGTTTCAAATTCCTCTGGGAGACTCTCTCTTCTTGGACTAATTATCATCAAGCTCGGACTAATTACTCTCTCTTGTTCTAGATGTGTATTCCAGGGTGCTAATTACAATACGGCGTTCAAAGAAGCTATGTTTCCTTACCATTTCCACGCAATATCAATATTTCTTGATGAGTAGGCGAAATTAATGCAGAGACATCTTTGATGAGAGGATATTTCATCCTCCATTTTAAGTACTCTTTTCGTGGATGTTGTAATATTTCATATTTTTGTGATGAAAATATATCATAGGTATATTCAGGGTGTGAAGAGCAGTCTACCTAGCTAGTCAACCGGGGTCAACATTTTTATTCAAAGTGTGGTATAATTATATATTAATCTAATCTTTCTCCTACGCGAGTTTGCATACGCCTTTGAGAAGGATACACATTGATTATATTTCGTCTGTTGGGTGTCAGAAGGGCATTAGCTCATATGTTTTAACATAGAAGTAACGTCCTTGTTGCTGTCAACCTCTGTAGTCGTGTTTTTTTTAAATGGTTCTGACTTTACTACAAAATGATGAACATATCATAACGTGTTCTCGCTGATTAATTAGAATGATAATATATACGACGTTTTGATAGTTATACCAACTAAAATGACTGACCCGTGGTCTTGTCACTGGCCCCCAATCATTATCGTTTATGTTTTAAATACCCATGCCCTTGTTTTGTTAAAAATGCAAGAACAACTCTTTTTTACATTCCTGCAACCGATTTATATAGTGCAGTTTGCCCCTTGCATTATTGTACATGTAGTTATATTCAAGGATTTTAATTAAATCAAATATACAAAATAGACTCGTTAACAAATAAAGGGGATCTTAAAACATGTATCATAGATTTTCAAATATATTTAGGGGGAAAACAAACTCCTTTGTTTTCCTTGTCTTTTTGTCTTTCCTGCTTATCAGGAGGGGGTGCAGTCAATCATTCTTAATTTAAGTGAGGTAATTAATTATAAAATTAATTTGCTTTAAACAAAAGAGGTTAGTGCTTTTTATAGGTTTTACAAATTATTGTGAAGCAAACCTTAGGCGTTCGGGAAGCGCGAAAATGTATGATTCCACGACTTTACAAAGAGAATGCAATAATAATTTTGTCACTTTTATTACTAATTATATTACTGATAAACCTCTGATAATGATGATAGGTCTATATCGAGTTGTTACACGTTATATTTAAGTAATTAACTTTACGTATCAAAGGCTATGGCATATTAATCATTAGCCATTATTAATTACTAATACTAATCCAAATTCGGATACTATAATTAATCTATTTTCGTCCTCATAATTAACCTTGGAAAAACAAATACATTGCACTTTTCTTCATATACAGCAAATCATAAAATGGACTTGAAACGATGGTATTTATAATAATGGTGAATTCTTGTATAATACTCGTGTCTATCACGCCATGACGCTCCTGGCGCGCCAAACATTATGACCCCAGTCATAGCCGAGAGACCAAATATGGAGGGCTCTAGCATATCGGGTACCCGTGTACATTTGGGTGGAGAGTGGCAAACATGGATCAATGTCTTCTCAAATGAAGTTAAGACGGAACCTTCAACCCTTGGATTGGGTGTCAAGTGATTGGACCGTTAGGCCTATACCAAAATACCTCCACACGTCATTTCGGCCGATGGGACACCATCTTATGTCCATATGACAAAATACTTGATAGACATCAAAAGCCACTTAACATGAGCATAAACCATGGATCTGAGTATCCATTGTTCCTAAAGCGTTAATATCCTCTCTTCTATCATCGCCGACAAAAATACAGTCGTTCAGGTATACACGCATTTTGTCAACGTATCATCACATTTCTGTTTTATATCCATTTATAATTGTTGTAAATTGCTTTTCAAATCACGGATGCACTACTCGATAGGTTCATCCTCCGCTGTTGCATTTTCTGATGAATCCATGCCGTAGTTGATTCATCAACGTATGAAATCATTTTTTGAACTCGGAATTAATACATTAACGTTATCACGCCGATCCAATTTAATTACATTACGTTTTCATTCCATATTAATTTATTATGACTTTCTACTTAATATTGGTTGTATTGGTTGTATAGTGGTGCTGCGCCTACAATGGGGTGATTTATAAGCTCTCCCGGTAGCTATACGCATAGCTGATTGAGAGATTGTTGCGTCATCAGAAATTGCTCCTGATTGGTCAGTCATTGTATCCATTGAGGGTGGTCATGCTATCAAGCTTTGCTTACTTTGTCAACCCTCCTGTTTGATGTTTTCGATTAGTTACAGCCAACCCTACTATTTTACATATACCATTTTGTCATGTATAAAATGTTCAATGATTTGTTTGTTATATATTTGTAAAACTGTAAAAGAAAAAGAAAATCAAACAGAAATAAATAAATCAAATCAAATCAAATTTCATAGAGCCATGCTCAGAAAGTTCCTTCTGTCACATTGAGCCTAAAATATATTTTATACATTAATTTGTACTACAAAAGGATATTTCCTAGCACATCAAAGTAAAGATATTTCACTCTTTTGTCGGTATAGTATGTTTGATGTGTCCTCTCTCTCTCTCTCTCTCTCTTTATTTGTATAGGTAAGTAAATATGTTTTTAAAATTAATATTATCATGTAATTTATATGGATATCTGTATTGTCTTGACGACCCCCATCACAAGTATCGCGCTATCAGGGGATTTCGCCTCCTTCCTAAATCGTAAATAATCATTTCATGTTCATTTTGATTATAAGAATGAAAAAAATCTTGAATATAATGCAAACATGTTCCATCTCCTAAATTCAAGTAACAGTTTTTTTATAAATCCAATTTAAAGCCTATCTGCACTAGTTTGGCCGGGAGGGATTAAACCTCCCTGCATGGTCACTGACAGGTGGTTATCTCATCAAATCAGCTCTCAATTAACATAAGAAAAAGGGGACCATTGGGGACAAACGGTCACCGATTAGGCATTGTTTGCTATATAGAGGGCGCAAGTAGCTATAAGTAGTGCAGTGGGGGCTTTAAAGAATCATTAAGCTTGATAGATAGTAGTGTATTTCCAAAAAGTTTCGTGGCATAAATTTGTGTTTCAGTTTACGACTTATCAAGTTTGATGTTTGCGTAGTAATGATCTCTATGATCTAGAGCTCCTTGACCTTTATATGACTGTGCTTGCGAATGCGTGTCACAGCTTTCTCTCAATACGTTATGGACTGATGATTACAAGTATAATCGGTACACCAACAAAAATGAGAGGTTCAAATTTAATTTTTTTAAAGGCCATCATATTAACACCGTTAGGTTGCAATTTGGAACCCAATGGAGTACACGGCTTGTGCGCTATTGGAATTTTCCAGTGAGGGAATTTTTACTGTTCAATAACAAATGTTTTGGTTTCATATCAATATTGCACCATGTTTGGTTCAATATTGGTTCTGCTATTAAATGGGACGCTTTTTTGTGAAATCAAAATTGATTTTTTTTCCCCATTCGTTTCAAATATTCTTAATGTGTTTGAGATGCTTATGTTTATAAACCTTAATAAAGACATAGACGTTTCATTCATTTGTCTACTAGGGTAATTGTCCTTGTATAATAAATATTTCATATATTCATGAGGGTACATGTAACTGCCCACCCCTTATTAATCAACCTAAAAGCTACATAAAATATTTATTAATTGGATTGGCTGGGGCTGGCCACTATATCTCTTTAATATAGGCTGTGATACTCCAATGTTATTTATCGGCTCTCTCTCTATAAAACACAATTATAGAGGGTACCGACGAAGATGATGTATTGCCAAGATTAATTACTTATTGCTTTGGATGTATTACCAATTGCATTAGAATCAGTGAGGCTATCTATCTCGTCACCAGTAGTCTGATTGGGATTACATTATTCATAATCCTTTCACTGTGTTTGGTTCCCTCCTTACTTATTGGACCGTATCTATCAAATAGAGAGAGAGAGAGAGAGAGATAAAAGAAAGAAAATATATTTTCGAACCTTTGGCTTAAAGGTTTAAACAATTTCTAGCAATTACTTTAAAGGGTTATCAAGTAAATGATTTTGGTATTACTCCTGCTATATCAGGCATGCGGGTTGGCAGCTGGTATTGTTTGAACTTTACAATAGAGTGTCCATTTTGAAAATGGGCGTAGTCAAACCTTCAACACAGAGGGGGTGCCACATTGCAGCTTGGGTTAGCAAACATAGGATGGAACCCTGAACACGCCGTCCCCCTTTTTTTTGGATACGCCCTTTTAATCGGGATTCCCGTGAAAGTGATGACGTTTTCCAGATCTTGAGAGACTAAATATAAGTAAAGGGGCACACTTATAAGGAAAAGCTACAACTTCTACTGAATTAATTTACTCGGGATCTACTGTGAATCCAAACCTCATAGTTATTTTTTTTCATGTTTATGGAAACACTGCCCTCCATTAGCAAAGATCTAAAGGAGATTAAATGATAAAAATTAATGCAGATTGAATTTGTCGCTATTGGGAGCTGTCTTATACATGAAACATATATTTTACGTCATATTTGAGAGACCTGCATGTTCCTCATTTGATATGCATTGTATTTGATGGATTTTCATTCGCTCAATGATGACTAACATTCTTTGAGCGAAGTTGGTTTGGTAATAGAAAGGGATGATTGACTCATTCAACCTGTTTATCAAAATGCTTGAGATGAAAAGGATCGAGAGAACAAAATCCCAGCTGGCAATTCGATATTTGCTCACAAGGACATGCGCAGATGAGCAATTTTGACCGGCGAAGTAGAAAATGAACTAATTAAAGTGAGTCCTCAGTCCCCAGATACGTCCTCGTGTAGAAAACGCGCGAACTGTCAACCGAGCTCAGGCGCAGAAAGTACGTCACTGGCGACGGGTTTCAAGTTTGTTTACCAGGGAAGAAAAGTCGATTGCATTTGATTCAATCGAACGCCTTTGATGGCAATTACCGCTCAGCTATGACTGCATAGGGGTTTTATGCTGGGAAACTGATTTGATCGAGTTGATCTAGTCAATGACGTTAGATGAAATATTGAAGCTATCTGTACGGATCTAATGGAAATAATTAGATAGTCAGATATTCGTTTATTAGCAAAATATAGTTATGATAATTTCCCCAGTACATATCATTACAAAAAAAATCATTTTAATTATGTTTATTATTAGAGTAGACTAATAATTAATGTATTATAATCATAAACATGATTCATTTTGAATATAATTGCTAGGACTATACATCATATAGAATTTAATAGGGAATACGTCTTTTACCACTTCACAATCTCCCCCATCCCCACCTTAACATGGAGTTCAATATTATCCACATTGCATAAGGCCCGTAAAATTGCTTCACATTTACAAACTGACGGACAGTTTCTCTACAAGAATAAAAACAAGATTCTCTACCAGAATAAAAACAAGATAATGGAATTGTTTTCCTTATTGTGAAATGTTAAGGTACGTCTTTTTTATTGATACACCGTGTAGATCCCCATAAAACGAGGTCCCTGGTCGACCTAGGCTATTGTGTAATTAACAGACGATGTATGCTCCCGTCTGATTCAGGTTTTGGGCGCGAAGGAAATGAGTTAACACGTTGGGAGGCGCGAAGATCAATAGAATGGACCGCCTCGGGACCTTGTCGGCTTGTGACGCCCAGGATTACCGGGAAGATGTAGCCGGATTGCCGATGGAAAGCAGAAAGCCCCAGAACTTTTGAAATTGCAGGCTAATATTATTTCGATCGGTTATGAACTATCCAAAAGTCAGACTGGTAAAGAGCCGAATGATACAAATCTATCATTTCATTGCATGGAATACGATTCATAAGGTCATGGCCTTTGTTCTTTGCTTGCCTTGTTTCGTTTTATTGTGTTGTTTTGACTAATGCAGAATGCGTTACTCTCTAACCTCCATTTGTCTCTTAAACTGCAAAATGTCATACGATAAAAGATGCAGAAGGTTTAGTCGGCAATATTCATATAGATCTACCTGAACAATACTTTCAGAATCTATAATCAAAACATTATTAGGCTATGCCCTATATTCTATGAAATCGTTTAGCGCATGTCGAGAAGTAAAACTCATTGTAATGCATCGGATTCATGGCGCCAGGTTTCTTACGCCAATATCTTAAAGATTTACACGTAATTAATTCTTCGAACCAATGCTGGGAATTGAGAAAGCAGTTTGGATTAATATATCAAAAGTACACTTGAACCCTGTCATTTGGCCCTTTGTAGATTTGATTGTATTGCAGCCACAATGTGTATGTTTGCCATAATTTTCACAATCCCACTAAAATCACGATGCATTGGTGTATTCTTAAGACTTGTAAATGCAGCAGATACAAAGTATGCATTTCGCACTTACGCTTCCATGCAGCTACATATTTCATATAGCAGCGATAAGAACTGTAATGTATATACTCTTTTTGTATATATCGACATTGAATTGTGAATAATTAAGAGAATAATCAATCATTTTTCAATGATCGAATTAAAGATATCAAAGTTCATATCTTAGCTAAATCTCGGTACAGTTATCCTAAGGAAGGGGTCGTTACCACTGAATTAAATCAGAAAACATAGCATCCGACCTGAGTTATGTGTATTTGGTTCTGATTTTGTTTCTTCTTGATTGATATATGCCTCTTTCCCTTATTCATTGCAGGAGTTTTAACTCTCCTTTTTGTCTCTTTGCATCTTCTCCTTCAGTCGTTGGGTGCGTTTCATTGTCTTTATCATACACACACACACACACACACACTCTCTCTCTCTCTCTCTTTCTATCTTTATCTCTATCTCTCTCTCTTTATTTTTCATTCTTTCACTCACTGACCTGAATTCAATTAATTGATCATTCATTCGTTTCGTTTTGTTTTTATCTTTTAAATGGAAAACAAAATGTATTCACAAATCTACAGAATTTACATTTTTTGATAGTTCATTGTGGAAAAAGTTACTTACATTGTAAACTTAACTTACTTTTGAGACTTGGACTTAAACTACGGTAGGCGATTTATGCCCTTAAAAAGTCTTGAACCAGATGTAAAATTAGAGGGAAAAAACCTTTAAAATTATAATCTTTATATAATACTTTTTCCTTCAATAATAAACTATCAAAATATGTGTATTCTGTGGCTTTGTGACCACGATTTGTACGTCCCTTGATAGACCAATGCCAGGAATGGTGAGAGCAATCAGTAGCTTGAACGGCCTGCCATAGTTCAAGTACAGTCGAACTTAAGTCGATCTTAGTCTTTGTGAAACACTCCCCACGTGTATTAAATGAGTACCTGCCAATGCTGGGGTCACAATAATTGCATGGCCACCGGGAAGAGAATAAGTATGGAGATATCGTGGTACAGTGGTTTATTCACTTGATTCTCAATACTAGGGTGAAAGGTCAAGTCCCATCCCGACACCAAGTAAGGTGCAAATGAGTACCTGGCAATCGCCAAGGGCAGCAGTTATTGCAGGGTCCTGGTGAAGAATGGTATTGATGCTCATGAGGCTTCCTTGGGTATGAACGAAATTATGATCATCCCATTTGACCGCCCGCAATAAATCGCTGATTTAGATCATGGGCTATTTATAAACTACTTTCAACGAATATGTCTTCTATCTGCAATGTTTCCATAATAACATAAAATCCGAATAAACACCAGAGGAAGGAAGAACGGGTTGTTTCCATTCGTTAGTTTAGCTTTCATCACAGAAGCGAGGAAGTGTAATCAGGGTACTAACTGTCATTTCGACACAAATGCAGAGATAGTCACATTGATTAATCAAGCTTGGATAATCAACCATGTGTGATACTATGAGTGCCAATTATAGAGGTACGATTACGTAATCCTGACGAGTCTCACACACCGCGTTATCAGTTGTATATTTTGAATCAAGTATATGCCCAGTATTTTTAATTCATGGCAATGTCGGGTACGTCGCAATTTTCACGAATAGTGCTTTGACCATGTCCACGCCCCTAGCCCTTCTTTCACCGAAAACATCAGCCGACGTTTGAGACCAAAACCGTAAATCCAAACAACCACCTATACTTATCCCTTTCCAAACACCAAACTGACCTTGATCATATCATAGGGCAACTTTAAAACGATTCCTAAACCCTTCGTACCACCACTGGCATTTCTGTCGCCCTTGGAGAGCTGGGACCGAATTATTGATGAAAGATGGATTCTTTAGCATCTTTTCAAATCTGGGTCAATGTTGAGGTCAACTGTATCGAGGAAGAGCAACAATGTGAAAATCCAACCCTATCAAACGAAATGGAAGCATAATAAATATTGTAAAAAGTACGTGTGAAAGGTATTATGAGGCTACTGCTCCCGAAAAGAACAAGTAAAATTTCATTCGCCAGCGGTCGTCTGCTCATCCGGGCAGGCGCTCCATGTTCCAAAACTTCATCTTTGTGTTCGGATTTACTGTCTTTTAATTGGTACCAAGAAGCAGATTCTGTTGTTCACATTTGAAATATTGATGTTTCCTGATAATTGACTAGGTCTGGATTGTTCTATGCAAAATGGATGCAATGAATCTTGATAAGGAGAAAGAAATGGAGCTGGAGGAAAATGGAAATGTCCCGTAAGTTTGAATTCTGTCCTATTTCATAAAAATAATGTGTGTTTTGAAAATGGGTTTGGGTTGAACGGCCATGACAGAGGTGGTAGTTTATTCGTAGAGTTAATCTAAATGTTCTCAGATTTAAGAGATTTTGTTGTTGTTTGCATTCAACGGTATATATACCTAAAGTGTCTAATAGAAACTTTACGACTTAATTATAATGAGAAAGTTTTAAGAGACATCATAGAAATATTGATTACGACTGTATATTATAAGACAGTCTTTGTGGGTTTTTTCTACCATAAACGCATTTTTATCAAAATTCCTGGTGATGTGAAACGAGTCAGGTTAGGCGTGCGCATGAAAATGACTAAATTATTGAAAATAGTTGTCTTAATAATTGTATTCCTTTATCTACTTCAGAAAATAATGTTGCAGTTGACCTTTGAATTAGTATCTTCCGTAGCTAGAGAGTTTTCGTATGCACTGCATTACAGTGGGCTTCAATATTTAAAACTTTCTACTAAAAAAAATAGAAAACCTAAGAAACAAAGATAAATCAAATCCACAGCAAAGACTCCATATGTTTGTGCTGATAGTATAGATTTGTTGTCATTAATAGCCATCGATACCCTGACCTGTATTCGCCCGTTGTGAGCGGAAATTCTAATGTTACTCCTGCTTCCTAAAGTTCCTGGCCAGTACCTTGCCCCTGAAGTCGATCCAGGGATAACTTGGTTATCAAAATGACCTCAACTTAAAATTTGCTAAATTTCGGACATGTTACGTAGTCATGCTGACCACTCGGAATCGAGGCCCCAATGTATGCAAATGTTTTAACACGAAGCGCCGCTTGGGCTTGGTACAGATAGGTGATTCGAACTTTTTATGTCACTTTGAATTTGTGGTGACAATATTAACGAAGGGCAGAAAGTAGTCAGGTGACAAGACGACGGTTGCCTTAAAAATTAAGATGTATTGATGATGGTTTTAAATAATTCATGCACGCATATACACCCACATGCATTCACACACACACGCTCGCCCACACAAAAATCGAAATACCGTGGAACAAAAATGTGATCGATTGGTTTGTTTCATATGTTTTATTTTTATATAAATGTTTAATTGTTATTATTGTTATCATTATTATTTATTATTATTATTATTATTATTATTATTATTATTATTATTATCATTATTATTATTATTATTATTATTATTGTTGTTATTATTATTATTATAATTATTATTATTATTTATTTAGTATTTGTTTTTTTTGTGTGGGGGATTGGGGGAATAATTCCCTTTCATGAAATGGATAGATAGGAGAAAAATCTGTTCATACTGCAACAGTAGTTTAGACACAACGAAAGGGCCTATACAAATTAACTGAGCTTTGGTGCGAATACAAAATGTAGTACAGTATATGAATAGAGCTTCGGCGTACCTGGAGACGATTCGGTGTAAAATAATTCGGCTTGTCCAACCCCAGGATTGTACTGGATATTGCCCAAGGATACAATCGGACATTTTATTTTCTTCTGACTTCCGCCCTGCCCTAGTGTGCAACGCGCCGTGATAATACATTAGAACTTTTCCTCTTTAGACGTGTTTAGCTATCAAGCGTAAAATGTTATATATGACATGATCTAAAAGCTTTGACAGAACGTCTTGAAATTGTTATTATTATCGTTATTCCGTACCCGTGTCTCATTGCATCTCCTTTTATATTTTCTTTTTCAAAAAACACACCCACATCCACGGTCACCCACGCAACTCCCCAAACGCTGTCCTGTACAACTCCGCTTCCGTTAATTATACAGCTTTTTTCTCAAGAAATTATATTTATTATGACTATTCCACGATGCTATTGACTTGATAACATAATATTTGTATATGATAATGGTATAATTAATTGAATCAAATACATGCACGTGTCTTTTCCTCCGTTTCTCTCTCTCTCTTTATTCCTAAGAAAAATCGTCCTTTTTCACATTTTAACGCGTGTTATCTTCGCCTCCTTTCTTATTTCCCCTTTCTTCCTTTTATGTCCGAAATTATCGGATGCATGTGATCTGGTAACATATGCTCTAAAGTAATTTTTGATATATTATATTGTTTATATTGTATATTGTCAGGCAGTGTAAACAATGTCATTTACCCCACTTTATATTTCCTAGTGTATTCAAATGAATTGATCAATACAAGAATAGCAATAAATATCCAAACGAAATTTCAGCTAGCCATATCGTACCCTCCACTTGGCAATATTCTAGTCATACTTCTGAAGACGATCAGAGCATACTGACCGAAACGTAGAGAACCAAAGATAGACCTTTTAGCGGAACCCACCAGCCCTTTTTGAGGACCGTCATTCCTTTAAACTTTACATCAAATTTAATAGTATCGTGTATGTTACTGTGTTTCTTTCTTTTTTAAAGTAATTTTGACTGTAAATTATGCGACGCTTGATTCTTCTTTTTCTTCTTTTTCTTCTCATTCTTCTTTTTTTTTTCAATAGATACCACTTTGTTAATTTATGGAGGGATATGACACGACATATTTGTCTATGTGAACGGAATTTGGATTCTATAAAATTTCACTGGTTCGATTTTGTCCATAGATATTGACTGCTTAAGGAAGGAGAAAAAACATTCGGATAATATGAACACGACTCTGCCTAATGAAGGTCGCTAAATTGCCGCAATCAGAAACCTTTCAATGCACTTGATGAGCGACCAAACGGCAGCTAAAATATTCATAAATGTGTATTTAGTATTTTAGTACATGAACGGAAAAATTAATAAATTATTACACGGATAACTGAATTAATAGGTAATCGAAACCAAGGCAGTAGTAGGATAACCATATTAAAGAGATGCTGTCGATTCGAGAACTAATCACAATTATAGAAATTATATTTATGTCGGAAGGGATTTTTACACTTATTTCCTGTAATTATAATTGCAACTCATAAAATGAAGTACTAGTACATTGAAGCATATTGACTAAATACAAAGTATTGGTGGCTTAAAAAATCAAAAAACATTCCTTTCTGTTCGTGAATATAGCGGAAACTTTACAATGCTACGAAAGGAGTACTGCCTCTATATGTTACGTGTATACTCTGGTAGCTAGCAATACCTCTACAGTATAGTGATGGAGCAACAAATGTTGTATGTTGCAACTAGGGAACGGTTAAAAGTGCCATTTTATCATATCATCGTGCAGCGAGGTGAGTTTGTAAAACGTGATCGCTCCTGGAGGTAGAGTAATTCGAAAATATACATTCAATTTGCTGCTTAAACTAGAAACACGAAAACAATGGTTATTCAGGCGACAATGTAATAATATAATGTCTGCTTAACTTTGAGTGTTAACCAATTTCCATTTTCCATAATGGTGGTAGTTTCTACCCAAATTTTGAAACTGTTATAGATACATCTAGTTTTACTGACAGACGCAGGGACAATTACCATTGAAGCTCCGTTAGCGATTCAATGCACATAGCAATGCGAAATACGACATGGTTTCATAAGTGGAAAATTTACTAATTTGTTTTTCTTATCACTTCCGAAATAAGCTAGTGCTTAACATCAATTGATAAGAAAAGAGAAATATTAATGCCAAATCTGAGATGCATGGCCCTACGTGTTATTAGCGTCTGTGATAATGGTGTAATATTAAAGCCCTAATAAAATTGCGCTTCAAAATGATCATGGAGTTCCTCAAAAAAGTAAAAACTTTGAGTGACCGGTTTTACCATACTCATTTTCCCCAATAGACTGTAGTGTTATAAAAGAAAACGGTTTTTGAAATATCGAATTCCAATCTTAAATATCTTGATAATCAGACGGGCGATCGGCTCGTAAACGTCATGTGATTCCTGACTGACCTAAAGGTTCATAATTATGATTGCAGCATGAGCTAAATCCAGGATTGTGTTTAGAATCTGAGCCAAAGATACCCAATCGCTTGAACGCCATGTGTATACTTGTGAAAGTGCTTGAAATTTATTATTTCTTGTATTGTAGGGAGTACACACTGTGGGTCCCTCTTTGAGCACAGTATGCCCTCCTTTTCAATTTAAACCATATGAAAACATAACACCATGTGAACACATCGTAATTGTTGTTTTCCATTGAGTTAACCATATGAACCTCGTGAGTGTTCAACTCCCCCACTGTGTACTTGCACAGTCACAGTGTGTGGAAATGTGTGGCCTATATACCACATGAGTTATTCAACTAATCATTTGACGATTGGATACTATGAGCACATGTGACCACAGTATTGTTCACAATTAGCGTATGAACTTCGTGATGAAATCCACACTGTGCTCATAGTGTGTATGTGGCAGTGTGTTCTATCCCATAGGAGTAATGTTACTAATTATTGGATGATTGGATAGTGTGAACACACCAGTGGTAATCAGACTCAACGAAGGTCAGTGAATGTAGAAGTCTCCTGTCGTGATCAACAATGCTCCAGTAGGTCGCTAATACTTCCGATTTCGCACCTGCCCCTGCAGATTTCTCCAACCTCTCATATTCCGCCATCACCATAAAGATGTGTGTCCCTTTGACTCTTCCTTAACGTGCTTAAAACATCTTCGAGGTGTGTTACATGGGTGTATCGTGTGTTTTGTATATTTGTTTGGCCTCTTTAGATTTGTCCACCTGTCTCATATTCTGCGACCACCACACAAGAAGGGTATTTGTTGGCTGACTCTTATCTTGACATTCTTCAAAGCTCTTTAGGCTATAGAACAGTATGACATAATTATGTATATTTGTTGGTATTGATAGAACATCAATATTTACGTAACGCATTTGCTAGACGACGAGAGGGAGAGAGAGCATAATTAAAAGTTCATCATGTAACAGAGAGATCATGTTACACGCACACACACGCACCTGCTCACTCACCCACTTCAAGATTCAAACACACAAATTGAATCGGAACTCTATGGTCCGTATTTTACCAAAATGTTATCCTGATGTTAGGTTTAGCTTGGTCTTAAGCTTATTCTAACAAAGGAAGTTAGGTCAATGCCTAATTTTCCCCTTACTATTAAGAAACATCACCTCGTTTCGGATTTAGCGTAATTAATAAAGGACGGACCAATATATTGTATAAGAGGGAAGCAAGATACTGTAAGTAGATTTTTAACTAGATGTTGCATTATATGTCTCCATTGTTGAAGTATTTCTGATAACGGAAATCGAGAATAGATGCAATTTGTTTTCACATCATAACTTTGTGCAATAATTATTTTTCAAAAAGTTAAACAAAGTAATCATGACTCTTGACATTTTTAGATTTTATGATATGGCTCTTGATTGCGATTGATAAACAAATACTTTTAAACGATATATTTCATAGTTTGTAGCTGCCCGAGTTTTGGACAATCGAAATAAAGTAAGGCCAAACACTCCTATTCTTAGCATAGTTAATAGATTTTTGCAATGTTCATTTGGGGTTTCCTATTATCCTGTTGATGCCGATTATTTATATTCAAACTATATTCTTCTATTCAAATCCCCTCCTAAACACACCCTAGGGGAAAAGGAAAGCGATAATTAAAAAAAAACGCCAGGAATAAATGTTTGTACTCATATAGTCGATTTCACTTTCTATTTCTCTTCTCCGTATGCTCATTCTTCTCACTTTTCCTAGCTATGGTCAGTGTTTTCTTCCTGATAATTCTCTGTACTCATTATTATCGTAGTCTTCCAAACATTTTTCACATTTAAAATAATCTTCTTATCTTCTTACTATGCATTTCTTCCTCTTCACATTTTCAATGTCAATGTTCAATTATTACACCCTAAAACGTTCGTCTTTTTGCGTTTTCATTATGACTGCATCTGGACCCTGCATTCAATTAACTTTTCCTTGAAATGAATGAGTCACTTCTTCCTTCCACTCTTACCTTGAACGTTCTCCGAACTTACACCTTTGGTTTTTCGTTTTACAGGTGCATCCGATGGTCACCTCTTTTGTAACAAGTTGCATGAAAAGATGATGGATGGACTTATTATTAATGGATATATATTTTTTTCTTCACAATTTTCTAAAAGAGAAGGTCTTGTGTTTCAAACATTGATTGCTTGAGGAATGAAGAAGGCTACACATGTCTTCCGTTCTGGATGAGATGAGCTTAAGCCCAACTTCATTCACCGGAATTTAGTCGTGGCAGTCGTGGCAGTAGAACAAAGTTCTTATCGGTCGCCATAAAAAACTGTTGGTACCCATGAACTCCACGAAAATTATTGTTACAATTTAGGTACAGAAGAGGTGTCGTGGTCTAGTGGATATGTCTCCGGACTGTGGATCACATGGTTCGCGGTTCGAGTCCCCCTAGCGGCACTAATGTCCTTTGGCAAGACATAATCTATATTTACCACTCTCCACCCAGGTGTTCAGTGGGTGCCCGATAGGATGTGAGCGTTGATGAGGTTGGATTGGCATATGAGCGTTTGAAAAATGGCGCCTGGCCGAAAATACACCCCAGGGAGCGGACATGTGCACTATCATGTGTGGATTAGCATTTAAATCCAATGACCGGGGTATAATGTAAAGCGCTTAGAAACGTAGTATTATACAAAGTACTCACGGATATTATTTCTATAGCTCTTTGGAGGCAGAGAAAGACGCTGTATCATATTGTGATATACGCTGTAAGGGAACGAAATTTGAATATTTCTATGAGATCGTATCTATTGATTGAACTAATTATAACATCAAATCTTTTCATATATTTATTTATTTCCACGTCTAGATAAAAACAAAATTATACAATCTTCAATACAAACATAAATAATGAGGTATCGGAAGTGGGAGAACCATTAAAAGCACATAAATGGCTTGTTAAAAATGGTCCTCACCGAATATATAAAATAACAATACCTTAACAATACATACTTTACAATATATTTGATAGGAGTTTATACATCTAGCGCGATATGCAATACTAGATAATGTTTGATTAAATGACATAATAATAGGCATTTCTATAGCGCCGTCTATCTAGAAATTCTATTCGGAGGCGCATTTTTTAGCCTAGCTGCCATTACAGCGCTCCAGCATTTCAAGGAATTAACTCCTGCCAGGTACCCATTTACATCACCTGGGTTGTGATGAAATATAGATCGAAAGAAGATTTAACAACAATCTATTCATGTGTCATAATCATTGATCGTAGGTTAAGCATTGTTTACTAGATTTATTAAGTTCGGCAGATGTATGAAGGTTACAAAGATTGTTAAAAAATTCCAATACAAATCGAAATTTCCTGTTATGGCTTTGTAATCGTTATTGCCATGTTAAATTCAGGAAAAAATACATTCAGATATTTCCCTTAAAACTTTCATTTATTTTTTTCCAAAAATATTTTTCATACCAGCGTGCATTTCAATTCAGGCTTCTCGGGAACTCCATCCTCCAAGCGATACAATGTTTCCAAAAATGATTTGATTTATTTTTCTATTACCCACAGTCTGCCTTCTTCCTCAAACGTTTCCCAGCCTACGTCAGAAAATTGTCAATTAATTTGGCCCATCAAACTCAAAGCGATTGAGGTAGGCGGCTTCCCAACCTATGATGGTAGAACTCCATATAACGGAAATCATTTTTCTCTCTATAGGTCTACATAGAAATGAGAAGCAACGCTTGTTTCACTAAAATCTAACGACAAAAGAGTCGAAACAGTAATCTATGAAGGCAGGGTTCTTATACTGGTCAGATCACAAATACACATTCCGAGATAGATTTAGCTTTACCTTGACTTAAGCTTATAACTTTAATGGACTCTCACAGTTAAGCGGGAGAGCCGAGGAAAAAAAACTCCACGACCGCTGTACGCTATTGTATAAACTTCATCTCAAAACCTTTTTACTTATTATCTCAATTTTCATGAATTGACATTTGCCAAGTTACGACCATATAGTCTGAGACGTCAGAGAGATGGAGTAGTGGTAATGGTGGAGGGGGAGGGGTTGAGAGGGGTCTAGTATTCGTAGATTTCGCAAGGGAAATTGTATTCTGAAGTGGGCAAAAAGGCAGAGCCATAGGGGAATGTCATAGTTACTTAAGTGCTCGCAAGTTTCCCAGAAAAAAGTATAATTAAGTGCTCTAAATATCCGTGCGACTAATTATAGCAGGAACAAAGGATAACGGATGTTACCAACGGGTGTGACCCTTTTTTCCTGTTGTCGATGTTGTTTTTTGTTATTGGTTAAACAGGTCGGCAAGCTTGGGAATAGCAATATCTACTCCACTCCCAAAGACACACCCACACCCCACCCCTTCACTGTGCAATATCTCTTTGAAATTGGAGTGAACGCGGTTCTCTTGTAAAGCGTGGAAATGATAAAAGCACTTTAGCAAAAACCTCGTCTTACCTATTTCACGTATACTATCGGAGGGGGTCGAGCTGAGACAAATGTCTCGACTCTATCAGAATGCAAATATGTGGGTCTGTGCTGTATGAATTAGGTTAGACACTGCACTCTTCCTATATTGCATTGTGGTTCGGTAGGCAAGTAGTAGAATATATAATATGTAGACAGCTGATGGTATAATGCAATGTCCATTTTTGTTAAGATATTGAAAATCATGATTCAGTCTGTAAGATTGAGACCATTCTGCCCCATATCAAAGTAAGTTCATACTGCGCATGCTAAAGGGATAGGTGTATGTTATTGTCCAGAGAAACATGCCTTCATATCTATAAGCAGCATGGATGATCGACTTTGGAAAAGGCGAGAGATGTTTGTCTGTTTATGACACGTGTTCAACGCACTTTAATGTTGCCGAAGCATTTGTCAACGCGAAATAATTAATGTGCGCACTGTCGATGAGCAAATGTTACATTGTCTGAACAGAAGACAGCTTTAGAGAACAGAGAGAGAGAGAGAGAGAGAACCGACAGAGAGAGTAAGAGATCTGTCCCACCTCCCTGGAGAGAGAGAGAGAGATAGCAGAGAGGGAGAGATAGAGCAGAGAGAAAGAGAGGGGAAGAAAGATGGAGAAAGAACGTTTGATAGTTAATCAATAGATTAAGTTGTTTTAAATCAATAGTTAGTTATCGCCGATAGAAAATTAGTGGATATAATTGTTATTGCAAGGAGACATTTCATATAGGTCTGGTGCATTCCGGCAGTCGTATATACTAAAAGCTTTAGTGCAAATACAAGATCGGTATGACTCAGATTAAAGCCTTAAAAAGATTTGAAGCAGTTCATACCCAGGAATATATACTTCGAAAGGATTTAACACTTTTATGATAGCAAATCAATTGATAACTCCAGATTATGAACCCTTCTTCAACACTGAACTTTTTTGATGCCATTGGTTCCATTCAAAATTTCCTCTAATAATGATAGTGATTGTGAGCGAGAAATAATGAAATGAGCAAGACGCCATAACCGTTAAATGCCATTATATTTAATGCATTTACCATTATGACGTCATTCTATTCATAATGTGGTTTTTCATGGATCCATACAATAATATCAGTAATTATGCTATCAATGCATTCAGCGCTTACCCGAAATAAAGAGCAATGAACCAATTTGACTGGAATCTATTACCAATTGTTCAAATGTTATCCAATGATTTATCCCAATGCCAGGAATGAATAACGAATTTGGTACTGTACGGCAAAACAAAATAGGAAGTGCACATCTCTTTTTTGTACCCCGTTAAAATAATCATTACATTACATTTTTCCTAAATGAAATTTCGAGATCTCGGGCAGAAATATTTGCATCATTTAGATTTTAGAGACCGGGACTGTAGAATAAAATCGAACAACTTATTGTTAGTAGTCAATCGCAAGCTACCTAGATTGAAAACTATTAGATCTTATGCTATATCAATAGTTTGAATGAGGAAGGCAGACCGTAATAATTCAACATAATCTACAAACACTACATGGAAACCGATAAAGTGCTTTCTCAGATCTTTAACACGATTAATGTAAGTTTTATCCAGGATTCTGGCGCAAAGTGAATAAACTCTTAAAAAGTCAAGCACGAAGAAACGACTGACCTTCAGAAAGTTTGTCATAAAGAATGAGCTTTTGATGTAATTAACTTTGCAAATGAACTCGAAATTAAGCAAAACTGATTACAGCCAATGCGCGGGACTTTAATAAACAAATTAATCGTTAAAATTATCTTTTTAATTTTTTTAAACGCTACTTTTAACCTTCTTTAACTCTGAAATGGGAAACTGAATCTTTATGTAAAGTAAGCCAGGAACAAAGTCTTTTTAGGGCGCAAAATTGCACAAAAAACAAACACACGACGGAGCACATTACTGTCATCTTTACCATTAGCGAAATCCAAGGGGTGGATCGGCGCCCTATTTCCCTATTTTCCTGTTCTGTTCTAGTTTTTATTTGCTCGTTTACTTATTCACTATCTATTTATCTGTTTATTTATTTATCTGTTTATTCATTTATTAATATATTTATTTATTCATTTCCTTTATCAACTTATTTCTGTTTTAGCCTCTCGGCATATCGATTCATACTTCGCGGTTGTATGAACTCAATGAAAGGCAATAAGAAAGAAACAAAAGTGCTTTAAATGAAAAAAAAATGCTCATCATAATGGTATTGTATACAACATCAAACCCTTGACTTTCGACCACATACATGGATACGTTGTCGTTTAGGCGTCTATTATATTCTGTGCGAGACGTAAAACTAGAACTTTAAGATTTAAAATCCATTCGACGAACTTTAGTAGAAATGATTAGGCATCAAATCAGAACAATATATATTTAACTTTCGAGATTCCTGTCTATTTTTATTTCTGACGGTAAATTGTATTCTACGTCATAGATAGGGAATATGTACGCTGTTTACTTTTAAAAGGAATATATATTTCAGTAATCTTGAAATAGTACGAAGCTCATACAAAAAATTATCGATGGTACTACAATTGGTATCGATATCTCGTGCACAATCATATTTGGTCGTCTGCTAAACAAGATTGTATGGCATGCTTCACGAAGACAGGTGATTCCCATCCAACCAAAGGAAATTCATTATCGATCGAGCAAGCCGAGAGGAATAGATATTCCGTCGGAATTTGCTGCGACTTTTTCATCATTCTCATTTTCTTGTTCTTTATCTCTCTTCCTTCTTTCTTCCAACTTTAATGTTATCGGTAAGAGAAAGAGGAGTGTGTTTTTAAGGAGGAGGGGTTTGCACGCTAGACTGGGTTCTTTAAATACGCTGGCTTGGAGACGAAATTCAATTCCAAACAAAAGCCGTGTGGGCGGTAAAAATGTATGTACATGTATGTGTATACCAAGAGAGATGGAGAAAGAGAGAGAGGGGTTGGAATGAAAGTTGAGTTAATATATGACTTGACATGCAAATAATGATAATGAAAACCCGAATGAAAAAGTAACAGATGAAGTGTTTTCGAAGTGAACGTTAGGAATGAACGAAATTTAAGTTGTGTCACGGGATTTTGTTGGTTTCTAGTACACATTGATATTGCAGCAAAAGGGTGAGAATTTTATCAAATGGATGTGGAAAAAGAATTGACTGTTCCAAAAAAATAAATAAATAGCTTTTTGAATCATAAATCAAATAATAAGGGGGTAAACTCGGTAGGGTAAATGGCAAATAATTTGTGTGGGTGTGCGTGGCTATATGTAGGGGTAGTGTGATGGTGAGGGAGACGATGTGCGGTGGGGTTTGGATGGCGTGTGTGTGGGTAAAGAGAGAGAGATAGACGGATAGATGGGATAATTGGTATGTAGACCACTCATGAGTTTCAACAATGTGACGAATGGTAGAATTTGAATTACACGTCGATTTGCTAGTTCATTTTTCCTACTGGCGTTTCTTAACCTAACTTTTTGAAATTCTTAAATCACTCCAAACAATTGTTTGTGAATGTGTGTCAATTGTCTCAAATTTATTTCAGATTTATCCACAAGTTAACTTACGGTTTAATTTTTTCTATTTCATTTTTTTTACCGTGACACAAATGATAAATTTTATTCCAGGTATTATCACAAATGAAATGTAGTATTCCCTTATCAAACTTTATTCATTTTTTTTAAACCTTCTTGGATGTATTTCCTTAAGACAGATTGAGAAATGATTCAACTACTCTTCTCGAAAACGTCAACATGTTCAAGAATATCATAAAGATCTTTCCAGCATTCTATAAATCCTGAAGATCTTTACAATTCTGGTGTCAATTTACCATCCACCCTAGTAACCCAATGTAGGTTTATAGGACCAAGAGATTTAAAAGGAGTAATAACGTTCCGCAAGAGGACCTCTTATAGTACCTCACGGGATAAACCCGACACCTGCCTGGTCACGCTAGCTTAGAAAGTAAATGAAATGTCAAAAATCATCAGAGATCGCAGAATAGGATCTCGGAGTATTTTGATGAGATTTTCTCATTATTTCTCTTAATTATCTGTTTCTTAACGTCATTTTCTATAAGCAGTGATGCGACGAGCTTATTCAGATCAATTTCAGAATCTGGTTTCCTGGACGCGATTAACCTTTTGACTTATATCATAGATTTATTATTTCGTTATTATAGATACGATAGAGCTAGAAGGGATTATGTTGTAAACTTAATCATCATAATTTCCGTGTGTAAATGGCTCTGTAATGTGTCCACGTGAAAAGAAGTATGAACGCTCCCAAACACTTAAAAATAAGTTAACGCAATCAACGCAATAGCCTTTATGTGTCAACTCTTGAAGTGTACATAATATATGACAATAAACATATTATGTAACCTGAACATGATTTGTGTAGGTAGTACAATGGGATATTGCCCTTGATATCATTTCTTGAAATCTTCTTTTACATGAAATAAAACATGCTAACATCGAGTTGTGCATCTATCATATTTTTGTTTGTATTCAACTACCTACGAAAGACATAAGTCACAATTACCTGGTGGCATTAAAGGGAAATCCAACCTTGATAGCAAACTTGTCTAGAATAAAGAAAGAATGAAATCGGACAACAAATTAGAAAGTTACAAATTTTTGAAAGTTGGCTGAATTGATAATGGGTATGTGATGTAGTGGCGTACAACTTTCCCATTTGCTCCAATACACAAAAGGACTAAAATTTCAACTTTCATAAATGCATGACTCGGGATGGTCTGTTCTTTTTAAAGGACCTGTAATAATGTACTCGCCATGATATATTTTGAGTAGTGCCCCGAGGGTATTTTTTACGCGACAAACGGGAGAGTAATCCGTCACTACGTCACAATCCACTGACAAAATTGCCGATTTGAGATTCGCACAGCTGTAGTGATCTCATATTTCAAATACTCATAACTTTCTTAATAATGGTCCGATTTATTCCAAACTTTCGCCATTCTGTTTCTCTGATTTGTATGCTTTCATTCAAATGAACTTATTAGAAGGGTTGGATTGCCCTTTAATTAAAGCCCAAGTACACTCCCAAAATAACTTACTTTCAATAGAACCAGAAAACTCAGACAAACGAATCAAAAATTTTTTTTAGCAAAATCGGATAACTAATAAGAAAGTTATGAATGTTTAATGACATGAAAACTTTGAAAATCACTACACAAATTAGCAAGTCACTCATGAGTCTGTGACGTATGGTCCTCACTATCCACTAATTATTTTCTTTATATTGATAATATAAATTTCCTATTTTCACCCTAAGAATCTTATTTCTTCACATCAGCATCCAAGTTAGATTGTTAGTAATATGTTTTTGTGTGGATGCACAAATAAAGAGTAATTTTTGTCCAGTTAAATCATGAAAAATTGAATTTTGATAAACTATTTATATAAAAATCAATAATTATGAAATACAATATTTAGAAAATAGTATAAATTCTTCAAAATCCATGAAAGGTTTTGGGAAATGCCATGCACGCAATATGATACAAATCATATAACCTGGGCAAAGGCATGGGGAAATCAAGTTTTGGGGGATAAAAAGGGAAATTAATGGGATTAAACTATATAAAGCAATTGATAAGTTGTGAGGACATGACATCACAAACTGATAATCATCTTGGCAATTTGTGTTGTGATTCTCATTGTTCCATAGTTTTACATACTTTTTCAAAAAATCATAACTTTCTTATTAGTTATCTGATTTTGCTCAAACTTTTTTGATTGGTTTGTCTGATTTTTCTACTTTTATTGTAAGTAAGTTAATTTTGGAGTGGACTTGCCCTTTAAGGTATTTTGATCGGGTCCTCTGGATCTGTTTATAGGGAAAATCAAGTTAACACGATTGTCAGTAATCCCAACAAGAGAGACTGCACTAGGTCTCATCCAAGTGACTAGGGAACTGAGAATGAATAAGTTACCTGTTTAGGGCACAGACTTTCTTGGTCTGAAGCCTGTTTACCCCATCCCAAAGAAAATCATTGTTTTAGATACAAATAGACACAATTTGCTTTGAGATACTTAACAAAAAGAAGATACAAAACCAGATAAAGGGTTTTGGAAAATGAAACAAGATCAGTAATCAGATACAACGTTTGCCATAAGAGCGTGAGATGCGACAAAACGAACTTCCGACAAATGTGATTATGATGATAATATTGATGATATTGTGATAATATACTCCAGATACGAATTGGTCCAAAACCATGAAAACTTTATCTAAAAGCAATAGGGATCGACGGATAGACATGAAACGTAAAATGAATATAAGCATGTTTATTCATAATAAAAAAAGAGTTTGTGTTTTATATTTTGTTTGCATCTTATCTTCCTAAAGTCGCCCACTGTTTATGAAAAGCACCATAACATAATTGGACAAAATAATCAATCTTGAAGCTGTCCGTCTTTCCAAACTGCACAACTGAGACCATTCAATGTCCGGTCTTTTTATCTGAAGGGTAGTTGAACTTTCCAGGTATATAAGGCAAGTGAGCTTCCTGTCACCGATGGGTGTGTAATATACCCTTTTATTAGGTTACTGCAGAGTTGCGACTTAGCAATATGAGGTTCCGAACATATCGTGGGATATTTCCTTCCAAAATGAAAAAGTTAGGGTAAATGCGACTGAGTCGAAAAGGGCAATTACATAAAGAGACGATCCAGCACGAGGTACCCAAGGTAATAGCCAATGTGACATACTGAGGGGACAAAACATCGCTTAGAAATAGATAGAATAACATCAGGGAAAATGGACGGAGAAGGAGGAGTAACCAAACGAGAGGTGATAGTCTCAAATGATAGCGTAAGCGAAGGCACAGCGAGAAGAGAGATAGAGAGAGAGAGGAGAAGATTTCGAAAGATGAAGGATTAGGTAGAATTCTCCAAGATATCCAAGTTTTAAAAGATATGGACAGTGCCAAACTGGTAAAGTATAAAAAATAAAAAAAACAGAAGGCGAGGCAATATAAGAGATAGGGACAGAGAGAGAGAGAAATAGAGAAGGAAAGAAGAGAAAGAGTGTGTTCGTATATATGTATGTAACGTATGGGAATGATGAAAGGGAAAGAATAACTAGAGCGATCGAGAGAAAATGTATGCTGGAATTGGAATGAAGAGTAAAATCAAGGAGGGAAGGGGTTTGGAGAGAGAAACTCAAAGGAACAAATAAGAAACTTGTAACGAACAGAAGAAAAGGTGTTTCATAAAGGGGAAATTAATTATGATTTCGAAAATACGCTGCAGATCCCTGTAGAGAGGGGTAGTGTGGCGATCTCAAAGATAGTGACACTACATCGTCCCCTTCAACCTCTGGTGCCAACAACCTGCACTATTTTAACAAGACAATAGCTGTGGACTAACTAGCAATGAATGGTATTTAGTGCCGGTCTTTCGCCAGATGCAAGGACGTTTGGCAAGAAACATTGTGAGAAGATCGAAGGACAATTACCTTAAGAACCCTGTGCGAGTCTAGCATGGAAATACTGCGAACATATTTACCAGTAGGTATTATCTTGGTTGATCTAGGTTTTACTACGAAAAATACGGAGTTCGTTGCGAGTATCGAGTGAAGCACACCTCTTATTCGTAGAAAGTCTGGGATCACATCCCCAACAACTCTGTTTGAATTATTACTCAACCCTAACGAGTTTTTACATTTCTTATGGCGAGTGATAAATCCCTTTCTAGAAATCCAAATTGATTTTGTGATACAAAGAGTACCTCACAAATGTACAACGTTCTCGAGAACTTAACAAAACGTCCTGAAGGCTAAAAGCGGTTATAGAACTTTTCTTACGTCTCAAGAACGTTTTGTGTTCCCTTTGATGTTGCAATGAAACAACATTGCAACATGGTGATCATTGAATATAGACGTGAATCTCTTGAAAGTAGTTTAAGAGTTCAAAGTATGATGAAATTAGCCTTAGGTAACAATATTCATGTCATGATAATTCCGAATGTGATTAATAATACTGAGATCTTCGAAATGTGAACAAAAATTATCATGATATAATATATTAACGGATGTCAAGAGAATCTGAAACGGACCTCTCAACAGTACTGAATAAAGTTGTAAAACGTGGCATAATTAAAGATCAGTCCAAGAACGAGTTGTTATGTCAGTTTATTATCGTAATTCAGCCGTTTTAAAAAGATTTCGTTTTGGGGAAAAAAGGAAATAGCAGGAAATCATGAGATGAAATACTCGTGAGAATACTCTTCCTCATTTCACTTTACGTTCTTTATTCCCAGTTACAAGAATAGACAAAGAATAATTATGAAGACTGAAGCTACAATATCTAACAGTTTCGAAACCACGACCACCTTTTTCTTCTTCACAACACAACTCAAGTTGATTCATACCAAAACAGGCCAAATTCGTTCACGAATAAATGCAATTGAAAGTTTCAAATAGAGAATTACTTGAATCAACCACACAAGGTTGGATAAATTCATTTTGTTTTCACACAATCAGATTATGTCATTCTCTTGGTTTCGACCATGTTGGTAAGTGGATTTGCAGAGTAATTTGAGTGTATTATTGACGAATATGGTTCCTTTCCGCTGTCTTTCTGCGGAAGCAATATGATACCTGTAAACGGTAAAGGGGAATGTGCCACGATTAGCCTGGATGTATGCATCGTAATGTGAACTACGATTTAACAAACCTAACATAAACTTTAAAATAAATGCTGTTAGATATGTTGATGCGAAGCCTGCATCATCTCTTATCTGATAGCGATCATCCTCACAAAGAGGGAGGGGCCACCGCTTCTCACAAATGGGCGAGGTAATGAAGATGCGCACGCATCTCCTTGATGATGAGGAGGGTGGTAGCAGAGAAGGAAAAAATCAGGAGCTCTGTGATTCCCCGCTCGGCTTATGACAACTCCACTTGCCATCAATCGCCGGCTATCAGGAAAAGAGTAGACGGATGAAATCCATCAGTGGGTTGAGAAGCATCATCAAATCTGGCATCTCGTTCTGTATCCGTCTGGTATCTTGGTGACCGCTGTCGACCACGACTTCGGCCGATCTTCAGCGGATGACCAACGAGGAATCAAGAGAGGGGTGAGAGAAAGAGAGAGCGTCTCCCAATCAACTTTCGTTTTCCTGGTATCCATTTATGGATGCTAGTTTTGGAATTGAAACAGAACTCCGGTGAACTGACAGTTGATGTTTGGAAGACAGAGAAGGGAACGTCATCTTCATCTTCAGTTGGTGGTGGTAGCTCGACTTCGAAACTGAATACGAGTTTACAGACGGTCCTTTGAGAAATCGTCTCGAATTTCGCACAGGTGCCGCAGGGTTTGCT
Organism: Mesocentrotus franciscanus; assembly: GCA_037976565.1. NCBI lineage: Eukaryota > Metazoa > Echinodermata > Echinoidea > Camarodonta > Strongylocentrotidae > Mesocentrotus > Mesocentrotus franciscanus. The sequence continues at coordinate 9,089,616 of CP137682.1, read as the reverse complement.
ACACCCCAAAGCTTTTTCTGGTGGATTTTGGTATCAGATAAATCTATTCCAATATTTACCAGCTATTTAACTCGTTTATAGAGCAGAGGCGCATAGGGTGCAACGCTCGGAACTCTTTGCAGCCGTGGTGCTGGCAGGGACTAAAATATATTAGTTTGATTATTTTTGTTGGTGGGTGGGGAGCTGTTGGGAGGAGAGATCGTGGATCGGACAGGAATTCATCTTTGGAAGAAGGCGGTGATGCTTGGTTGCAATTTACTGCAACTTCGTAAAATCGTCAAGCAGTTTTGCTACCATCGTTACCAAAATCATCATACTTGGTATCTGTACCACCATCATCACCATCACCACCATCATCGCCACCATCACCACCACAATCATCATACCGTTCGTGCTCCTGTGATTGGCGCTGATGTTCTTCTTTAGTCCAGTTCCAAACATCACATTTTCAGGTAAGAGACAGAAAAGAGATCATTTGAAAAATAGCGAATCATATGCATCTTAGCTTCAGTACACTCTCGCTTGAATTCATTGTACATCAATCTGCTTTGTCATATCAATAATTGAAACTAATGCGAAGCAAATTCTAGGTTAGAATATAAGGATATTACGACTGCTTGATTGATATGGCGATATATTAAATGAACATTTTTAGTTAATACGTTGATATAACTTAGAATGGTCTTTTTCCAGTTTCTATTATATAGAAGAAAATATGCTTAAAGCATGGTAAATGATACAATTATTCGTCAAGTATTTTGATGGATCAAATGACGAATAGGCCTATTTTTCGTCAGTACATCAATTGTTCATTTGATAGTAATATATTTCTGAATGAATTTTTCAATAAAATCACATCCAAGAAGCTGGTTATATCTTGTTGACTCTCTCTGGCAAACAACTAAAACTAAAAGTGCTTATAACGTGATTGTGCCTGAAAGTATCAAAACATATTTTAAAAGAAATTGCCATGGAATTGACATGGAATTGTCAATATATTTGGAAGGATGAGTCAGATATGTGTTGCTTTAGGGTGACAAAATCGAGTTTAAATATAAACATTTCAACTTTTGGACGATTCTGCTTGATATTTGTCTAGATTAATTGCTCTAAGTAGGCTATAATGTAAAGAAATCGTTCAAGAAAGCTTCAGGGCAAAGGATCGTCGCGTAGTGTGACTTCAGAAACCTGTATCCTGAACAAAGGTGTCGGTTTCAAACTTTTGACGATGTGTTGAGCATTCTCGGCAGATTGATTAAAACTCTCTAATGTCTGACATCGCAAGGGCCCTGTCAAAAGCATTTACTTGATAAATTTTAGTAATATCCTAAGAAGAAGCTCGGTTTTACATATTTGGCGCTTTACTTCTACGTTAAAAAGTTAAAAAGTAGCAGGTCAGACAATGCGATTGCTAGGTCTTTACTACTTTTTACAAGCAAAAATTAAGAAGATTTCCGTAGTTTTTGTAATGAAGTTGGATGTCATATTTGTGGTATTTTTTTAATATCAGCTTTCTTATGAATTTATGTAAGTAGGTTCCGATCTGATTATATTTGAACTCGATATAAATCATAGATTGGAGAATACTATTCCTTTGAAAATATCGATCTCCTTTTTCGATTCTTTTTCCATCCCTATTTCGTGGGTTCGGGATAGGAGGAGATCATCGAAATAGATATATGGATGCTAGTTTTTAAACTTTTTTCCGCAATCTTCTTTTTTATTTATTCCTCACATTTCTATGTATTCGTGACATTTTGACAGGGAATATCAAACATGCAATGATTTGGGTAGGATGCATGGAAACCAAGTAAATATGAGTTTAGAAAATGCTCTAAATATACGCACATAATAGATGTGATAATAGCTCGCAAAATAAGTAGTGCATTTGACCCTGAACCCAAGTTGAATGAAAGAGTTGTAAAAAGACACCTGTTTAACGATGTATCAGTTATAATAATTAATGTTATCTGTCAACGACTTCCTTTCGGGGAATAAAGCATATAATTACTCTTCTTAATGAGGGAAAGCGGTCTCGCAGCGGAAAAGGAAGATGATTCTGTGGCGGTTTGTATTTTCGTTTGTGTATCATTTCGGATGTGTTTGTTTTTACAGATGTATGATATTGATGAATTATTCAGTGCATCAGTGTTTAATGTTAGTGATTGGAGATTCCGAGATTGAACTCATCCGACTTACTTATGTGATTGTATGTCTGTCGCATCTCCGCCGGTGCCCCCTCTCTGTCTCTCCCTTCTATTCCCCTCTATCTATTCATCTATCTCTTTATGCTCTTAAACTTTTTCTCTCTGAATCTCTTTTCCTCACAAATTCCTTAGCAGTTCTGTTAATCGGATACATTTCCTTCACCCCTCTTTTTCCTTTTCTTGATATTGAGAGATTATAATGCAATATAATTTCACTATTCTTTATTTCTTCGTATTCATTTGTGTTCACTATCCGAATGTGAAGTAGAATATAATTCTGCATTATATATCTTGTTTTCAGGGAGTAGATTATCTCAATCACAAGAAAGAAGGAAACACATGAAATTCCATGATCAGAAGGCATGGAGAGTTGTCCACAAATGACGCCATCAAATTAAATATCGCCCTCTGGTGACAACTTATTTCTTTAGCTTTAACTTCCTTATACCTTGCCTGATTTTGTTCAATTTTTCACTAATCTTATTCAAATCGTTTAAACTTTACAATAAAGGTAACTTAGGATAAAGGTTTTGGTTCCCTTTAATTTGTTCTTGGATTTTACAGTTACTTTTGGTGTTTATATGAAACAAACTAATTGGGACATATAATAATTATACCAACTATTCAAGTGATTTAGTGGTGGTTATTTTACCTGACTGCTAAGAAAGCATAAATGCTTGTTAGTAAGCAACCAGAGGACCGACGGCTTTTTAAATAGGTCCTCTCCGTGAATTGTACAAAGAAATGCAGAATCCATGTCAATGCGTAAACTCTCGATCGTAATCGTCACGTTAGTTTTCAAATTGCACTCTGCATTGATATTATCTCTCTTATTATCTACATTAAAGTTATATCATCAGCAAGTGGTCACTTTGTAAGATAAAGATATATCTAGGTTTTTACATGGAAACGAGATATGTTCAGTTAGTTTGCGTAAACGTGAAAATGGATACGACTAAAGACAAGCAGGATAATCGATATGGAGATGGGAAAGGAGGAAAGAAGACATGATTTAGTAGTGAAGTTTGATCTCTTTTAAGATGTGGCAGGCTGGCTTTTCTACCCCCTCTCTCTCTCTCTCGGCTCCCTCTCTCTCTCTCCCTCTTTCTCCGTGTTTATATCTCACTCCCCCTCTCTCATCCTGTGTCTTTCATTCCTTCTTTAATTCTCTCTCCATCTGTCTATCTATCTATATATCTATCTATTTATCTATCTATCGTTATCTTCCTCTCATCCCCCCTCTCTCTCTCTCTCTCTCTAAGTTAAACCTTTGTACATGGTCATTGTTCTCTACTCGTTTAACAATATCCTTTCTTCAACATCATTATGAGATTGATGAACCAAGTCCAATGAATGTACGTAATTCATAATGTAAACAAGAAAAAATGAATACGACTATAGATAAGCGGTTAGTTCTGTTTTTCTCTAGACGCAGACGGTTTCGCTAGGTCAGACTGCGATCTGTGATTGGCAAATAGTCCTCCAATATTTTTTCTAAATCAAACTTTCGATGCTGAACGAGACAGACGTATACTAGTAACTTAAAGGCGCCTGGTGTTATGATAGAAAATTTTGAATTTCCTTGGAGTGGGATATAGCTATGCGGCAATGACTAGTTTCCCTATCCCTCCTTTTCCCACTCTCCATCAAAAGATTTGAGGGTCTTTGGGGACTTGGTAAAACTTACTCCCTTTCTTCACGTACTGAATAAGTTGTTTGACCACACACACAATTATGTTAACAAAAGCATGAAAACAACATAAAGCAAACAAAATAAACATACGTGTATGTCTGCATTGAAAAGCACTAGCATAGATTTTCACAATTAGTTTTTCTATATCCCATTTTCAGTTATCACATATTTCAACCGATTCTTCTGCAGTATTTTGAATACACTATAGATTGTGTTTGCTCTTAGAGACTTCTTTACCATCCGAACTTACGTTTGCCTTTAACTCTCTCCATCCAGCCGTAATACTTGAGCAATACGCACGCAAGGGCTGCGAGCCTTTGGCAACTGATCCGGCCAAGCAGTCAGAGTAAATGTATGATGCTTGTCTAAACACGGAATACTCCTTTTTTAAACTTGACCCCTATAACCCTGCCCTATTACCGTTCGTAACTTCATTACGCGACGTTAGCTTTTGAATCCAAGCCTGGAAACCGTATTCGGCCTTTTGTGCTTGAAGAAACGTACAAAGGCGAACTGCCAAAACACATGAATGTGATTTTAACTTTATTTTCAGAATTACATTATAGCTGGAAAAACACAACCAACACCTCTGTGATTCACATGACAAGAACCTCTATTACATCGAGCTGTACCATGGGTGGCCCATTTATTTTTGTTAGCAAGGATGATATGTCTGAAGTTTATGTGGAAAAGGAAAATTGGTCCTATGTTAGAGAACCTTTTAGACATGACCATGTATTCTTTCCAAGGAAATAATTATTGCGCCATTTTTAGAACACTTCTCAGACATGGATAGCGTCTAATTTATCTTATTTCAAGAAAAACTCTCACAAAACACGTATATGTTCTTATAAAAATAGGTTTACTTCCCTGAATGTCATTGCCAACATGTGACGTCATTCTATGAAATACAGAGCAGATGTCCATACTGACCTCTTATAGTAGAAAGAAATCTTATGGCGTTTAAAAAATTAAGTGGAAAAGCTAGAAACACCATGTTGTGCATCAGAATATAAACGCTATTAAAATGAAGATTATGGATTTCAATGGATTTCAAGTGACCGGATAATCCGCTCGAAAGGCCTTTCCGTCATCATCACAGTGCACTGGCCCCTGAATCTGTGTGAAATTCTTCGTTTTGCAAGAAGGAATCCTTCACGTACTTTTCTTGGAGACATCGAAAAATAGGATGGACCACCAGACTTCCGGATTCAAGTCGGGGCTGCTCGGAAGTTAACTTGGCTTGGGCTCGGGAAGGTTTTGACGAGACACACTGAGTACTGATTACAACCGCGTATCGCGTAAATTTCCGAATGGGGTCGGAGTACCCCGGTACCCCGTAATGTCACTCACCAACTTGTCTGTTTAAATACTTGCAATGGTGTTTTAATTGCTCACATCATGTTTCTCGGGGAGGGTTGTCATTGTTTTAATTTTGATTCTACAAGATGGTAATACTCATCAACATTTGAATGGACAGATGCGCCATGTTTGCAATTTTATTTCAGAGACTAATTTATTGTTAAATGACTATGCTCAGTCATGTGTGAGTGGTAGGATTCCGATTGCATATAATCTTAAAGAGGATTAGGTTATGTTTGTTTTGATATATGTAAGATAAGTTTATAGTAAATATCAATTTCAAAATCTTAATTATAAACATTGACTACTTGCTTCTTTTTTCCCCTTGTTTTTTGCAGAGTGTAGTTCGATTATCAACTGTATATTTAGTTTATTCAAGGTCGGAAGCTTAAGAAATAGATATATAGCAGTTGGGAGTACACAACACGGCCAAATTCCTTTAGCCATTCTACTGAATGAAGCTACTGCATAATATGGAGCATACCGAACGACTGGGCGATTATTTCAACAAATCATGTGTCATATTATACTGCGGCTATATATTTGTTGGACCAGGTTTCAATTGCTTAAGGCCGGGCAGACGTACTTCCCGACAAAGTCAAATGGAAACAATGTGTGAGCAATAGATTCAATTCTTTTCTCCACTTGTAATTTTTGTGTTTGTTTTTCAAATAAAATTTAAAAAATAATTTGTGAGTCGAGTATGACGGCTAGGATTCGGGTAACTTATTTACTCTTAAAGTGAATTATGGTGAGATTAGACACTTTCAGTTTCTCTACATTTATTTGTTATATTTGATCCACCCCTCCTCCTCTCTCTCTCTCTCTCCCCATCCTTCCATTCCAAACCCTCTCCCACTGTCGATATCTTCCTCGCTCTCCCTCTCTCTCTCCCCCTCTCTTTCTTTCTCTCTCTCTCTCTATCCCCATCCTTCCATTCCCCCACTCTCTCCCACTGTCGATATCTTCCTCTCTCTCCTCTCCTCTCTCTCTCTCTCCTCTCTCTCTCTCTCTCTCTCTCTGTACATCGCATTTGCTATGGACATGGTCATTGTTCTCTACTCGATTTAACATATCAAGCATGGCTAAATATTTTTCAACGTCATTATGAGATGGTTGAACGAAGGCTAGTGCATGAACGTGAATCATGGCAAGTTACTTTGCAAAGCTGTTTCCTTGACCGGTTATCCATACACTTTTTTCTGTCTAAGGAAAAACAGTTTCTTTAACCATGTACACTAACGATTCTCACACCATGCTAGCTGAAGATTCTGACAGGAAACATTTTATGAATATTCAAACAACACAGTATCCGCATCTGAAATCAATAGTGTTCTCAAACTCGAATTGAAATGATCCTCCTGTATATAAATGCTTTTTTTTTTTGGTTTTACTTTAAAGTTATATTCGCATTCCATCCTCGTTTTTCTCTCATTATCTTCTTGATTTTGTGACTATTTTCTAAATTCCTTGATTTCCATTGATTGAATATCTACCGAAAGTTCATTCACCAGGAAACACATTTTGTAGACAGAGTCTAAAATTGCGTTTACAGGCAAGATGTCTATCCCTTTTCGACTGTGACGTAATTTCATTAGCAATACATATTTGCTATTAAATTACGACGGGTAACAGGAATTTAATGATGTCATCTTTATTAATTTTGTTTTATATCTTCTAACTGTAAATAAAACTGATGAGTTGTGATTCGTAATTTGACTCATTGTTCAAAAATGAAAATAACAAGGGCGCTGAAAATATAAACACCCTTACAATAATGACAGGTCGTGTCCTTCCTTGAATAAATTGTTTATTTTAACAATAAATCATTAAAGGTAAATTGAAAATGAAAGGTTCAATAATATGAAATCAGAGGCCTGCCTATAATCTTAATGAAATTAATACAGTAGTAATTAAGAATGTTATTACTATTTCTTTTCTTTTCAGCCCTTGGTGACTAGACCATGTCATTTTACGAATGTGTTATCAACCTTCTAAAATAGTTTTTTGTCTTATTGATACATCATCTGGATACTAAGGTCAATAACAAAATTGTTGTTTGTTCTCTTCCTCTCTTTTATCTATTTATGTCTTTTCCGGTGTGATTTTAATCAAAATGCGCCATTTTAATGGAACTACCATTCCTTTTAAATCAAAACCCACGCGTCTAGCACACGACGACAAAACTTCTACAAAATAGACAAATCAGCTCCAATTTGTTACGAATTTTCTTTACATCAAGGCTAACATCTTGTTTACAAAAGGTATGGTTATTCCAGAGCTTCACAACCACTTATGATATATATATATATATATATATATAAGGTAAAGTATCTGCAGCAGCTAGTAGTAGCTTTAATTAGATCTAGAGAAAAATTCGATTTGTATGTTACGATCGCAAATGGTCGTGAGCCCTGTTCTATGTCCTATGACGTAAAATAGGAATAGCATTGTTGTTAAATATGAATGAAACCTGAATGACTTGGCATCCATTTGACGTATTTCGCTTCTTCTTATAGGCAAGCGTATAGCCTATAGGCCTAATGGGGAAATTCTCGCCCGAGAAACACGGTTATCTTCCAAGCTAAAATGTCAAGGTTACACATGTCACGTGCTGCTTAATTATCCAGCCACTCTTCAATTATTGTAAATACGTGTTGATCGTCATTTCTTCATAATAATTGTGATGTACTAGCAGATAGGTTCCTTAGTGGCCATTCTCTTTGCAAGAATGTAAACATGTTCTCCTTTGGGGTCAGCCATGTCTATGACCAGGGGTACCTCGAAGAGGACATGGAGGGTTGCGACAGCCATTCCCCTCAAACTCAAAACTATAATTCTTTCATAGCTGGCGATGCAGATGTGTGAATTTAAATAACTGTTAAATTCCGTTCGGCAAGGGTTTTAAAAAAGTAGGAGTGCCCTCTTTACCCCTAGTGGCACATTTCAAAACCTTGTATGGTTTTTTTTTTTGTTTAAAGGCTTCAGGGAAATATTGCCCCCTTCAGGGAAATTTTGTTCCCCTCCCCATCATTCAGAGCTTTCCAGTGATGCCCCCGGCTCCTGGCTCCACCCATGATATGCGTGTTTTCTGGAGCAGAAGATGAAAAGTAGATACAGACGCCTTTCCTCCATTAGCTTTTAAATGGCGTGTTAGGAAGATGTAAAAAGATCCGCCCCAGGCATAACGAAGATTTATATCATCGCCGTATTAACACGTCTTTGAGTCATCGGGGAAAGGCATTGCATTAGGGGGCTTTAAAGACGGAGCTGTCAATTCAGGGCTGCAGCATTTAGAAATGAAATTAGAGTACGTCGGAATGTTGTATGGGTTCTGGAGTGGTGGATGGTTAAGTGCGACAAAAGTCAATGGTGCATGAATGCCAAATTTGTTGTCTGATCCTGTCGCGGTGGCTGAGGAAAGTGTGTCCCTGTGTGAACGGAAAGATTCTGATCAACAAAATGTTTATAGTGCAAAGGGGGGTTTAGAACATGATATCGTCGTGTCCGACGAAGATGTTACAAGGAGGAAAACACAATTTGCCAGAATGCATGCCAAAATAAATGTCAAAGCAAACAACAGTACATCCACCCAATCCATTCCTTTTAGACAGTTTTCATTTGATATTTTTCGTAAAGGTCATTTGTGCATATCATGAATGTACAATAGAATAAGTTGTTGAAATGTCATATGAAGGGGTAAACATGGGAGAATACGAAGGTATTAGATCATAAGGTACAGGTCGATATTAAATATTCTTTGTGATGAAACAACACTGCCAATGCAGTGAGTTTACTTGTCGGTGCTATGTTATCACAAGGAATATTTTACACCGACATGTACTATATGTCCTCGAGCAAGGCATTTTTTTTTACATTGCTCCTCTACATCCTGGTGTTAATCGCGCACGCGGGAGGATGCGAACGTCATTTTGGTAGGATTAGCATGTGCACGCCCGTAAAAAGGCGACTAGCTGGAATGCTTCCCAGGGAGTGGAGAATGTGCACTATAAAGTGAAGAATACTAATTGAAATAACAATACTTTGGTCTTTGGTCAGTTAAAGTGATATGTAAGAAACTGTTTTTTTGTAATTATAATTATCTAAAATTGAATCATTACTAAGGAGTTCAGCAAACATGTAGACAAAATCAATATAGAGCAGAGAGAAAGAAGAGCAATTAGCACAATAGATAAACCGGGCTGGAAGATGAGAATATTCATGGATTGTTTATTAAGAAGAAACAAAAGACTCATTGCCATATTTAAAGAACAAGGAAGGATATCGATGTAGGGAGAAAGAGGGAATGAGGAACGAAGAAAAAAAGAGAGATATGTAGATAGAGAAGGATAAACATTCCCATGGAATGAGTGTGTCTGGGGTTCGGCTTGGTGCTTTAAGATGTTTTACGCAAATAAATTGACAGAATACTGAAAATTCAGAAAACTGCAGAACATTTCATATGGAAATGTCATTTAAATTTTAGAATAACCGATAACAGCGAGAGAGAGAAAGAGAGAAAGAAGACGACTGTTCTGGTAAATAAAAAGAACATGGGAAAATGCGGACTCTATTGGTGAAATATATTTCTAGAAAGAAAAAGAGAGATTGTCATACCTCAAGAAAATGAGAGGATATGAGAGGGGGAAAGAAAGAAAGAGAAAACGAATAAGTTAATAGATAGAGAGATAGAGAAGGACAAACAGACACGTAACGAATAATAGGTTTGGGGTTTGACTTGGTGCATTAAAAATGTATTACGCAAACAGAATGAGACGGAACTGGCACTCCATCAAATATGGCGGGTACGTGTTTTTCCCGGATGGGAATTTGAAAGACCTATCGTCTGCCTTTCAGAGAAATCAAAGTGCAGTACAACTACCATGGCCTTGGTGATGAGGAGGGAAAAAAGAAATAGATTGATAATAATATGACAAACCGTTATGGAGATTTTTTTTTACCGACTTATATTGCATCTTGTATAAAGCTAACCAGCACAAAGCGCTTTACCTCATCCTCGATTTCATTGACTTATAAGATTTCCGATATAGCTTAATAATTATGCTTGAGGGGAAATTTAAACTTTGAACTTTGTCGTGGTCAGAAAGTGAAAGGATACTTGTGATAGTTTAAAGGGCAAGTCCACTCCCAAAATAACTTACATTCAACAGAACCAGAAAAATCAGACAAACCAATCAAAAAAAGTTTGAGCAAAATCGGATAACTAATAAGAAAGTTAAGAATTTTTAATGACATGAACAACTTTGAAAATCTCTACACAAATTGGCAACTCACTCATGAGTCTGTGACGTCATGTCCTCACTATCCACTAATTATTTTCTTTATATTGATAATATAAATTTCCTATTTTCCCCCTAAGAATCTTATTTCTTCACACCAGCATCCAAGTTAGATTGATAGTAATACGTTTTTGTGTGGATGCACTAATATAGAGTAATTTTTGTCCAGTTTAATCATGGAAAATGTGAATTTTGATAAACTATTTATATAAAAATCAATAATTATGAATATACAATATTCAGAAAATAGTATCAATTCTTCAAAGTTCATAAACAAAAATTGTAAAATGCCATGCAAGCAATATGATACAAATCATATAACGTGGGCAAAGGCATGGGGAAATCAAGTTTTGGGGGATAAAAAGAGAAATTAATGGGATAAAACTATATAAAGCAATTGACAAATAATGAGGACATGACGTCACAAACTGATAACCAAAGTGGCAATTTGTGTAGTGATTTCCATTGCTTTTTAGTTTTACATACTTTTTCAAAAATTCATAACTTTCTTATCAGTTATCTGATTTTGCTCAAACTTTTTTTGATTGGTTTGTCTGCTTCTATTAAAGGCAATTTATTTTTGGAGTGGAGTTGTACTTTAGATTATATCCGGAAAAGAATAGAAAAAGGCCAGATTGTTTAGAAAGTCAAGACTACCAATAATACTGAGAACAATTCACAGGATGATCGGTGATGATGAACGATGTAAGGGTCTACATTTTCTTTAGCTGTGCGAATTAATCCCTTCTCCATTTTTAAGATGAATCAGAAATAAATTTCTTACCCATATTACAAAGTTAACAGAAACTTGAGCATATAAAGAGAAAACTTGTAAACTTTGAAGCTCAAGTTTGTATTCTTCCTCTTTTAATTAGATTTTCGAATCACTTATCATGCTTATGGTTGATTGAGGCTACGCCGCCACTTCTCTCTCTCTCTCTCTCTCCAGCCCCCTCCTCTCTCACTCTCCAACCCTACCGTTTTGCCCTCTCCCTTACTCTCCCGCTCCTCTCCCTCTCCATCTTGTCCTATCCCTCCTTCCTTTCTTCCTTTTAACCCCCTCCATCTTTCCCTCTCCGTCCATCTACCGGTCTACGTGCTCCCACTTCATTGAAACTACATATGATTGATTTAGCATGGAATTCTCTTTTCGTGGATCTTTGTATATAAATTGAATGAAAACATTTTTACAATTTACTTTTGTCCGCTTTCCGAAGGATATGGAATAGTATTTTACAAATGCTACAGGGAAAAAAAGGTTAAAAACTTAAATGTTGCACTTAAAAAGATGGTATTCTTCATGCAGCTAAATTTTGCCGTCCTACTTTAGGCATTTTCGCCGACAACTTTTGACTGATCGCAGACCAAAAGTCGCACAATATCTGATCGCAAACACACAGGAATTCTGTAACTATATCCATCCATCAATCTAAAAAAAATGAAGGGAAAAATTCAAGAATACTGGACCGATATTTCGGTTATTTTAAAGAGAAAATTTCGCGATGGGAGGTTCCTATAAAAAGAAACTCGGCCACCCAAAACTGGCTGCATTTCTATTTCGCAAAGTAACACTTGTGACCCAAAAGCTTTCCAAAACCTTATCCATTTCAAGTGTACCCCATTCAATAATAGGATTTGTTTTGAATTCGAATCGACACCCGATTTGGTTGATATTAAAAACTTGCTTGGGGTGATGTGAAACAGTATTAAGTTACAAATCTTGAACGGAAATTGTGAATTTTCACGCAGACATGCCTTCGGGTGGCATTTATATACGTACTTTGGTAGAACGTCAACTGTCGATCAACATCGTCCACAGGCGCGCAAAAAGCAACAACAAAATGTATTGGAAATCATTTTTACATTGCGAATGATTACATAATCTTTGTCATTGGCAGGGAAATGATAAGTATGCAGTTGAATGAGGCGTAACAAAAAAAAGATGTTGTATTGCTTTTTGCGACCGACCCAAAAATCTTGAAATCTACGGTCGGCTTTTTAAAAAAGTTATTTTTTTCCGTTTTTAAGAAAAATGTTTTAATGAATAGAAAAATATTTATTAAAGAATTTAAAACTGAGAAATATCAGCCCAAAGACGGAGAAAAAAAGAGAAAAAAAAAGAGTTACAAAATAATTTTAAAATTCAGACCGAACGACCCATGTTTTGGCACCTTAAGGGCAATACAACATCTTTTTTTTAGGCCTGATGAATGCACTAGTTTTCAAAGGCTGACGGTATGATACAAAGTCGAGAGTTCCCATCTCCCACCGTCCTCTGTTTTTTTTCATCGCTCTCTCTCTCTCTCACCCCACCCCCTCTCATTGTGTGTGTCTCTCTCTTTACAAGCTTTACCTCTATTTATAATACGTCGTCAAACATGATGTCCCCATTTCTGGATTGGCTCCCCCACCTCTCTCTCTCTCTCTCTCTCTCATCCATTTGTAAATAGAATCATCTCAGTGGGTCAACAGTTAGCTCACACTGGGATACAACCTCTGCCGCCGGGAGCCCGATGATCCTATTTAATCCTGATAAAGGCTAATCATTCTGACATATCACCATTCCCACTCCAAGCCCATGTCACTTGATAAAATACACTGATACAAAGAGATAATTGTCATGGTAATAGATTATAAATGTGATTCCCCATAGACTGCTTTGACGCAAGCCCTTTCGTTTTATGAAAGAGCGAAGGAGAGGAAATGTGCAAACGTTTATTATTTGTATTAAGTTGGTATCAGTGAAGTATCAATCATAACATTTTCATGTTGGGCTTCCATGAATCTATCAGATAAGTTCCACCTGATATATGAAACAAGACTGTTTCGGGACAATACCAATATTATCATTTTGATGAATACATATGGTATCGTACAAAGATAAAATGAAAGCAACAATTTCAATCTGACTTTGAAATCTTTCCATGGATGTACAGTAGCTCAAGATCTCCGCTATACGACAACGCATGCGATGACGTTAAAATTACCTAACGGACCATTGGATATTACTGTAATGCTTTAAAAATACATAATGCGGATACAATGACCCCATCCCTCCCCCTCTAAATCCTGCGAATTACACTTCCCAATCATGTATCATAATGACCTTGGTTTGGATAAGAGCACAGAAAATATTAACGTTAAAAGTGTCAATATGAAATGTTAAACGGTAATGCTTGACATGAATTTCCACAAACTATTCATTTCTCAAATATCAAACAGCAATACCAATTAATTTACTATTTACCGTGAGCAGAGAAAGAATGACCTACATATTCCATGGACAAAACGTCCATTAATCTTATTAATTACCGGGATTCAATATTGCATCCTTCAAATTACATCGCCGGGGGAACCTGGTGTATAGGTAGGTGAAAAGGCTTGCAGAAAGGATCATTTCATTTGGGAATGAACGATTTCTAGTTTCATGAACGCAAAGTATATTTGTATTGGTGTTAAGCACGAGGCTGAACTATGTAACTATTTGTATGTGATGACGTTCAAACACTTCTCAACATTGACGAAGGTTCCAGTTTGTTTTACCACTTGAAGTCAACTGGACAACTGGAGATGTTGAGGTCATGCGGAATTAAGTTTAGTTTTTATTTAGCGTAAAGCATAGATTCAGAGTTATGATTAAACTTTACATTAAGAAAAAGCTGCATAATTCACAGTGTTTGGCATATACATCTACATTTTGTTCATTTGAAAGGAAAGTTTGTTAGTGGGGACAATTGTTTTGTTCTATACATGTACAAAAGTTCAAGTAAAGCTTCGATACAATAACGCACTATTGTAACGCAAGCTGAATCATAATGTACATTAAAAGGGGCCATATACCACAGTACTAATTTTGGTCATTTCACATGTTTCAAATGAGATTGATTATTGAGGAAAATATTAATTGATATACCTTATTAAATGTGATGTGATGGTTATTTTTTACCTAAGAAAGCATAAATGCTTGTAAGTAAGCAACCAGACGGACGACGGCTTAAGGTCCTCTCCGAGGGACCTGGTAGTGAGGATTAATGCCTTACCAAAGGGCACTAGCGCATCGACTTGGTTTCGAACCCGGGTCACCGGATTACGAGACCACTGCTCTACCAACTGAGCTATCGCGCCTATACATGTCGCAAGTTTAGTTCAAGCTTATAGATACAGTAGTGCACTATCAACTGCAAACTGAATATAATATAAGCTTATTAATGTCGTATTAGTATAGAAGATAGATTAACATCGTACTCTACCATTTGACATTAAAGGCATCGTTTTACATTGTTAAATCTGAGATACACGGCCCTACGTGTTATCAGTGTCTGTGATATGGTGACTGGTGTAATGTTGAAGCCCTAAAAAAAATCGCGCTTCAAAATGATCAAGAAGTGCCACAAAAAAGTAAAAAATCTTTGAGTGACCGGTTTTACCATACTCGTTTTCTCCAATAGACTGTAGTGTTATGAAAACCGTTAGAGAAACGCAAAATTTGGTTTCGATTTCCAATCATAAATATCTTGATAATCAGACAGGCGATCGGCTTGTAAAAGTCACGGGGTTCCTGACTGACCTAAAGGTTTATAATTATCATCGCAGCATGAGCTAAATCCAGGATTTTGTTTCAGAATCTGAGACAAAGTTACCGGATCCCTTTAAAATAAAAAGTCAAAGTCTTTTCATAGAAGACCCCTTCCATCTATTGCAGTCTACTCTCGCTTGTTAAAGCAATGTCACGTCGAACAGCGTTCAAGTACAGTTGTCACAATACAATTCCGATTGAACACCTCTCATCGCCATACCTTACCCGTAGCCTAAGGGTAGGTTAAATGCTGCATCACCCTCATGCACAGCCATGTTCCCATTGAAGGGCAGGAGAATCAGCATCAACTTCTTGCAATTTTCGGTTTAATCATGGAGTAGAAAACCCAAAATCGCTGCGGAATATCAATTCTATTCCAATGCAGCAGGGACTTGAACAAATGTAATAGAATTGTTAAAAAAAATATCTCGTTCAAAACGTAATTTTGCTAATAGTATTAACATAATTAATGATCCTTGAAACTGTCGTCCTCAAAAATATTGTCACTAATTGTTCCCCTTGGAAAGTTGCCATTTTGTGTTGCCTGTATTCTGGATTCATATAATCTTCTTTTGGGGGGGGGGGAAGTATCGCAATGAAAGCGAAAAAAGCAAATGCCATAGCAATCATGCATCGGACTACCGCTCATCGATTAGCATATACTGTTTACCGATTAAATCTGGATTTCGTGCACGTGTCTATAAAGTAAATTCCATCGGAGCCCCTGAGGTTGCCAACTTGCCGAGATACCGATGAAAATAGAATGTCTGATTTCTCATTGACTGACAATTACGTGACTATTACGAAGACTAAAATATGACTTGGGATCATTTTTTTCTTAACAAGGTCCAAATGAAATGCAGAATTTACCAAGTTATGGCTGTCGGTTGTATTTCCAATCGACTGCCATAAATGTGAGGACCTTTTGTTTTTTATACTTTGAATTTTCTTGATCATCGTTATCGTTATGATTTCTTTTCAAAGCACCACCCAATATAAAGTCCAATACGCAGAGAAATATCGAGTACTCCCAACAAGCCTAATGGAGGATGTGACGGTGATTATTTTTTTGACATTGATTAAATTGACGTTAAATGATTATCATCAATACTGGTGCTAATTACTCGTAGAGGTGTTGAGGTTTAGTGGATACGTCGCCGGACTGTCGATCACAAGGTCCGCGGTTCGAGTCCCGCCGCTGCACTAATGTCCTTTGGCAAGACATTGATCTACATTTGCCACACTCCACCCAGGTGATTAAATGGGTACCTGGTAGGAATTTAATCCTTGAAACGCAGCGCGCGTAACAGCTGCACTGCTAAAGCCAAGGTAATTATGCTGCATTATTGTAGAGCGCTTAGAGACTTCTGATAAAGTAAGTGGTAGGCGCTATATAAGCACTATAATTATTATTATTAATTTAAAGTATTAATGTAAAGTATTTTAGATTAAATATAACAAATATAATGAAGCTAAAGGTTTGTGGATTTTTTATAAATTGAAATTATACCGAATACCTGCGTTGTTTAAGATATGGGATTATTATCATATCATCTGTTGGATGGGGGCGGGGCACAAGAGCGGTAAATCTGAGTTAAATAATTATAATGATAATAATGATGATAACAATAATCATAAATAATCGTAAAGCGCTTACATTGTAATTACCCCGGTCATTGGATTTAAGTGCTAATACGCACGTTATAGTGAACAAACTCCGCTCCCTGGGGAGTATTCAGACCAGGAGCAATTTTAAAAGCGCACACAAGCTCATCCAACCTCATTAACGTTCGCATCCTACTGGTTACCCATTTAACACCTGGGTGGAGCGTGGCAACTGAAGATTAATGTCTTGGTAAAGGACATTAGTGCCGCGGCGGGACTTGAACCGCGAACCATGTGATCAACAGTCCGAAGACGTAACGACTAGACCACGACTCGTCCACAAATTGTAAATTATACGAGTTAACGTCCTTGTGGCTCCAACGAGACTGTTTGCTTCGGGTCCATTCCATATTGATACACACGTACGCCCTTATGCTATCACCCCCACCCCTCCCTATTTTGTACTCGGGTCATTCCAACTACCTGTCCGTGTGGCCCCATAAGGCACGTAATTAAACCGACATGTCCGTTCTGAAGACTATAAGATGAGCGTGGGCCTTACCTAACCGACTTAAAGGGCATTTACCCCAGTCACCAGTCGCTGCATGGACGCTTGGGCGACCAAACGTACAAGTGATTTTCTGAGCCGTGGCTAGAATACACAGATTATGTCAAAGGTGACGCCATATCATAATCCAGTCAGGTGGGGATAAACATGAGCGTCACGTGAGACACATGCCCCACCCCTCCCATGCACACGTGTTCAGAAGATTAGGACGAAATGCCAAGACCCCCTCCCATACCCCCACAGAAACACGCACACATGTTTTTGTAGAAGAGTAGGGCGTTAAACCTAAACCCCATCCCACCCCACAAAACATCAACGCCCCCATCTCAATCCAACAGACACAAGCCCACGTTTTTAGGAGAATAGAATATAATACCAAGCTTTCAACCTCACTCCATCCCGCCTTCCCCTCCACCCCCCACATGTTTTCTTCTTATTTTTTTTAATTTTTTTTAGGAGAGTAGGACATGATACCAAATATACTACCTCTTCTTTGTTACTTATTCGCAATTCCAGAATGCAAAGTTGAGGGGGAAATTGCTCTTACCAACATTGTAATGTCAGGAAATGTCAGGAAAAAATCAAGGAACCTGTCCCCGTCCCCCTCAGCTATTCTTCTTAATGTTGATTGACGCCCTTGGTAACAAGTTATGAAAAGATGTAAAATATGAATATGGGATGAACATTTAATGACCGGAGCGTGCAGGTTTCAGGACAACATGTAAAGCAATTTGGATACTGAAATTACCTTCAATTACCTATAAGCTCTTTGATGAGCAAAATAAATTATACAGTATGTATATTTAACCACGTATATAGCCAACTAGGAAAGAGATACGAGTTGTCGTGTAGTTCTAAAACACTTTAGGTGCGGTCATGTATACATACTAACATCTCAATATAGTAATACGCAGTTGATCAGTTTTTGGCAAAATAGTGGCATAAAACGAGGCACTCGTAATTTCAAAAAGAAAATGAGTCTTCGTTTAAGTTTCACCGTTTTTAGTATAAATAAAAGAAATCTGTTCATTTGCACGCTGGTAATTATGACGTCATTGTTCCAGACGAAGTAATTTCTTGCGTCATTATCAGGGGGTAGGCTGCTTGAAAATTAAGACACAGACAATGTTTGGCTCTTCCCAATGCTAAAAACTTCATACAATATATAAGGTGTATATAAACATGTATATGAGATAGACATGATATTGAAAATTTCGTGATTTCGAATTATCGAAGGTGCTAAATGCTTGAAACTTGACTGGAAAACGTGTCGAGGAATATAACCAAGTGACAGGCTGTTTGTAGCATGGTTATAAAGTGTTAAAATTGAGGAACCAAAACCTAATATGACAGAAGAGGATAAAAACGCTCAATACTATTGTTTAATAATTATACTTGTAAATAAGTATTACTAATGTCCACCTTGGCTTTCATCTATTTCCACAATTAAAATGTAGGAACAAATCCGTTATCAGCAATGGACTGGGAATCACTAAAACCCTAATCAAATAGAAAATTGAAATAGGTGGTAAGCACACTTCATTTGAAACTTCATTTCAAATTATCAGACGTTGTTATCTTTCATCCTGAAATCGTCTAGGTCATTTAAAAAGTTTTTTCTTCGTCACCTCACTTTTTCATCACATACCTTCCCAGGAGTAAAGGGGAGACGTGTCTTCATCACAGCAACGTTGATAATTGTAAACGTAGTTTATTCTTAATCTAGCTCAATTACGTTTCACGACACCTGTAAAGAACATACAATATTTTAAACACACGACTATGGGTTTGCAAGGTGCGGTGCCTGGCCATAAATGGCTAGACAAACAATAACAAACCGATTCCTGTATTGGAGTTTATTTGAACTGCAATGAGTTAATTACACATGGGTTTACAATTGGTATTATTTATTAGTACCATTCGATACAAGCTTAATCAAAGGGCTTGCACAATAATGAAGATCATTATCTATAATATACATGTTAATAGATACTTCTACATTTTCCAGGCTACAGCGTCTTTGCGTTATAGAAATTAATTTGGTAATCTATAAATCTACCTGACAGGGGAAATCCACAAGATGATTTCATTTACTTTTGTTATAGAACTTGTTCAAAGAGCAGAGAACCGACGTCTAATTATTAGCATCCAGCATGATAGCTGGAGTGATAGTCTTGTCGGATACTGATGCTTTCGTATCAAAGGGAATTGTGGCTAAATTTTTATTTTTGGCGAAACGAAAGTGACAAAGGGTTATGTCAAAGAAATTCATGCTTGACATTCTTTTTACCTTGTTTTACCTTGCGTTACTACCGCCCATACTTAGAGAATGTCAGATAAATTTAGGTTATATTAAATTATATGGAAGACAAGAGATATCATACACCTTTCGGCAAGCATCACCAATGATCAAAGCAATTATGAAGCAGTTATGACACATCAGCCTCTTTTCATTCTATTTTTCGATGATTTTTTTTTCCTCCACCTGTGCTGTCAAGGTCCATGGTCTTACCCCTCACAGCGTTGCTGATTCACAACAACATGCGTGAGCGAGATCTATACGCTGCAGTCTCGTGTCTAATTTAGATCATGACCAAAACGTGTATTATTTACCGACATAATTATACACCATTAGGCATTAGACAATTTTGCTCGCTGGTTTCCGGTCAACCAATCTTTAAGCTTGTAAGTTTTTGAACTCGTTTGCCATTTGCATTGTAATCTTGTAATCTCGTTCCTGGTGATAAAGAACAGAATAAAACAGCGATGGAGATCGCCATTGGTACATATTACGTCAATATTTGCCCTCATTTCGGACTACGGACTGTGACTGTTAGCGTAAAACCGTCACCAATAATTGTCGTCATTCGTGATAATATTTACGCATTCTGAATGAAGTCGTTTATTAGATTCACCTGTCATGTAAGCCAGTCTGGGGGTAGAATTTCGAATGAACTGCTTTATTAATACTGTCAGACCTGGTGAAATTCAATCTTCATCTGACTGCCATGGACCACGTGCCAGGCTTAATGTCGAGGTGAAGTGTTTTCAAATGAAGGGCGCCGGATGCCATTGGAGAGTAATCATGAGGATCACTTCAAAAGTTATACGATGGCAAGGGATGCACGGTTGTCTGGAATCATTACCTCATTTCGTTTCTGACGTGTAATGTCCATCTTCAGATGTAGATAGGAGAAGTGAGTGCGTAGGTTGTTCTTCAAGGTGCTGTAATAGGATGACCAAATGATATAGGATATGGGCATTATAACCTACAGGATGAAATAAGTTTATCGAAAAGAAATATCAAACTTCGCTTTGTATGCTAAAAAACAAGTATTTGGGTGAAATTTTTAATGCTGTGACATCGCTCTCTTTAAGTTATTCTGCTTCTTTCTGCGTATTATAAGATGACTCAAGGAGCTACATCATTTACGCGTGTATTCAATTGGTCTTACCCTGGAAATATGTGCAACAACACCAAAGAAATGCAAACAGAAATATGCTTGTGATTTACATTGTCTTTCATGATTTAGACTTTCGTCCAGCAGCTTATTAGGATTATTTTAGCCTACGAGACTCAATCATTTGTCAGAATCAATATTATTGTTGCAGGAATTCGCACCGGAAATATATTAGCCAAGGTAAGGATAATTGATTTTATACTTCATCGATGTTAATCCAACCTACTGAAAGGAGGCAATTCCTATTTTAGTTTGGAAAGAAATGCCTTATATCAGGTGTTAAATTGTCCGGTAAGACATTTTCATGTAGAGACAGCTATGAGTTAAGCAATTCTCGGTTTCCTTAGAGAGCTCAATATCTGCTCCGAATATTAGGTCAATATCAATCAGTCGCATCACTGTCCCCGGTCACGTGTAACAGAATGGGAGATTTTTTTTGTTGTCTTACTAGACTACAAAAGGTCCTATAGTAAACTACGAAATTAGAAACAAATATTCTTGATATCATATATAGACATCTTGTAAACATGAATAAGATCTCCACAATGCTACTCTTTCGTATCATACATTATGGCAGTTCTTCCAGGAGTTCCAGCGTTTGGATGAAGTAGTGGGTCGTGAAATACCGCATGGCCTTTAACAAATAGGTCAGCTGCACTTGGTAGCGCGCGTGTGAACGGAGAATAGGGAGTGTCATGAGGTTCGAGTAGTGGAAACAGAAAATAGATTGAGTTTCATACAAAACAGAAGTAATGAGGAGAAGAGAAAGAGAGGGAGAGAGAGAGTGTGTAAAAAGTAAAGAAGTCGTGGAATCATCCCAGATTTATCATACATGGAAACAAACATAAATGTTAATATTCACTTTCAGGCTTAGCAACAGTAATAATAGTACATACAAATCAGCTATGAACTGATTTCGGTAAAGACTTGACAATTTTCTCTACATTTTAGAAAAAGTGAATTGACACTCCAAACCATGAAACTTACACTAAATCAGGAAATAACACCAAATACTAAATACTAAAGGATATTGGAAAAAATGGTCATTCTTGCTTTAGACAAATATGCACAGCCTGATGAACGATTTTATTTCTAGACTCGTTTACCGTGTACTTCACTAATAGGGACTTTTAGATTTGCACGCGTCGACGTAGTGGACTGCCACGTGTGCCATTAGGGACTTTTAGATTTGCACGTCGACGTAGTGGACTGCAACGTGTGCCATTCTTTCAGGGCACTGGCCCGTGCCCGGCAGTGCCTTAAAAGACGCCACATTACCTTAAAAGGATGTCACCGTGGCAGTCCACGTTCTCGTCGTGTAAAATCTAAAAGTCCCTATTCATTCAAGGTACTGGCCCGTGCCCGGCAGTGCCTTAAAAGGACGTCACATTACCATAAAGGATGTCACCGTTGCAGTCCACGTTCTCGTCGTGTAAAATCTAAAAGTCCCTAATATCTCCACGTATTCGTGCAACAAGAGACAAATATTTACTTAACCAATTGATTGAGCTATTTAAAGAAAAGGACTGCAACGTTAACCCATCTATCTTGGGAATGCATAAGTTTGTTATCGTTAATGATCTTAGGGTTTATTGTAGGGTCTCATCCATCGAGTGAATTTGAACAAATATTTAGAGTACACGAATAAACTACCATTTTAAATTACTTGTATACATGTTCAAATAAAGTAAATAACCAAATGAGCATGACTGTTGAGGTCCGGCCGTTTATACATATTCTTCTATCGTATCGTATAGAGTTGACATCCAAACAATGAATAACAGGTGAACGTATTGTGAATCAGCGCATGTGGAGACCGATTCACTTATCGTATTAAGATGGTGTCAAGCTCTAAAAGAGACAAGTTCTGTGGGCAGCTGCCCACCCTAGATGTCCGTCCGAATTAATCATATCCATTCATAAAAATGACATTTACTCCGAGGCGCAAATGCTAAAATAATGACCCCTCGCCCTTCCGTATACGTTCTAGCATAGATGACCATGCATACACATACGGCGCATCCATAACCTATCCCCAAACATGTGTGCGTTAGCCGGTCACGCAAGCGTGCGTGATACTAAGTGTGGGTGTGCGTGATTGAGTGCGTGGATATATCATCAGATAAACAGTCTGTAAGCGGCTGTAATTACGCGTTGAACAGATGACCAGGCATTATACTCGAAAACAGCTGTTTTAAACACGTGAGGATGTATACAGACACGGTTAATAGCGACACAACACCAGGTATTTTAGAAAATTGGAAGTGAGATTGGAAGTGACCTTTGGAAATGAACTCTTCAATGCGAGAGCAGATTTACGGGATGAAAATCGCTTTTGCAGAAATGATCGAATAATTAACGTGCACCATCAATCACTCTTGTTTTCAATCTTAAAACCCGCTGACAGACACATTTAGTTCTCGATGTGTTATAGAAAAGGAACAATCACTTTCTAACCGATTTTAAAAAGGATTGTGTGGATCTTATATTCAGGGGCTTCTTTTACAAAGCTTTGTAATATTGATATGATATGGATATTGTAAACGTTTCTAATTTTTGAAATACCTTCTAAGCACAAAGTGAATTATGGTTAAAACATTATGAAAGTAAAGGTTCACATCGTGCTATTTAGTCTTTCCACTCAATGTCCCCGCACGACTGATGTTGTCAAAGGCAAGGCTTAGGCTTTGGTTTGAAGTTAAGATGCCACATTGTATTTATAGATGATTTTTGAAGCGGGGAGATGAGGATGTGCGAACATTGCTAAAGAGCTACATCAGGTTTTCCATAGCTTCAGCATTCCAAACACTGAAAGCACAAATCACTATCAGTCATGAGTGAGATCCAGCATGGTGGGAAACAAAGCCTCAAAGACATTCCATTAAAAGAGAATGATGGGTTCTTGTAAAGGTGGACAATTATTCATGAGTATTTTTCTATTCTCTTTTTTGTATGTGCATGTAGAAGAATATCATAGAAGAAATGTCCCCTGAAAAGAATTGAACTTCCAATTATATTCGAGATAAAGCTGCTATATTTGAACCAAATGTTCACGCCGCATATGTGTGTACATATTTCTGTGTTAAACTGCAAATGATTTTCAGCTTGATTGAATCAATTTCTTTTTCTTTTTTAGCATTCCCAAATTTCATCCTACCGTTTATATCAAACACTACCATACATTTCTGTTCTTAGATTGTGATTATGCTCTCTAGTCGTCATATCCCCAGGGCAGTCTTAGGATCTGATTTTTGTTTTAAATACGATGTCCTACTGATACTTTGAAATACACAGACTTCACGTCATCGCAACTTTGCGTCCATGTGTATCGCTTGCACTCATTAAAGTAAAAGCCTACAAGCTCCGGAAGGTTTAGTATTGATATCTTATGCTTATATTGGCACTGAAAATTTGAATGCGAAAAAATACAAGCGGAAATATAGCCATTAGAGTGCTTCACTATCTATAGGTTAAGTCTAGGAGCCTGCATTGGTAAGAGCTATTTCCAAAGAGTTCTAGCTTCATCTCCGTTACAAGCAGATGCGGAACTTTTCTGTTATTATGTGTGGTCATTGTGTTTTTTATACACTAACTTGTCATAAGTATTTGCCTCTTAAACGTGTCTGGCTGAATAAAGCGTTACGAGGAAAGGAGAGAGGGAGCAGGAATTGAGAATGACAAAAATAACGATGGCAATAATATCTACATTTATTTTGCGCACATATCCATCCCATTGAATGCTTAAGGTGCTAAGTACAAGGTAATGTTATTACACTGGCTTAAGCCCCGTTCCCCTATGGTGCTAAAAGCATTCAAGAGATAATTTCCTACAAGGCACCCATTTGCTATACCCGGATTGGGAGTGGCAAATGTAGATTTATGTCTTGCCAAAGAAGATTTGAAAAAGGGAGAAAGAAGATAGAAAAAAGAGATGAAGAAATGAAGAAGGAAAGATTGAAAGGTGAGACTTCCAAGAAAAAAGTGAGTCAATGAGGAGAGGAAAGAACATGATCGCGATGGAAATGAGGAAAGGAACGAATGGCGTGCTAACACCCTTTTCAAGTGCGGGTAATGCAGTGGCGATTTTAGATTACCACCACTCGAAGACTGGGCCAAGGGTACTACATGTAGGTGTACCGGTTTTTCTGGGAGTCAGAAAGGAACCAGTGAAAGGGGGTCCTGTTCGTCGCCAATATACATGATGATTAAACGACTGTTCTTTATATTTGATGTCCTAAGTAATTATATTGTTGGTCATTTTTGCTTTCCGTCACTGGGTGCGCAAAGGTATTGAGACTTGTAATAAAGAAATTAGAATAAAGAAAATCTTAGAGATTATCAGGATATCAAGTAATGGGCTGCTGTATCATTACAGACATATTACAACCATCGACCGTTACTTTAGCGTGCACCTGTTTAAATCATCATCATCATCGTCATCAACATCATCCAGCATCAATATCCCGCCTGTAACACGGAATGACACATTTCTACCACTCTTTTATCAAAGAGAATTTAATTTGAAGGAGAAAAAAATAATGATACGTGATTTTGTTTTTTCTATGCCGTAATATTGTTCTTTGCTTGTTTTTTTTTTAAATTTATTTTGGGGTCGTTTTTCGTTTAAAAAGATACCTGCAGAAAAGTGTCAGCCGCAATCTCCATCTTCTTCAGCAATCAGTTAATACTAAAGGCAGGTTCCCTCCAAGCCATTTCGACGCTCTACCAGTCGCCCGAAACTGATTTATTGTAACACGCCTGCTTGCCTTCGTGTAGCAGACATTAAACGAATTATCAACACTTACATTGTAAGACATGCTTTCATGCTTGGAGATCAAAATCTCTGTGCATTAGAGTAGAGCAGGTCCAATTATTGGGGAGGGGATCACTGCATTCATACTAAGAGGATTAATGAGAAAGTGTCTATGCGTAGTAGGTTGGGTGACATTCATACTAAGAGGATTAATGAGAAAGTGTCTATGCGTAGTAGGTTGGGTGATCTTGTTTTATTTTTTTTTATTTTTCTTTCTTTTTTTCCCTTTCTTTTTGTCTCAGTATCTTTCTATTCGTAATTTAAATTAGGGGACATGTTACCCCCCCCCCCCGGCGGCTACGCCCCTGGTTTCTCTGTATTACGTATCTCAAGGTTGTAATTTGCCATGGGTGCCATTACAGACACCATGGTCATTTCATAAGCGCGGCTCCGTTGCTATCCTAAACGACTTTTTAATGTACCTCTGGATTAAAGCTATATTTGCACTATATAGCTGCTTAACGTGGAATAAAATAGTAGGTGAAAGTGTTAGATCAACATATTTTCATGATAGATTTTATTCTTTTAAAATGTCCATCCTCAATAAAAAATAAATAAAAAAACAAATGGCATTATATCGTTCTCTAGTACTTAGTAAGAATTCATCCATATGGATATTACAATAAAATTGCAGGCCGAAATTACAATCTTTGAAGAATCTTCTCCGTCACAAATTGATATTCTTTACCTTCGTAGAGTAGAGATAGACATAAAATGCCTCTACTTTTGGGAGGAAAAATAATAATAGCTAAATGTTATGTAAAATTATACTGTATACTGTTTGAAATAGTTATATAAATGTGTCAGATCATGAAATCTCTTTAAACCTCTACCTGTCTGGAATGGCTCCTTGAATAACATCTCCTATGAAAGTTAAAATATTATCTTATGTGGTAACATATTCCGCTACATGACTACACTCACTACAGCTTAATAGTGTTGAGATATTCACCCGAACACTGTATTGGAAACTAAGAATTAGATAACTGACTGGTCCTGCCTAACTTTTTTTTTAATCAAACTAATCACGATGAATATTGACTCTAGATAAAGAAAGATGATATAGGAAAATGATTCATTGTGTTTAATTGATTTATAAAAACATAGTTCCAATGCTTTGATAATGTATGATAATGGAATGAATAAAATATATGAATAGATTTGTGAAACGCATGTATTAATAGCGGAGTTTTGTACATTCAATTTAGCTTTGTATGAACCAGGAATGAAATACATTAATTTTTTTCCAGCCGTTTCCCTATTTAAAGCATCACCATAAAATGATAGGTTTCTTCAGCATTGAGTCATAGTTTTAGAAAAACATTCGCAATTTATATCGACTGAGTTCTAGAAAAATAGATTAGTAGTGGTCGTCCATTGGCAAAAGCTATGACAGCTCGATACCGCTTAATAACTTTCATCGATTAAAAAAAAAAAACTTAGATCACCGATGTGAATGTTATTGAACTAGATTTTGGGTTGCTTGTCTTGTGGTTTTAGTTCCTCCTTCTTCCTCTCTTTCGTTTGGACGTCTCTTCTGTATGTGCTCTTCTTCACATGTATTGTATTCTCAATATCCTTCGCTGTTTTTTAATCTTTCCTTTTTACCATTTTTTCATATTCCTCTCAAATTTCTTCTTTTTCCAAATTCGTCTTCTCTTCTGCTTCATCTTCTTTCTTTTCCCATCTTCCACAGTTCATTATGATACTTCTCGATATGCTTTCTTTTTCTCTTCTACACGCCCTCTTACTTTCCTTTTGTTATTCTTGCTCTCTCCGTTGCGTGCATCCTCTCATCCTTCTCCGACACTCCCTTTCAAACACGCTCTCTTTCACTGTCCCTCTTCCTGTCTCTCGGTCTGTCATTTTCTTTCACTTTCTCTCTCTCTCTCAATCAATTTCTCTCTTCCCCTCCCTCAGTTAGTCTCTCCGTCAATGTCGATTCCTTCCTCCGATACATTACTTAGGTTCTGAGTATCTATCTACCAATCGTTTCTTGTTTTCCTCCATCATTTCTTCTTTACCATCATGCCTCATCTTTCTCCTTTCTCATTGTCTTCTTATAATGATGACGAATTGAAGAAGAGGGGTGTTGTCTGTGAACCGGAGGACACGTTGTTTGTGCGGAGGGGTGAAAGTCGCCATCCCGCACCTGCCTCTCAATTAAGCATCCTCCCAATTCACATTTCCTTCTCATCAAATTCGTCTCCTCCATCTCTCTTCATCCCGCTCCCGATATCAACTCAGGCGTTTTATTAGGCTTCAGTTCGCGGATTTCTCAGGTCTATCACATGAGACATGGCCGTCCTAACAAAGACCCCAAAAAAGAATCTCCACCAGCAAACAAGCTGACACGGAAGGAAAAGGAGAACAAAAATCTCATCATCAGACTTTCTTGTTTCTTGTAATTTAGCCAACATCACGCTATGTCCAATCTATCCCGAGGATGTAGCTCGCAAGGGCTCATCTTTACATCCGAAACTACAATCTATTCTATTCCCGTTTTATCTTGTGTCTCCATATAAACATTATTTTACATTACCTCCCTCGGTGTATCTTCCAGGTCCCCCAGCTTTGCATTACGCCTTGATAGCTACTTGAAATTGAATGCTCTTATACAGTTATTGGTTTGTATCGTAATGGTTTTTTTTTCCGACGAGGCTTTAAAGGATGGGGAGGGTTTCGCGTAGAATACCACGCATTAATAGGTTTTTTGCAACCGGTAGAACCGGTACATTTTATCAACTAGAAAACTTTTACATTTGGGGTCACTGCACTTTAGATAAATGGATTTGGTGGCGGCAGGGTTCGGGGATCATGAAAATGTCTGATATGGAGGGTGAGACCCTTAAAAAGATATAAGATGTTTTAGTACCCTTGAAAAGCATGCAAGGCTGTTGCTTTATTGCCATCATGAGTCAAATTGCCAACCTATTGAAGGCAGGCAAAACCATGGAAATCGTTGCCAACAGCCTTGCCATTCTTGACAGATAATTCCAACTTCTTGCTTATATCTTAGACAATATTGTTGTGATGTTCATGTCGAATTACGTTCCAACAAATGAGATAACATATTAAATGACTGACATTACATTTTAAGGTTAAGATTGTAGTAGTTTCTTGTTTATCACGCATGTCATATCCCACTTTCTAAACACTTCACTGCAGGCTGTTTGCAGACAGTCCCATTAACCTCTTTTGAATAAAGTGCATGTCATTCATTAACGAAATAAAATATTTACACGTAGGTTTTAGGTGTAACGATAATAATGTCATAATAATCTAAAGAAACATGGAATATTATGACGAAATATCTAGCTTCGATTCGTTTTCTGAATAATCGTAATTTAAAGTTAATAATATTAATAATTTACTCATGTTTTAATATTGTGGAATCTATCGTTAATGCCATTTTTGTAAAACCTAAGAAATGTGTTTGTAAACAGAATTACATGCATCATTTCTGTTGAAGTTTCGTTTAACTAAAAACCACATCATTTCTCTTTAAACTGGCAAAACTTTTGAAGTGGATATTGACTGGGTGAACATGCTTTCTTCGAGACACTCATCCTGGAAGCGAATATGCTCAATCGAAAGAGATAGCTTCGTAAATTGAATTGCGGATTGAAGCCTAAATTCGGAAATAACATTGATTACGTCAGAAAATCAGAATCGATATCTCTTAGGCTCTGACCGTCTGATGTTCTTGTCATTAAACGCAGAGTGCCCCCCTCCTCTCCTCCGGTCTACATTTTGAAGACTTGGATGGAATACTTGATTCCAGTAGCGGCTTTAGAAGGGGCTGGGTTGGGGGCTCAATCCCCTATATCAATCTTCAGCCACCCCACCCCAAAAAATCTTGATAATACATAGATTTACACGAGGCACAAGTAGAAAATGAATGCAAGAACCCCAAGCCCGGCTCCCCTCAAAAAAAAATGTATTCTATGACCGCTCCTGATTTATTATCTTTTATGTGGCATTCGTTTAATACTTTTCGCCTTTGGATTTTATTTGAGTTCATATACCTGAACAATGTCAAAATACTGGTGACGTGACATCAATTACAAAAAGCATTACCAGTTCTAAATTGCCACACATTCATTTTACAAACCAACCGTCTTAAATGGTGTGATAACAATGAATGTGAGAGAGAAGATTGCTTAAGCTAGAAATCATGTCAGTCTTGTAAGTATAGGGCTAGATTTGCCAAGGCTTTTCTGCAGGGGGCTGGGCATATGTCTATCTATCATAAGGATATGGGAACCAAGATATTTATTATTCGGAGAAAGAAATCGCAGTGAATACTGTCATTATCGGGGCAGCTATATGCCCCTTCCCCTCAGCTCCGCCCAAAGAATAAATGTTCTAGTTTGTCCATCCTGTAAATGGCTTTAATCATGAATGAGATTTGTAAGAGAATGTCATAGATACAATACACTTTTTTTTATTAAAACGTGAAATTATAAAAGGATGCACTTTGTTAATTCAATAAGATGTTAATGGGGCGCATTTTTAAAAAGTGGGTGAACTTTAATGACACCTTTTTAAGCAGAAAAAAAGTAATTTGTTATATGGCATTCCCTGGCACAGATATGTATAAGACTTGACTGATGTTCATTTATCAGCTTACGAGCGTATGTTCACCTTGGTGTCCGAACACGGCAGATTTCCAAACGGTAATTTCATTTAATAGGATTAAACACCATTTAGCACGATGCCGCATTAGGAAAGTGAAAATGTATAGCGACTAAAAAGGACGATGTAGATATCATTCAGTTATTTTGAATGAGTTTCCACCTACGGTTTCTAACCAATATTGTATAAAGACCAGTGAATGCCATTCAATGACGTGAGCTGGTATTTAACTTTGCCCTCGTTTAAAACTAGGATGGGTTCTGGTAAATCATGGAATATAATTTGGGAGCTTTATAATTCTGTTTATTATATATTGAGAAAATATCATAGTAGAAATGTTCCATGAATGGGATCGCTCTTCAAATGCCCTCATATTCGAAATGCAATAAATATACGAATCAGTTTGGACCACACGTTCGTATCACACTTGCATGAAGTCCCCTAAACACCCATTCCTATTTGGCAAATCATATGGTATTTCACTAAGATTTACTTAATTTCTTTCATTTAAATCATTCCAAAACTGTTTAGTTTACAGTGGAATACATCAATTATTGTAATCAACTTTCAAATTGCTCCCAGGCATATGTCATATTACCAGTACTGTAACTTGTAATATCTCTAATCGTTTGATTTCTGATAGCTCTAATAATACGTGTACATCTGCAGTATCCTTCCCGCTAACGTAACACGTGATTTTGAATTTTTTGGCGTCAGTAGCTATATTTTAGCTGGCAATGTACCCCAACATTTTAGCCATTAAATCGGATAAAACCGTCTCTAGGCATAAACCCTAATGGCTACTTTAGCAGAAGAGCCTGAATGCCGACGTTTTAAGAAGGAAAATGTAGTCTTTAGCGAACGGCAGAGATTTCACTTCAGCTTTAAGCTATATGAAATTAATTGAAGTACATAAAACATAATCTCTTATACATTGGTATTGTATTATCTCCCCCACACTCTCTCTCTCTCTCTCTCTGTCATTAAAATGTTTACATTCTGGGCATAGAAAATAGATTTATTATTATTTTGGATTGCCTTTCCCTTGAAAGCCAAACTCCTTCTGGAAGTGAATGCCGACAAATTATACATTAGAACTGTATTCCAGTCTAGCTCACGATAATTTGATGTTTCAATAAATATATATATATATATATACTAATATCAATTTATATAGAGAGAATGACAAATTCAGTGATTAAAGCACGAGTACTACTACAAAAACGAAGAAATGGTTTCAGTCAGACAAACTGAAACTTTTCGACACACACGCACCAGAGTAAAAAGTCGAAACTCTGAAAAGTACAATACGACATTGCATTAGCACGTATTGGTTTGCAAATATTTTGCAATTAAATATGTACATGTTAGTAATGAAAATCTTCTGACACGTTTCGAACACAACTTACTGTGCATTATTTATTACAGAAAAGAAAATCATACTCAAACGAATTCGGTCCTAGACTGGAAGTCTCGTTTTTTATCGACTTAGCATCACCTCGTGCATGGGCAGCCCATTAAAAGGCCGAACAATGTTTGCGGGAAGGACGAGAGCAGAACAAAATGGAAACAGTACAGAAGTCGCAGGATAACTTGCATAATTCGATTTCATTTCTCCATATTTGTAGAAAATGAAGAAATCACAATCTCCTTAGCCTGGAAATTACAGCGGTTTATGGACCACTTGGGAATCGTGAATCCAAGTGACAGAAAACTGCACTGATACATTCTCGGTTAGACTGTCCAGCAGGAGTATTGCATGTTAAAAGTGATCAATGCGTAGTTATTGGCAGAAAGTGAAGATCAGTTGTAAAATGAATGAATTCTTCTTTCGCGAAGAAACAGTCAATGAATATTTACAGAGGGTAAATAATGTTTGTACTACAAAGAGATATATCGAGGTAAAGCAGTGTAAATAAAAGCGTAAGAGTAAAATATAAGGCTGAGATATCATTGGGCAAATGTGTCAGTTATGTTTTCGGACTTTGTTACTCAATAAAATCGGCCAGTCATGTCGACAGAAATCAAATAGATGTCAAAGAAAATTCAAGGTCCGGTCCTGCTCCGGTAAATTTCTAGGGTGACAAACATACGAGACTGAATATTTGCATGATTAAATACTGGCGAGCTTTCAGGGTCAACCGATCAAGCAAGAAGGTGCATTGTAAATTAACAGCATCACATCAGAGAGTCGAAGGTTACAGGGCATTTACACTGTAATCCATGGTTAGAAATTATGTTGGGTCCAGGGTCGAATTTAGCAATTCAGATTAATAATTTAGGATGCTGACCGCAAAGCAATTGGTGCAAGGTTATGAGTCGTAGGACCCTTCAGATATTTAGAAGAAATATATTATGACGACATTGATTGTAAATGTAATTCAAAGATTATTCGGGGTCGATTGCAAGTGAAAGAGTTATAGTACATGGCAAAATGACCAAAATAATCACACCTGTATAATAAATTTTACAATGTCGAATGTAAACAGGTTGTAAAAAGTAGCTTTTAATGACTAGAATTTGAAATTGTACGCAATTTTCTTCTTTTCTGAATTAAAAATACTGAATGATAATTACAAATATATTATGCGTATTACAAACTTACCATACTTGAATTGATTTCTAAGTAAGTGCGTAGATATACAACATGACGGTTTTACAAATATTGTCAAGAGAATTGGTTATATGATGAACAATAGCTTGAAAATATTTTTAAAAACGACACTATATTGTTTATTATCTCACTTTCAATATGGTCGTTAACATTTGATATTGACCATATCTCGATTTCTTTCAACGCAAGGCATGGTTAAATATCTCTTGAAGCAACTCTTCTTAGTCTAGCAAGGACAATTTCATTTCCTCCCCTCTCGAGGTGTCACAATTTCAGACCGATATTACAAATAAGAAAAATCAATACGGGTATGGTCAGCCGAGTTTGATAAATATGATCAGTGGCGTAGCGAGAGTTCACCCAATGAGGGGGCAATGGAATGATGGGGGCGGCACCTACTTACTTAAAGACCCTATCAGATGAAAATACAAATTGTTACCAATGGAAAGCTAAATGAAAATAGAATACAAATATAAAGGAATTCAAAATATTTTCCCTTTCAGTATTGCACAAAAGCGAATTCAAACCTTATTTCCCGCACCTCTCCAAATTACAGGTCAACAGGGGTCAAATTTGCCGCAGTAAAACAGTGACGACATGATATGTGCACCCGATCGGCTCGCCTATATAGCTAGGTGATGAGCCGTGCTTAATTATTGCAAAGTCATTGTGAATATGCGTACCCCACATACGATGATGTCATCAATTCGATAGCTAGTTTTTAGGTCGACAACTCCCGATATTCAAAGCTTTAGATTTCGAGTTTTCAGAGAGCTGTTACTCGTCTGACAGGCACTAAGGTAGCATACAATTGGTATTATTGTAATATATGGCTTGTAAGCTTTCCTTTGATATGTAATTCATCTATTTCATATTTAACTTCCGACAGGATCTTTAAGAAAAATAGCGAATTTACAAGACTATTGATAAGGGGAGGACGCGGGAGGTGGTCCAGGCGTCTTCCTTCCTGCCAATTGATCCTTCTCTCTTTTCCTTACTCTTTTTTCTCGCTCTTCCTTTCTCTAATAATTTCACCACTCGATGGGGGGGGGGTGTGCCCCCGTGCCCCCTGTATCTACGCCACTGTCTATGATCACGGCGATCTATCATTGACTCTCTCCTTTTCTTCGAGGAGTCGTCATTGCATGGGGCGCCTTGTTTCACACCTGTGTGACCATGTACTCAAGACAATGCGCGTTTGTACAGCTGGATACAGTTTCTATGGAAACGAGATCGAATCTGTAAACACGATATAAAATACCTGGTTGATTCACGTTAGATGTATTTTATTTTGATTCGGGGAAATTGGGTATTCGTGTTTGTGTACTTGTTAAGCAATTGCGAGAGAAAATATTAATCATATTTAAGATGAAATCAGCATGGATGCGTCTCGGTAATAATACATTTATCTCAAATGTGAGTCTAACGTATAAGAGCACTTATATAATCGTTCCTTACTAAAAGTATAATAAAAGCACTATTGGACAGAACCGATGTATGTTTATAATAGGGAATACATGGCACTAGCTTTGTAATTCTTTTTTTCCTCTCTACATAACGTTAAAACGTGAGCTGACGATAGTCATGAACAATAAGCTCCAACGTAATAGGGGAGGCAAAACGAATCATTCTTTTACAATTTTGTATACAATGCAGTATTTACCGCGTCCTGTATTTCCCTCTGCGTTCCACATTTCCACTTTCATGCTTGTATACTTTTATGGTTTTAGTAAATAAAAATCATCCCATGGCTAAATCCTTTTTAATTCAGATTTATTCCAAACATACCCACTATTACCCTGTAATTCCCTTTTCCCAAAATATCACCCTGCCATTTAGTTAATGTCAATGTCATATATCACGTATCACCAAGGACAATTTTCGACTGAATTGGGACACACAATAACATGTTTTATTGTCGAGTATAGTGCCCTCGAGTAAGGCTAAATACATCCTATGCGCTTATCCGTTTTTCCATTTTTGTCCATGTCCATACGGTTTATTAATAGCAGCATCAATATACGTGGATTAATACTGTGATGTAAAAGTTATTATATATATTTAATTTAAGGGTCCATTCTGCGTGTCAGGTCTCACTATCGTACAAATGGAGAGTATCTGAATCAGGTTAGACGTTTTCATTTGCATTCTCTCCCAAAATATTAATGTGACATCAAATATTGATCAAGTTTCAACCAGCCAGTGGTGGAATTCTATGGAGGGGCGAGTAAATATGTTTTATTTGACCAACGGAATTGGTGCCGCTTGACAGAGTTGTGTCAAGAATGGTCATAATATTTCCTTTTATGGAGTAAGTAGAAGGGAATACACCGATCCCGACTTATCATAGGGGTGTAGACTGAAAACTCATATTGATTACAAGGGTTAATTTAAACTGCTTATCTGGCACATTTTTACAACATTTCATTAATAAAGTAGACCATGAAAAGGGTAAATTTAGACAAATCGAATGATTCTCATGTTCCATACTAGTTCAGGTTTAACACATCATATATTTGCCTCTCGTGCATATTTGAATATTACAATTGAAATTGAGATAGCATCATTTCTATATGTCTATGTTCATGGCCGCACAGACGTATATCGAACAAACACACAAGCTGTGTCTATCATATACATGTATATCTGGACTTTTGTGGTGACCGAGATTTGCTTGTTCTAACTTTCTTTCCTTCTCTATTTTCATGTACTCAGATCTAAGGTGTCGATTCAATACTGAAAACAGCAAAGGAGAGACATCTTGTCCGAAATCTAACAAATTATTTGTATTGCTTGATTCAAACACAAAAAGCATTGATAAGAGCTATTATTTGATATTGTGGGATCTAAAATTCGGTAAACGCTGTCAAAACTCAGCCCTTATAATATTAATTTAACATCTACGTTTTTACAATGTATATGTGTGAGTTTGACGAATTTTAGAATTTATTTCGATGCTAATTCATTAATTAATTAACACTTTACTTTCCCAGAAGAAACTAAACACACATGTTTTTGTTAATATTTACAAAAAGTGTTATCATAGCCCACGGAGTTTTAAATTTAGAAGTGTTTATATACTTCTTGAGGACAGTAAAATCAAAGATTACAGATATCCTTGGGATTTAAAACCCCCGAAAGTATAATACCAGCCATAGTATTCATGGTATAATAACATACACAAGATATGACGCGTGCTTAGATTATTGTAACGTGGGGAAAAGCTCAGTCCATATGAAAATTTCTCCGCGAAATAATTGTTTGAATCTGGAGTTAATCAAGGACTGCCGTCACTTAATCCCGATCTCTAATTGCGTATCTATCAATTATGGTGAACTCTGTAGACAGACGAAGTGCAGATTGCATTGAGTGACGTATTTTGGAACCAATCATAAAATGAACGGTGGAAAATTTGGAACCATTATAGGTAATTAGAGAAATATGTGTTTTGGTAAAGCGTGGTTAACTTTTTCTTTCAAATGTCAGCGCTCCGTAAATTGGCATCAATTTGGCCTGAAATGCGTGCATATTCCACCCTGGTGTAGCTGAAAACAAGCTGTTTTGTTGTGTCTTGATGGTTCTTGATCTGTAGTGATTTCTAAAAATGGTTGGATATCGATACTTTTGAAAATCAAGTTGTTTGGGTTTTGTGTGTATATTTCTGTGGCGATTTGGTCGATATATTCTTTCCGAAAAAAAATGTAACTGGGGGAAAGACATTTATGAGCAAACATTATGTAAAATTCCCACTGTTGTCTTTATTAGCCGTTGCTTTATTTATACGAAAGCGTGTTGTACTTTTAAAACAGGATGCGGTACTATGTTTATAATCAGTTCGAATTCAACTCTCATGTCTGCTAACTGTCAATGCAAGTCATTCCGAATTGCAACATGCATTCAAACATCTTGCATACTCCCTTCGTGAATACCATTACTACATACTTTTACCTTGCTGAGGGAATTGAACTTCCCCGTTCTATCCGCCAGGATCATTCCATCCAGCTGACTGGACACAGTTTTATTTTACCACCTGCTTTCTCCTCCCATACTTAGCCTTCTTTTACAACATCCATTGTGCCTCCTCTATCATGTCTTTGCACTCTTCAAACTCAAACCACTAATACGCGTTGTGCACGAGGCGTCGTTTCGATTGCGTCATTATCTGCGCTAATCGAGCCTAGTCTGAAGGTTCAGGCTCTAATTTGACACTTAAACACAATTCCAAAAAGTCCTGAGCAGAGCCTAGCTCTTTCAGTCTCCCGCTGTCTGATACAGAGCCTATGGGGGTGTACTAGACCGTGAGGTCGGCATAGTCTCTTAGATCAGACACCCTGTTACACTTTACGACTTTACGACGAGTTTGTGCCTGCAAAGTAAATCGAGCCTGTGAGGGCAACTAGTGCAAAAGCAAAAAAAACTCTTGCACATTTTATTTTGCCTTCACTCGTGGCGCCTCAAACGCTACGCCACTCACCGACGTAGTCGTACGTCAGGCCCATGCCACTTTGTGTGCAAATTAGGGCATAAGGCTCGCCGTATTCCTGTTTCATTTGATGGTAAAAGTCAGGGGTTAGTTTCTCTGATGAAGCCCATCTATATGATCACACATTACTAAACGTATCACTAGCAACATTTATTCTAGGATGTTCGACCCCGCCCCATATCTCCAACCATCTCTCCTCTTCTCTTTCTTTTTTTTTCTTTCTATTTTTTCTTCTTCTTCGATTACCTATTCATGAAAATCAATGTTCACGTCTGCTTCAGGGTGTTCACATATTTCTTGTCTGCTAATCCACATGTTCATTATCGACCTCATTATAACCAAAAACACCGTCAAAGTTTATTTCTATTAGGTACCACAATAATTTTAATGTCTCCTTATAACAAAAATCGCGTCTGTTTCATGTATTCTTATTTACCTTCTAACAAAATAGACTCTCCAAAAGACTCTTCATTTCACCTTTCAAAATCATGTATCAAAGACATCAGTAGTTTTAAAATGTCCGTAGCTTGGTACATAATAATTTGAATTACATGGAATTTTCACACATCTAATGATGTCTGTTACTCATTATATTCCTCTCCCATTTCTCTTCTTTCTGCTCCATCGAATATGTTACTATTTTCCACCTGCTCCTCTTCCTCCTTCTATCTCAATTTGCTGATTCCCAGGCTCCGTCTCTATTTGTATTAGACTACGCTTTGTTGGATGCAGCTAACTCGGCTCCAACCCGAGTCTCAACTTTCCCCTGGTCAACGCCTGGCGGAGCAATTCACCCCCGGCGTTTCACCTGTACTAGATACCGCCATCATAGTCTTGACTTCATGGACGTTTGTAAAAAGGATGCCATCTCGATCGAAATCTGTTGTAAACCAGAGGTCCTACCCAAAGTGATCCATGTTCTGTTTAGGTTTCGAGCTTGAAGATTCGACATTGCTTTTACCATGTTTCCCACATAGGTTTGGAGATTCGAGATTGCTTTTTTTCCACATAGAAAGATGGAGGTTCGACATACACACAATACCCAAATCACCACATATTCTGATCCACACCTTTTTCGAGATAGGAAATACACGTAAAATATTAACACTTTACAATTTTGTATAAAATGATTATTTCAACTTTAATAGTTGTATGAAAGAGTGTATATGCTAGCACATAATCAACCAGTTGGATAACAGATTTAATTCTCATCAGAGACCTTTTTAATTTGTGAATTCAAACCTCACTTGGTTTAAAACCAAAGACCTCCATATTACGAGACCGTCTCCCTTCAACTGAGCCATGATCAAATTGAAAATAAATTCAACTATGAAGTCAGAATAAATCTATTTACAAGCCTTAATTTATGTATATATAGATTCCAAAACTTGACCGCTAGATTCCATTTGGAAGGACATGACGATGATATGCGATAGCGTAAAAATGCGATGTGAAACTAGGTAAAGCATAGAAGAAATTGCAAGTACAATGAATAATTCAATTTTGTTGCCAAGGGAAAGGTCGTTATGTTACCAAAAGAACTGACAATTTAGAACCATTAAATGCAGTCAAGGTCTCATCTTAGTACACTGTATAGGTAAATTTGTTCAGTTCGATGTATTTATAATATATCTTTATATACATGCATCCCTCGCTGCCAGAAAGTCAAAAAAATCCACTTGAACTTGTATCGTATCAGGGTTGTATAAATATAACGCAATGTGAGCATTCTCGTAAGGGAGATGTGATAATTTTATGATTATTAGTATGCACTCTGCCAATGCCAAGGTCATTCTAAGGCCTATGTAGTGTTATGGTAGTTATGACAACGTGTATCGCACGAGTGAAACCATGCAAATTGCAAAGAAATTTTAAAACTCATCCAATATCAACTCTTTAAAAAATCTGGAATTATTTTATAAACAACTTGGCCATTTTATAGGGTATACCTGCCTTGGACTTGATCTTTAAAGTTCTTTGCCACCCTGTCCTTCTTATTTTTCTTTGGTGATATTTCTCTTTTCGTTACTGGAAGAAGGTGACTCCACGAGGTGCTCCGGAGACAATTCCTCCGGGCTTTATTTAAACAAAAATATAGGGTTATGGTTGTGGCTGCGATAGGGGTTTAGTGTATATTTAGGGTTAGGACAACGGTTAGGTATAGTGTTCGGTCCATGGTTGAGTCTTTTTGAAATAACGTCTGAGTACAAAAACTACTTTCACGAAAGCAAAGATGTGCATTTTTGTAACAGAATGCGGAAAACTGGGCGATAGGAAGCACGGACATCTTGACCTACACTGTATCTGACTGACCATGATTTATTGCGCAAAGAGGGAAACCCAAGACGCATTTGACGTGCTCGTCTTACCCGGTGGGAGCCGCCAACACCTTCTCCCAATAACATGCCCCGGTTAGGAACTTAAACATTTGTGGTTTCAGGTGTTATTGTTTCCTATAAAATCAAGATAATTATATTTACGACATCGCAGTTTCACCAATAACGAGTAACGAACGCAGTAGTCATCTCTACTTTAATGATATGTTGGCTTACCGTACAAAGTGGTATTTAAAAAATATATATATAAATATAAATCAGAGAGAAGAGGGGCCCGGAACTACTTCCCGATAAGTCTCATGTCTAGCAAATGTATCAATTGCGATAGATATTGCCTCGTCTTTTGAAGGATTCCCGACATGAGTTACATTCTAAATTTGTTTATTGCCAAAAAAATTCAGCGTTAAGTAATTTAAATTTCCAAATGTTTCCACCCTTCTCCCTATATACAAACTTTCCTATTCATTATTTATAATTTCTCACACTTGTTATTGACAAAAAAATAAAAAACGGTTTATTTAGATGTGATAACATTGGTATCAGAGGCAAAAATTATTATTATTATTATTATTTTTTTTTTTTTAATTTAAAAGAAGACAAAAAAAGTCACACATTCATTTTTTTTTTTTTTTTTAATCTACGATTATAAAAACTGAGCAATAAAATGTAAAAAGACAAGACTCGCTTGAAGGTATTGTTTCACTTTAGGTCATTGAACGTGATCGCAAAGACTGTCAAGAGATCCCCTCGAGGGCACGTTCAATAGCCTAGCGCACCGCCTATTGAAGTGTGTGGTCCTTACAGTACTTTTACATATTAAAATCAACACATTTTCTTTACATAATACAATCATCATTTGGAATGTAACTACAATGGATTCTTCAAAAAATATTCGCAAAAATAATTGGCCAATCCTTAATTCCCCATGATTTGCATTTGATTTTTATTTCCCGGAATTTTGACTAATGAAGATAGTTTTTGTTTGTTTTCCCTTCCAGCATGCACTCTGTACTGAAGGAGAAGGCAATACTAAACGAAGGCTCAGAAGATGAATTGGTAAGTAATACAATAATCAGGATGAAATTAATAATAATAATTATAATGATGATGATGATGATGATGATGATGATGATGGTAATAGTAAGATTGATTATGATAAGTTTTAACAATAATAGAAAAATAATATTACCGATAATAATGATATTTTTTGTTTAAAGATACTGCTAATGATAATAAAGATAATAATTATTATAATGATAATAATAATGATAATGATGATAATGATGATAATAGTAATACAAAATAAGAAGAAGAAAAAGAAGAAGAAAATATTTAAGAAGAAGAAGAAGAAGCATAATGTTAACAATAATGATAATTATAACAACAACAACAATATCAATTAGAGCTTAAAGACATGTATATTCATACCGCGCACAAAATCGTCTCAGTGGATTTTTAAGGTGCCACTAGCACCAAGCATTTGGCAAGGTACCCTTAAATGCCATAAGACCTATGAGCATTCAAGGGATTATTTCTTACAAGGGGTAGCCACTTACGCCACTTGGGTTGGAAGTGGCAAATATAAATTAATGCCTTGCCAAAGTGCCGCTGCTGGGACTCGTGTCCTGAACCATCTGATTTTCGATCCGGCGACGTATTTACTACTAAACCACGGCACCTCTGATCTACAAATGTATAAAATATCATGAACTGAATCCGTGGGCACTGAAGCGAGTAAAGGTCTTACGTACTTTGAAAATGTGTTACTATAATAGTTGTAATTGATGAATTACGATTGATTAGTAAAATCTCATTTTCAAAGTTGCAAATGTTACATTTTTCGCGCTTGGAGGAACTGTTTTGTGTCCTGGGTTTTGTTTCTAAGTGGGGACGAAAATTTCTCATGAAAACTAGACAGAATACATAGTTTCTACACAGGCATCACAGGCGGTTGTTCTAAAAATAAACAATTTCTTTATCAGATTAGAACAGGCCTTATAGAGCCTTGTATATTAATAGCTGAGCCAAAATCTGACTTAAACATGTTAAGGGTACGTCAATGAAATGTGTTTGCAATGCTTTAGGTTACCTATACAGCATAAGCTTTGCCTGGGGTCTTTACAAGAACAAAAAGTACATCAAATCATGGATTTTTTTTTTTGGAATTCCATTGATAGATTGTTCTCATGAAACCTATTTTTAGTAGGAGTTTGTTTTGATAATGTCAGGTTTTTCATGGATTTTGTTGTTGATAAGTACCATGCATCAGACAAGTGCATGTGAAATACGAATCTTACTTTATTCCCTTTGGAATGTTAGAAACAAGCACGTAAAAACTTGAGGTTTCTCAGTGACGAACGGCAACAAATTGTCATTCACTCCGGACTCCAATATTCCAGAGGCCGTCCCAGGGCGAATTCCAGTCTCTTTATTACATTTCCAATATGACTATGATACGGGAGAGAGGTGCGGAAGACAAGTCATTTGGCGGTAAACGGGCTTTAGGGATAAATCGAAACAGATATGACACGGGTCTTGCAATATTGATCGCAAAGGTCGTCAAGAGGAAATTGATATGGGTTTATGAGTTGAACTTGAATGCGGGTGTTATCATTGAGAATTTTTTAGGGGTGGTAGAGTCACAAAGTTAAATTTTTGAAAATGCAGAGTTTGGATAGAAGTGTGCCAGAAGGTAAATTGCGGATGTAATGTCCAAAGGTGTGTGTTTTTATAGTCATGATATCAAGAAATTTATAAAAAATATCGGCAGTCAAAAATGTGTACCAGATCATTATCATAAAAAGGGCACGTTATAAGGGCACAAAGTAAATGTTGATAGAAATTCAGAGATTTGTTTTCCTTTCAATGTTGTTCCTACTGTTTGCAGCATAACTATCTTCATATCAAAAGAAGATATTACCCCCCCCCCCTATTTGCATTAATCGCTTAAAACAGTATTGAGAAAGCAGCCATGGAATTTAATGGTGAACCTAAAATCTATAAGTTCTAATTTTATTCAAGATTCAATTAATAGGTTTTGGGGTGAAATCTTAATGGGTCAGATTCGGAGGTCTTTCATTGCAATCAGACTCGCCGTGAAAACGTATTTTGAAGTGGCATGAGGATATAACCTCGTTAACGACAGGTCTTTCGAATTACATTTTGTATCGGTATGTGTGCTCAGAAGATCACGAGAAAAAAGTTGGAAAGGACAACTCTGCATTTTTTGTTCACGAGATTTGAAGGGGCTCTGAAAACAGCTGAGGCACAGTTCGCCCCTCCCAACGACCTTGCCTAAAGCCAGCTTCACAAAGTAACGCTTCCAGAGATGGCAAATTTCAGAACCTATCCCTCATGGACGTAGGACGTACAAATTACTTTAACGTCTCTATATTAATCTTCATTCCCCCCACAGTGTTATTCATGGTACGATGCAGACGATAATCTCTGATTTTCGCTCCAGTACGTATCATCGATCGATTAGCACCTAAGACTGATCGATAAGTGTCACGCCTGACTAATTTTAAGCATACTTTTTCAATATGGCGAATATCAACATACGCCTTCCCGCCTCTGTGAATGATCCATGCTCAGAAAGTACATGACTTTTGCGACGGATTGGAGAGAAGTGCCTGAGTGCGTTCAAGTTGTTCAAGTTGCGAGGCCTAGAAAAACAAATGCCAGAGGGTAAATGTTTCCTCCCAAACATTATGTTATTAAGCTTTACAAAGGTTCATGTTCATACCAGAACTCGTCAAGATCAAATGTGTTCATTTCATTATTACTAAAAATTCAATCCATTAATTGGTACTACTATCTATAAAGTAATACCTGTATTTAAAAAAGGTGACTCACGTGAACAGGGAAATTATAGGCCAATTTCTTTACTTACCTCTTTTTCCAAAATATTAGAAAAACTTGTGTATTCACGAACTATAAATTTCCTTACACGACACAATTTACTTAGTGATGATCAATTTGGATTTAGAAAAAAACACTCCACAAGTCATGCTATGTTAACACTCATTAATAAAATTGTTTGTGCAATTGATAACTCCTGTCACACAATCGGTTTGTTTCTAGACTTCTCAAAGGCGTTCGATACTATTGACCATACAATACTTCTTCATAAACTGTCTCACTACGGTGTCAGAGGGAATGCCCTTGAGTGGTTTAGAAGCTACCTTTCAGACAGAACTCAATACACCTCTGTAAATAACTTCCAGTCATCAATCAAAAATATTACCTGTGGGTGCCCCAAGGCTCTCTTCTGGGTCCTCTTCTTTTTATACTATATATAAATGATTTCAAACGATCATCTAATATTTTATCTTTCATATTATTTGCTGATGACTCTAATATTTTTTTTTCATGTCGTGACCCACAAACTCTCTTAAATACAATTAACTCGGAATTAGTTTTGGTTCAAAGTTGGATACAAGCCAACAAACTATCATTGAATATAAAAAAGACATATTATATGATATTTAGCAACACTATTGATCATCTTCCTGGTTCTATTCTAATAAATGGTATCGAACTAGAATGTGTTCAAAGTACAAAATTCCTTGGAATTTATGTTGATCGCAAATTGACATGGAAAGTGCATATTAATTATTTATGTAAATTATTATCAAGAAACATTGGTATCATAAATCATGTTAAAAATACATTTCCTTTACCGGTTTTATCATCACTGTATACAACCCTTATTTTGCCTTACCTAAATTATGGGATTTTAGCATGGGGTAATCCTTGTAAGACTTTAATTGATCGAATATTAATTTTGCAGAAGCGTTCATT
This sequence comes from Mesocentrotus franciscanus, assembly GCA_037976565.1. Classification (NCBI taxonomy): domain Eukaryota; kingdom Metazoa; phylum Echinodermata; class Echinoidea; order Camarodonta; family Strongylocentrotidae; genus Mesocentrotus; species Mesocentrotus franciscanus. The sequence continues at coordinate 9,045,157 of CP137682.1, read as the reverse complement.
AAGAATAATCCATAATGTCTACTTTCGTTCCCACACTAACCACTTATTTTTACAAGACAACATTCTTAAAATTGATGATTCGTATTATTGGTACCTCGGTATCTTTATGTTCCAACTTATTAAAAACGAGTTACCTCTCCCGATTTCCTCCATTTTCAAAAAAATAACGAGATACATTCATACCCCACTAGACAGTCTCACAACTTCCACACTCCTCGAATGAGAACAGCTTTAGCACAAAAAACAATTACTTACACCGGTCCAGTATTTTGGAATAACATAGATCCATCTCTTAAACAAAGTACCAGTTTATATACATTTAAAAAAACTGAAAATTAAATTTTTAAACACATATGCATGATTGGATGTGCCGTCGTCGGTCAGCTGCATTGCTGATATTGCTGATACGTCGCTATTATACATGAACCTCGGTTTGTTTGACTCTCGACTCAATCCCTTTCTCCCCCATTCTACCGATCTAACCTCCTTTTTCTAGAGCTTTTGCAATCATTTATTTTCCTCTTTTTTAATCTTTCTTTCTTTTTGATTTTTATTACTTTCCTCTATATTTTTTGTTCCTATCTTTTATTCTTTATTTTCCCCCTAAATTCATAATTTCTTTGCTACATATATTTTTATTTATTGATTTTCTAAGTATACTTTGTTCAAGATATATTGTAAAATAGCATCTGAGGAACTAACACTTCAACAAGCTCTGCTTCTAGTTAGTTCCTCCTTTCTCATGCTATTTCTATTATATTTGTCGTTTCATTGTATATTTTTTTTTGTAATATACGTATTCATTGTATTATGTTTTGCATGAGAAATAAACATTATCAAAACATTGTAAAAATTCAATCCATTAATTGGTACTACTATCTATATCTTGATCTATCTAAAAAAAAAACTTTCTAGAAATCAACCTCACGCAATTTCAATAGTCTTGGTTGTTACCTTTTGAAATGTGCGAACATCATAATGGCGTATAATGTAATCTGAACATGATTTCTTCAGGTTATACAAAATGGTATTGAAATGGCTTTGAGTTGATTTTCGAACTTCTTCGCGATCATGTTTTAATTATGAGCGAAATCGTGAAGCAAAGAATTATATTAAAGATAATAGATCGGAGGTTATGAATATTTATGAACGAGAACCGCATTTATCATCCTGCATGCATAGTCCAGCTATAGATTAAAACATAAAACAATTAAAGATCGGACTTCGATCAAAAATGTGTTTTCTATCAAGTATTTGAAGCTAACAATGCATTGATAATGGTTTTAAAGAAATCCTCTCGCTCCGTTCTCTTTCCCGCAATACTCTTCGATTCTAAAAATGTTGGTACTTTCTATTCACGCTTTTGGGATGACTTTCCCAGTTACGTAATAACGATAGAAACACTTAAATTGAATTTGATATATTGTAAGTCTTTTAGCCGGAGTGAAGACCAAATCGGCCTCCAATCGTAGACAATCGCGGGACAGGTCTAACCTCACTACGATTCAATGCCAATTTGGAAGTCATGTTAGTGTTAAAGGCATCGTTTAACAATGTTAAATCTGAGATGCATGGCCCTACGTGTTATTAGTGTCTGTGAAATGGTGTAATATTGAAGCCCTACAAAAATTGCGCTTCAAAATGATCATGAAGTGCCTCAAAAAGTAATAATCTTTGAGTGACCGGTTTTACCATACTCATTTTCCCAATAGACTGTAGTGTTATAAAAACCGTTAGGAAAACGAATTCTGAAATTTCTAATTCCAATTAAGATATCTTGATAATCGGACAGGCGATTGGCTTGTAAAAGTCATGGGATTCATGTATGACCTAAAGGTTTATAATTATGATTGCAGCATGAGCTAAATCCATGATTTTTTAGAATCTGAGGCAAGTTACCCGATCCCTTTAAGGGATACTGCAATATCGCGAAATTCCTTTCGTATTTGTCTAATTCAAAAACTGCATCATTAAGATATTACATGCTGAAATGTTCATATTATAGGTTTAGTCATTTAATGACGTATGAATTCCCAGCTGATTAAAATCACAAATAAATTCATTTTGCTCTCTCGATTTCGGCTTTTCAATGAAGGCTTGCACAACAGTAAAAAAAAATATTTACGACCCATAATGACATATCAGGAATTCGTTAACCCTACAAAAGATTGTTTAGCAAATCGTACGAAGTTTGTCTTCTCTTTGAAGTTCCACTCGAATGCCGTTCGTCTCTTTTCGACCCTGTACCAATGACGTAGATTTGTTTAATAGTCCCTTGTGTATGATCGGCTTCGGGCTTGCTTCGCTCCATCGCTCAGAATAACTTCCCCGATAAAGCTTTCTAATTATGCCTAGCCACAAGTAAATTGATGAAGTCCAGTAGGAGAGGAAATATTGTTCAGAGACAATATAGATTTTTCTTTCTTAAAGGTTATGCAAAGTTTTGGTATGGGGTCATGAATTTGGTTTAAATGAACATATTGGAAGCATATGCGATTTTACAATATTCAATGATCGTTGTCGCGGTTGAAATCGAGTCTCAAGTAATGAAATTGTAAATAATAAACTCTTTATGTGGTATAGCTCCCTCTCAAGACTGATATTACTTTAGCTTTAAAACAATGTTTCTTGACTACAATCTACCGATTTGCTATTCCCTTTTGGAAATTATATATCAGAACTGCGTATTCTGATATTTTCGTGGTCGCAGCTACAATGGAATGGCCTTAGGCGCTATTTGAACATTTTGAAATTTATCGAGAGCACCGGTAAGTGTTTTAGGGGCTAAATGTTCTAGTGCTTATGAAATATCCATAGGGGCATCTAAATATATCAAAACCTTTAATAACTACTATCCATCTAATTTTCAAAATTTCCCAAAACTTTGCATTCTTCGATCGCTTTCATCTTTTTTTTTAGAAACAAATATACATAATTGATAGTAAGATGGACCAACTAGAATGTTTTCAAAGACACATTAAACATGGTGTTTTTTTTTTCGATTCCAGTAGGTCACTTCGTATAATTAGTCAACGATATCTTTAGAGGAGGATTTTTGTGGCGCTTGAATTGTAAGCTATATGTCAGCTTCTTACCATTATAGACATTAAATTATTTGGTCAATCCAACTCTGCTGAGTTCTTAAAAGGATCCGGTAACTTTGTCTCAGATTCTGAAACAAAATCCTGGATTTAGCTCATGCTGCAATAATAATTATTAACCTTTAGGTCAATCAGGAACCCCATGACTTTTACAAGCCGATCGCCTGTCTGATTATCAAGATATTTATGATTGGAAATCGAAACCAAATGTTGCGTTTTCCTAACGGTTTTCATAACACTACCATCTATTGGGGGAAAACGAGTATGGTAAAATCGGTCACTCAAAGATTTTTACTTTTTTTAAGGCACTTCTTGATCATTTTGAAGCGCAATTTTTTTAGGGCTTCAATATTACACCATACCACAGACACTGATAGCACGTAGGGCCGTGCATTTCCGATTTAACATTGTTAAACGATGCATTTAAAGCATTTGAAACTATTTGGCTGTATCGCAATATAACGTGCTGTTATAATCGAAAAATACATTTGTTAAAAGCCAGTTCTGGTCTAATCCGATTGGAAAATTTTTTGTTTTTAAAAAATCTAATACAGAATTGTAGAATCAGAAGCTTTGGGGGATTCATGATTCACTAAAAAAAAGATTTATAGTAGAAATAGGTCGGCAGGGCTCAATAGAACTTCTGACTGCATTTCATTACTTTTCAACGACCGCTATACATGTCGACTTTAGAAATGCAATCACACACATGAAAAGTGTTATTTGCTAGGAAAATAAAATGGAGATCAAATAAGGGAATCTATGCCGTGTTACGAATTGTATACCAGTGGGAACAGACCCTTAGCTAGGATGACTAGTTGAGATGGGGTCGAGAGATAATAAGAGGGTAAAAATCGATTATCTTCGAAAGAAACGGTAGATGTCGGATGCGACGTGAGGGGGTCATTATTTACCCACTACAATTCCGGAGTGACACCTGCTTACTGAATGAGCCGTGAAGAGCTCTGTGATAGCTTGCTAGGTAGCCGCCCTCTCGGGAGAACATATCTGCTCGACTCGGTGTTGTGACTGCAAGGGCCACTCCAGATTAAAAAAAATCTCGAGCGATCTTTTTTGCGTCTTCGATTAGGCTGTTTCAAGCTTTTGATATCGAGAGAGAATGAGATGATTGGGAACATGATTTCGATTGCAAGACCGTATATTTTCGTCTTTGATGAAGGTCATGTGATTGATAAGAACATCACCATACCGAACCGAAGACTTATAATTCATGATTTTAGATTACATAATTCTTATTAACATCAGGTCCTGGGTTCGGTTCTCGCTCGGTGATTTCATCCTTCGTAAGCAAGATACGTTGCCACATTTATTGTGTCGCTCTCGACCCTGGTGTGGGTACCTAGCCTAGCAATGCTGCAGTAACTCTAATAATGGCAGGGCCCGCAGGAAGATCGGTTTCTGTATTGTTGTAGAAAATGATTTGGCCATTGGACGTGTTATTTGACAGATCACCATTAATAATGTCTCTGGTCAAGAGTTGCCCCCAGAGTGCAATCATGATGACATCGTCTTGACCATGCTTTATTTTGATTTATTCATATTACCACAGAAAAGATCATCCATCCACTCAGTGGATAGCTTATTCATGTTCTATAATTGAAATCATGAAAAATGACGGTAGTTTATTCTTTCAAAGAAAGTCTCTTCAAGTGCAGCATTGTTAATGGCGTAAGCGTTCACTAATTTAAGACAAGCGCCGTTAAAGAATAAATGAACAGCAACAAGCCATGTTTGTTTACTGCAAACGTGCATCTATTATTTTCATATTTCAGTACTTCCTTAAACGATAAGTACAAACAGTCGAGTCGACAAACACTTGGAAAACAGGGAATAACGTGCAGTGAATATAGAGCCCTCGAGGAAGTGTGTACAAAAGCATTAGGAAACTTTTCAAAGTCAACCAAATGTCGCTACAGATTTTTAAAGATAATTGTTTGGGTCAATTATCTTTAAATCACTGAAGAATTACTCATGTAAAAATACCTTCCAAATGGCAAACATGAAATGGATGTATCTACAGGAATTCATAACAGTAGGTTGACTGTGGAAGATTTTCCCCATACCTTTGTACACACTGCCACACATTAAACGTTCATGGCACTATATTCACTGTGCGTTATTCATCGGATTTCCGAAGTTGTGTCTGTATCTATTTTTTCTCCTGTGTGCAGGAGTGCTATGGATACAAGCGGAGTATCCTAAAGACCGTCCTGTCCTGTATTGTTGGCATCTTGACCTGTGGTCTTCTCTTAGTATTCTTCAGATGGAAACCAAACTGGAAGATCAACGCCCTCTACGTCAGGTGTAATCTCAACGATGCAGAATGCATACTCATCAAGGTGGGTCGTTTCGTCACCTTTCAATTTAGTACACCCCTTCGACCTATAAATTAGAAGCTTAGAGCCTTCTTGTACCTTTTCTAACTGGTGAAACAATCGGGGGAAGGGTTCAACATTCCTCATTGCACCTTTTGTTCATTTGTTTAAAGTAAAGAATTAGAACCCAACTATGTAATACGATATAATCTAAATTATCTAAAACCTCTTGGGGCTCTTGACATTTTATTGGTATTGCATCTGCTGCAATATTGTACGCCTACATACATTTATTTGGTTTGTTCGTTTTTTGTCTTCAATGAAGCTTTACATTGAAAGGTACTTTAACCGTTATCGGAAACAATGTTCTTTTACTCAGAAAGTAATTGTCCAGATAAGATCATTATATGAGAAAAAAGGATATTAAGTAATTCTGATAATGGCATTTTACTTGACTGCTGGCCTTTTCCCAGTTATTTGAATGTGAATATATCTCCTTCCTCTTACTCTCAAAGTAATTATCCAGATAAGATTATAATATGGGAAACAAGGATATTAAGTAATTCTGAAAAAGCATACGTCTCGACTGCTGTATTTTTTTCTTTTTCATCTATTTGAATGCAAATATGTCCAACCTATAATTGTATTTTTGTAGGACTATTACAAGAGATGGCACATAACGTTGGTGAAGATGGAGAACGTAGAAGTACCCAGGTATGTAAAGTGCGGTTACATGGGCGCTTTAATTTCATTTCAAGTTCACGTAAACATTTATTTTAAAACTTTTCGCATGTTCTAATATATACGGTGAAAAAGAATTATAGATGAAAAACTTTCCTAAAAAGCAAGCGCTTGTGGAGTGAGTGCCGTAAACATTAAAACCATGTCGAGTCATTTTTAATAGAAATTATTCAAGGGCAAAAAACAATGAATAACTGCCTGTGGTGAAAAGAACTAAGACATACGAAGACACACAAAGGACAGACAACGACACCGCAAGAAAAAAATGACGAAAAAAAACCCCACGAAACACCTGTCACACACAAAAACTAAATATTTCTTTCTTCAATCCTGCCTCAGAACAGTTCAAAGATGGTGATCCTTAATATATGCTGTCAAGCACTTTCAGATTTTGGAGCCAGGTTATCGAATATTTAATGATAAGATATGGTTCGGCTATTCATGTGGCATTTTAATATTTATATCAAAAAATAAGAAACAAAGTGAAAATGCCTTAAAGGTTTGACAGTAGTCACTGCATTTTGTTAAAGAATTCTTTGCTAGAAAGACGCGCCCTTTTCCTGTTTCCAACTAATTAACAAACCAATGACTTTCCGAAAGAGGGATTCTATTTCGTCTTCCCACCTTCATTACATGTAGCCTTTAAAGGACACATCATTCATATTGGAAAAACCTGACTTTTTAAGAAGTATTGATTCCATATTAGCAAGAAAGTAATTCGATTTGAAATATCGAGTGATTGTTCGAATGACTTTCCCTGTACTTTATGGAGGGATAGGGACAGGCAAATTTGTATTTCACAAAGGTTTTCTTCTTTGGGAAGATAACATTATTGCATATCTGAAGTATCTCTTTACCGACGATGTAGCCTGGCCATGACTGGTTAGAATACTTTGGATTGTCATCTTTGTCTTCTCATTCTTCATCTTCTCCTCCTTCTTCTTATCTTATTTACCATCGTCGTTCCTTTCTTCTCCTACAAAAAAACAGGTCAACAGCCCATGCAGCGATCTTCTTATCTTATCTTATCTACAGATCATTACCTCTTTCAGCAACTTCCTGTCCCCATCTTTATTCTCAAAGGTCTTTATACTTTAACCAAGAATAGTTATGCTAGTTTGATAAAGGTTGATGCCCTAATAAATCTCAAAACCTCTCGGCACTTTAAACTCACACAGCAAGAAGAACAGCCATGCAGAATTCACAAGTGGCATCAAACAAGTCTCAGGTCATAAGATGGTAAGTACCCCATGGTACATACACACAATCACAACCTTACGCACCTCACACTCTCACGCACCTCACACCACACTCATACACACCCACGTCCGGTACCGCACACACAAACGCCCACACAGGCTATAATATACACTGTAAAATATATTACATGGACAAATTGCCCAAACTGACAGTAATTTTGTGTCCACTCAACTTTGGGCGATTTTAAACCCAATTTGGATAATGTTGTGACTAATCATAATTAACTTATCCTGCAAGTTTGAGCAAACAACACCGGAGTAAGGCATTAATTTGTCAATAATAAATGGGTCGCATACATAGGCCTAATCACCCTTATGTTGGGCATTTCTTTTTCCAATATTTTTACTCTGTATCTTCCTGGATGTGTTTATTCAACACGAGGAACAAAAATACTTCGATTTTCATGATGGTAGAATCACATTTAGATACGGATGACATATTGTGTTTGTTATACAATTGCTTATATACTTTTGCATTTACATGATCTAGATGACATTCACGGAAAACATAACGTCTAATAATTCTACTAACAATTTCTTTTTCGATGACGCTGTGCCTATTTTTGTTTTCGTTCTAATCAATAGTGTTGATTTCTGCATACTAGTTGAAATTTCGTATAAAATTGGAACAACATGATCAGAAAGGCTTTCGATAATCAATCTAAGGGAATTTCAGTGGCCTTATGTGTGTCGCCTCTTGAAATCTGCGAGCAATGGAATGACATATTATGTAATCAGAACATGATTTCTTAAGGCAAGACCAAAGGGTATGAATACCGTGATTGAGTTTATTTCTCGAAAATACGTGTGATGTTGTTGAACAAACATTGAGACGATAGTTTGCATATCAACTTGAATTTCAGAAAAGGTGAAAATCTATTAATAATTTGTAGGTAAAACTTTAGAGCTGTAGTCCAGCTTTTTTGTATTTCTCTATTTTCAGCCGACCGAGGACACAATACGTTACTTCATGTTTCAAAAGATGAAATACCTCTGGGACTTAAAAGGGAATACTTTTCACAAGCTCAGGTAAAAAAGCTAATGACAAACACATAGAAACAGATCAGATACTTAAGCAGTTTGGTGTAATCAAGTCGTTAAAACAGATAAGAATTATATATTTACAAAGAATAAGATAATGTTTGTTAAACAATAGAAACTAAATTTCAATGTAGTCAACAGTGTGCATTTTTAAGTGAAAGGAGTCACGATTAATTGGTTCATTCGTATTTTCTACCATTTGGGCAGATTATCTTCGTTATTTCTTATTCTGTGCATTTTCCCCACTGGCATTTTTTTGGTATCGCCTCGAAGATAGCCCTTTGAAGAAAAAAAAGTAAAAATCAAGTTCAAAGTTAAAACCCGATTTCCTTCAAGAACATTTATACGATAAAAGTGATTTTTTAATGTGTATATGTTTATATGCAACAGTCATTGAGTCATATACAACGTTAGCCAAGTCCTCAAATAAATTTTAAATTATCCAAAATGTTTGTGACCTTCATGTGATCTTTACTATGAGGTTTTTTTTTTTTTGTCCGTTATTCTAGAGGCTTGGATTGTAAAGTCCCATCTTCTGATTTCTACACCAAATATATGGGACTAGGTGCAAAGGAGCAGTCGAGAGCGTATGTATGATAGCAATGATGATAATAATTATAACGATATTGATGATGATGATGATGATTATTATGATGATGTTGATGATGATAATAATAATAATAATAACAATAATAATCGAAAATAATATCGCTAGTGATATTCGTTTGTCTCGCAATGTTGTCAATAAGGGATCTAAAAGATCACGACGTTTCGTGCGCCGCTGCAACACTTCGTCAGGTGATAAAAACTAATGTAAGCAAGCGTGTTTAAATGATAATGACAAAAGTAAGAATAATAACAACTACAACAACTAAATCAATAATAATAATGATAATAATAATAATAATAATAACAATAAAATGATAATAATAATGATAATAATAATAATGATAATCTCTGTTCAAAATAATTATGACGTTCTTTGAGTATTATAATCCGTAATCTCCATTCGTCAATGAAGAAAAGAGTTTTCTAGGCATACTAGGCGGCTATTGAAAGCAAGATTTACTGTGAAATTCTTTGTTTAAATCTTTTTTTCTTTACCAGACGGGACATGTATGGTAAGAACGAGATTCATATCGGTCTCAGACCCATCCCAGTCCTGTTCTTTCAAGAGGTAAGCGTTCGATGAGTCATCCGTAGAGGTCTTAAATATACCCCAAAGCTGCAAGGAACTTGTCCCTTGTTATTTAGTTTCCAAGTATAGTAACAATCAATAGTCCTTGTAAAAAGATAGAATTCGCTTTAGACTTAAAACATGGTCAATTTACTTTTGTTATGGACGCTGAATAAAAGAATGACCATGGACGCATGCCACCATTAAAATCGGCAAGGGTATTATGTGAATATTTTATCCACTATCACTTCAGTATCACATTCAGGAAGGTTGATTACCTAAAGAGCTTTCATCATGGGCTAGGTCGTTCTTTTCGTATTTCTTCCCTACAGAATTTCATGTTTTATATTCACAAATAAAAACAGTCATCGTGGTTATTCACAAGTATTCTTTTTTAAAATGCCCTTGAGGCATGCACAATACATCCATGAAAGAATAACATTTCAAACACTATAATTCAGAATTTGAATACCTTGCTAATTTGTTCACGATAGTTTAACTTATATATCATAATTAAGCCACTCACATATTGTGGTAATTCGTTTGATACGCAACATATTGAGGTATTATGGTTTTCAGACAGCTACCCAGAACAGCTACCCCCACCCTAGGACAAGTGGCCCCTTAGAGAAGGATAGGGGGAAGTTCACCAGGTGTAATTATCTCATGGGGTAGCTGTAAAGGTTCATAGTCTGTGGTACTTCCAGATACCATGCATTGAAATAGAAATATCTCCTTAATGGTAAATACAAAATTTAACCATTCCTAGATAATGTATCTCCCTTCATTTTCTATCTTTCTGTATTTGTTTTTTTTTTATCTCTTCCAGGCTCTTAATCCGTTCTACATATTCCAAATCTACAGTGTGTGTTTATGGATCTTTGGATATGGTTACACTTACTTCTCTGTGGCCATTATCTGCATGTCTTTAATCTCCATCACCCTCACAGTATATAGCACAAGAAAGGTAAGAAACGTGTATCTCTTGGTCTCAAAGTCTATGAAAGGCAAAATAAAAGTACGAATTACTAGTTTCTCGTTCTCTCCCCGTCCCATTTTCGGCCCGCCTCATTTATAATAATTTGTTTAAATATTGTTTTATTATTTGATACTTTTGCTTTGAGATGAAGTAAATAAGAATCTGAGAACATCTAGACAATGGGGCTAACAAAATCAACATTATAATTTCACCTTGTTTTGAGCCTCTGTAGCGCATATACATATACAATTGAATTAACAAAATCTATGATATTACTGACCCAAAGGCGTTTGTATGTATTGAAACATATCCAATATCAACTAAAGTGGAACCCCTCCTCCTCAATTTCAAAAGAATCCAATAAAAAAAAAGGAACAAATGTATTTGCCCTAACAGATAACAAATATGTAGGAAATGTATCTTTTTACACTATCAAATTAGCCCTCAATTTTGTCACAAATGTGACAATAATATAGAAACGGTGTGAATTTCCTCATTTTAAGATTTATATGGACATGTTCAAGAACTAGGAATGTACTGTGTAATAATTTTACAGGATTAAAAAAGGGCTACTAAGTGAAACAAGAAAAAACGGTTTTATATATTAATCATGCGTTATTTCTCACTATTTTGCTCGAATCCAAACTTTAGAAGTGGGAATACTTTTCCAATGTTCCCCTTTTCTCTTCAAGATTCAAAATTCTTCTTTTCTACCGCCTGATATATTCTTAGTGGTAGGCTATGTATTTATTTATCCTATAAAGTTTAATCAATCTAAGTAATAGTGGCAAGAATACGAAACGCACTGTTCTGCCTTTGGAAATTGTTTCTATATGCCTCCAGCCCACTGTGATAAACCATAGCAAAATATGAATAAACTTCGAATAGCGCAATTTACTGGGAATCAAATCATTGTCTAACAGCTCTCTCCCATGACGTCGGTGTTATTATGTTAGGCCTTCTACCCTGTACGCTCACACAAATATCATCGCGAAAATATTCAATTTTTTTTTCTTCTTTCGTCAGCGCACATTTTATTGCAAGCTTAACGAAATGAAAAGCGCTGTAATCTTGTTGGAATTTAATGGAGCAATAACAGTCGTAAGTTGACTCACTATCACCGGCGCCACACTGTTTTGTAATAACAAGATGACTTCGGATCTTATCCCCAATAAATTGGCACCATATACATTGTCGGCGTTTCCTCTGCTACTCGTGACCTAACGTTCAGAATAAATGTGCTCTTGTCTCCAATTTGCGCGAATCGAGTCATGAAGAAAACACATTAATAGGTCTAAGTAGGTCATGATTTTTTCCTAGAATTGAATGAATGTTACCTAATATGTCAGAGAAACGTTGATATGTCAACATTTCTTTCAATTGTTTCAAAATAAGTTATATATATTACTCAATACGTATTCAAGCATGCAAATCTTTAGGTCGAATATTTCGAACGCATTTTTTCCCTTAAAAAAAGCCTCATACATTATCATCAAAACCAGGTAAAGACAATGGTTTTCCTCATACAAGATACTTTGTCGACACATTCGACCTTTTGTCCTTATAGTTGTCATTTATTAAGTTTTTGTTGCAGCTGGGATGTTCCCAACCATCCACCCCCCCCCCAAAAAAAAAAAGAGAATGATGTCTACCGCAAATAAGCACATTCATTTTGCATTAGTAGAGTTCCATTTGTATTGTCCCTGACCCTCAGAAAAATATATCTGTGTTTGAAGGAGCCTTTGATGATCTATCAAATTCAAGATTTCCAGATTGTTTTTTCCTTTAAGTTTAAGTTAACAGCAAACCTCAGTTATTTATGTCCTATAAACAGGGGTATCGTGCGCATTATCTCGTTCACAATTATAACAATCTAGAATCCGTTGCGCTTCAATTTCGGCTTTTGATCTTATTACTCATCACGATGAAATGAAATGATTATATCTGGTATTTAGAGGGCGTTCACTTCATTCATATAATAAATTACGGCTTCATCGCAACAACCCAAGTCTTTGCACTTTACGATAGATCAACTTCCCAGTTTGAATAGTACGCAAATTGTTCACGTATTGCCGCAGCATCGGATAACGTTGTCATGTGAATGCACCTTTAAGATCGGAAACAACGAGCAATTTGTCCAATCTAACTTGACCCCAATTTAGCGTGTCAAATTGACATTCGGGGAATACACTTAAGCATTGAGGTGAAGACAGATGTTTAGAAAGATGTTCAAACCACGGAATATGGAACCCACTGAAACCCCCACAAACTCCAAATTTGTTTCTTCTTTGGTTTAAGTCAGAAGCTCGTAGTTCTCAGACATCTGTCTAGCCAATCGAGAGTCCTAAGATGATCTAGGACTTAGATCCATTGTGAATAAAGCTTACTCTTAACACGATCAGTAACTGAAGAAACCTAAAAATCGCATTGTCAATATAAGGAACGATTTTAAACAGCCCTATTATAATTCGAGTATAATCGTATTTCAGACTACGTGACATTATCAAAGAGACGATACACGATGTCTTCATTTTTTTCTGAAAAAAATACATACATCATATTCATGGGAATTTGTCATTATCAATGCTCCTAAATACTCTGGATGATTTATCAAATAATGTAATAACATTCATGAATGTCTTACTGTGTGTTTTTTAGAATAGACTAATACGATGTCATTTTTTGTTTTTATTTGTTGTTGCTATCAGCAAAGCATATCACTACGTAAGCTGGTAGCTTCTAGTACCAACGTAGTGGTATGTCGGGGAGGTGATGGTAAGTATATATATATTTTTTTTTTTTTACTCTATTGCTGTAATATATTTCCTCTCGGTACACACAAAAGATATATAGCACTTCGACACGATCGCAGATTCCAGTACATATCTTTGTGATATTTGTGATCGCATTAACATGAGATCATAACATTCTTTGTTAAGTCTGCGTTCTGGAGTTTAATGAAACAGTTGGAATTAAACATTAAATTCAATTCAAGTTTATTTCCACAATCTGATAAAAATACAGAACAATCAAAAGACAAATAACACAGACAAGAATATAACATAAATATAACATAACAGATAATGGTGGAATCGACAATAGGCCTACAGGCCTTTCTATGGTCAATCCCTTAAGTGAATACATGATAGTAAAATCTAACAAGAACATGAACTAAGTAACTAACAATACAACAACAGCGACTACAATAACAAAACAAAAAAGGATGGAGAAAAGGAATAATAAATGGGAGAGGAAGGGAGAAGGCAAATTAATATAGATTTAAAAGATGATTTTTATATGTTCGTTTAAAAACTGAAAGACTTTTGGTACATTTAAAGGTATTTGAGAGATTATTCCACATGATCGGCCCTGAGTATTTGATAGTGCATCTAGAGACATTATATTTATAATTAGGAACATACAAATTATTGTTCTGTCTTATATTGTACATATATTTTTCTTTGTGAAACCATTTTCTAGAAATTTTGGCAAGGTATTGTTGGTATATTGATACATAAATGTGCAGATTACAAATTTATGAATATCATGTATAGTTAATAATTTCATTTTTTAAACAAAGGATCTGAATGAGTGTAAGGCTTAGAGTTCGTAATTATCCGGATTGCACGTTTTTGAAGAATATGAATACGATTTAAAAGATATTTTGCACAATTTCCCCATACAATGTTGCAATACATAAGGTGAGGCAAGATCATAGTAAAGTATAAATTTAAAAGGATATGTGTTGGTACAATTGCACTTATTCTACTGATTGCACCAATTGCTCTTGATATTTTACAACATATGTCATCTACTTGATATTTCCAGGTCAAATGATTATCTAATATTACTCCTAAGAATTTAGTTGTATTTACAACTGGAATATCAAAACCAGCAATTTTTACATTCATGCGATTTATATCAATAAATTTATTTTTGGTGTGGAATACCATGCATGATGTTTTATCAGTATTTAGTTTCAATTTGTTAGCTAAAAACCACTGGTTTATCTTGCATAATTCCTTATTTAATATTGCACAAACATCCTGTATATTATTTCCAGTTATAAAAAAATTGCTATCATCTGCATAAAAACTGAATCTAAGATATTGCTGACAAACTGTAAGTCATTTATATACATAATAAAAAGCAAAGGGCCTAAGACAGATCCCTGAGGAACACCAATATTAATATTTTGTATTGGGGATGAATACCCATTAATATGTACATACTGTTTGCGATTGTGAAGATAGCTCTTAAACCAATCTAAGGCAATACCTCTTATACCATAGTATCTCAATTTGTATATAAGAATGTCATGGCTTATGCAATCAAATGCTTTTGATAGATCAAGGAAAGTGCCGATAACATGAACTAAGATATCATATATTTATACTTCTGATACTCGACAAATGAGAATATGTATGAATAATATGATCAGTGTTGTTGTGCAACTCTATCACAGCAATTTAAGAATATCACATAAATTGTGTGGAAATTTTACTTTGGTCATTTCCTTTAGTAATAGTAATCAAAATCCCCTTCTCCAAAGATTATATGATATATTTTTTGGAATCAAATAACAAAAAATATATTGGAGAAAAGGTATATTGTTTAGATCTCATAATGAAACTGCACCTGACGCAAACCACTATACATAGGAATATTTTTCAGAGCAAGAACTACTTCTATTTGGTGGATTTTCTTTAATAATCGTCCATCTTTGTCAAAGTGATTAATTATTGGTGCATTCATGGTCTATAAAGCAATATTCGCTGTTTAGTGTCTCGTTCATTTGGGATTGTCTTTACCTCTAGGAATATTCTGAAGGTACCAACCTGTGTAACAATGTCAAAATCGTGTTTTAGCCCCTGGCAAAATGACTGCGAAACGAGTGATTCGATCTCTATTGACCCTTTAACAGCTAAGATCAATGTAACAATACCATAACAAACAAACCTCTTCACAGCTCAACTATCACCCCCCCCCTTTTTTTCCTTCTCTCTCTCTCTTTCTCTGTTGTCTATATTCCCATCTCTATCTCTCTCTCTCTCTCTTTCTCTCTCTCTCTCTCATGCACCTTTTCTATCTTCTCATCTCTCGCTCTCTCTCTCTCTCTCCTTTTCTAACATCCCCTCCTTCTTTCTATCTTGTATTTGTTCCTTCTTAATAAAATTGTACACTATTTAGAACTCCCAACTCAAATTTATACATTCTCGGCCGCTCTCTCTTCGCCCCCTTTTCTCTCACTATCACTCTTACTCTCAGTCTAAATCACTCTTTATCTGTATATCCGATTTGCTCAGTAGGCTTTCCGTCTTATTTCTCACACCTCTGTTGTTCCGTATGCTCACTTTACCAAGTAAATACAATTTTTAAAACACTATATAGCTCTCTCTCTCTCTCTCCTTGTCTATCTCTCTTTTAACTTATATCCCCCTCTCTCTCTCCCCCTCTTCTTTTTATCACACTTAAACACTCTAGTATAAGTCCCAATTCAAAATGACATAATCTTTCACCGACTCTCTCCACCTCCTTCTTCTTTTCAGTATGCCGTGAGATGGATGAGAAGGAACTTGTTCCTGGTGACCTCATAGAGCTGCCTCGCCAGGGATGTTTCATGAGCTGTGATGCCGTCCTCATCAGCGGAAATTGCATCGTCAATGAGAGCATGTTGACCGGTATGTATCCGTGTCAAGCTTTTTAGCAACGGTTCTACGACAAACCCCCTGTTGCTGCGACGTTTTCTCAGCGATCGACTTCATAGACCAACCGACTTTCCACCTTTCAAAGGTTCTAAATCCTGCGATATTTTCTGCGAAAATAATGTCATGCACTAACCGAATTCCTAACTGCTGCCCTGGATTACAGTAAACATGACCCAAAACATATCCCTAAGCCTAATCTTCAATCTAATTGCAACACCAACCCTAACCCTATGTCTTCGACTGAATAAATCCCGGAGCAAATTGTCAGGTAAACTCATGCACACATTTTGTTTTCTTCTTCTAAGGGAATATCGTTCAGTATTCAAAGGTAGTGAGTGCACTGTTAGTGTTGGTTAAAGCCCAATGCGTAAAATAACGTTGTTCTTTCATTGAACAGGGGTGTCAACATCTTTCGTTTCAAACCGTTCATTAATTTCGCTCCGAAACGCCTGCGTTTCAGAGACTTCCTATGTTTGTTGACAGCTTCTTATCTTCTTATGATTTATCCGCCACCGATGATTTTCCTGTTTTAAGGCTGATTCTCTCAAGCAAGATGAGGTTTAATGCCGTTTAATAAGCAATTTAAAAATACCGACAAAACTCCATTATACTAATCAAGGGACGATCAAATTCGGAGATTTCTTGAAAGTAGAGCAATTATTCATCTTAACAACTCTAGAATTTGCTAAGTTATTTTTTACCTGTGCTGACACCCACACTGACCTCAAGATAACGGGAAAGCGAGATGACAGGCTGTAGTACGGACATAGTCAAAGACACTAAAATGCCAATATTTAAAGGCAGGTATTCCATGTACATTGTATTATGATAACTCAGTTAAGGCCGACGTGAATACTAAAGAGAGTAAAGTCATGATAAACAAGAGAAAAAATTAGACAAGACAAAACCACGGTCTACCTTCCTTTCTTAAACTTGACTTCGGACAGAGCTCCAACCCTGCGTTTAATTTCCAGTAGAATACGGACCAATAGCTTCCTTGTCATCACCTTCAAAGATGGAAGCATAACGAATTATCTGCTTTACATGCCTTTTCATTTTTTTTTCGTAGGTGAGTCAACGCCTATTACGAAGACGCCTCTACCTAATAAAACACCCGAAGACGATGCCACCCCTGAATTCTACAGCTCTGATACACACAAGAGACACACACTGTTCTGCGGTACACACATCATGCAGAGTAGGCGGATCGGCAAAAAGAAAGTCATGGCTGTGGTGGTCAATACAGGTAGATATATGGAAAATATGAGATATTGAAATTGATAAAACATCCGGAAGGCCTTCGATCAAGGCACAATAATATTCAGTATGATTACAGAGTGACAATAATGTACCACATATAAACCGCATTAAATTTAAATAATTTAGACAAATACATATGTTTTCAAATTCAGGAAGAGCGCTCCAAAGAGCAGGTGGAACCTTGGCAAAGGATCTGTCTCAACGCGTAATCGTTTCTGTCTCACTCTTCATTTCTTATACAAAACATGATTAGTAGAAAGATACTTACATGATACATGTTACATACTAGACTGATATCGTAATGTGTCACATTTATTTTGTTAGCAAATCAGGGGATGTCCCTTGACTTTTTTTTAAAATCTGTTTCTTGTTGTGTATCAACAAGGTTTCCTGGAAGAACAGTTTTCCTGAATGAATTATTACGTCTTTAGATATGAGAACTAAATAATAGATCAATGAGGATAGAAGGAAATCTGTATCCCTGGCAATCCTGAATTATACATAATGTCCCCTGGGGTTAAGTATTATCTTTCATTTCTTTACTCCTGGATTTATTGAATAGTTATTTGAAATATGTTGATGTTTGAAAGATAGACAGCATTGAAAGATAGACAGCATTGCATTACTTTTGTTTACATTATGATGAAGTCATATACGCTATTGTACGCCATTTCACTTGAATTTATCTAATTTCATCTAATATTAGAATTTAAATGATAGAGCAGGTCCTCTATATTATGTAATTAAATAATGAACCATTTCTCAGTTGTTAGTATATCATTTGATTTATCGTATTAATTTTCCACCCCTACTACAGCTTGGATCTGAGTAAATATCCAGCAAAATAACAGTTGTTACATCGAGTTTTTTTCACAATAACAGTTTCCAATTCATCGTGACTATGTCATGGACCAGTGATGGCCTGGTGGTAGAGTCGTTGCCCGGCAAGCAGTAGATGGGAGAATCAAATCCCGCTGGTTCCAAGAATTTTTCTGAATTTCTTTTGTCAATTACAAGTACGAGCACGCGATCTTATTCTACTGGCTGCAACCCAACAATTTCTTGACAACATCCATAATACTTGGTAATAACACATGGGACACGAAGTAACTACATACCTTGGTCTTGCCTTATACACAAATTATTATGTGATGTTCAAAATTCACTTACCTGTATGTATCCAGGGTTCTCGACTGCGAAAGGGGCCCTGGTCCACTCGATCCTCTTCCCGAAGCCGATGAACCTAAAGCTACATCGAGACGCCATCCGCTTCGTAGCCGTACTCGCCTGCTTCGCTTTCGTTGGTGCCATCTACATCATCACGATCAAGATCATCAACAAGGTCAGTCTCATCCTCGTCGTCCACTTGAACAAAAAAAAAGTTATTGTATTGAACCGAATGAAAGCAATATTGTTGTAAGGATATTCAAGTTGTACTAATGACCCTAAACATCCACAGGAGATGTTACTTTGCGAAGGTAAAGACCAGTTTTGGAAACGCCCCTCTCTCAAAAAATGAAATGGAAGCTCTCATTACCTATCATGTGAAAGAATATGTTTTGACCAATACGTGATGATACAAATTTTGCCGGGAAACCGCCTACTAATTGATATATTTGGTAAATTATTATATCTATTGGGACCAAATAGATATTGCGCACGTGGTCGCGTAGTCCCATATATACATCTTTCTGTGTACAGTGCTTGTAACTTTACCAAGACTGGGCCAAATTTCTTATCATTTTGATGATTCCAGAACCTTGCAGTACACACCAATAATTATATGCTAGATGATCAACCTTTTCTGATCGATTCCACAACGTTTCTTTCACAATGCAATCGCATGACCAGAACTGGTCTTTATCTTTAAAAGGATATAGTTTGACTAAGAAAAGGTTGAAAAACGCTATCCTAGAAAGCGCCACTGCATGTTCCATAAATGAATGATTACATAACTTTCATGAGCACCTATTCAGTATTGATTTCAGTAGGTTTTTACAAATTTGGTAAATTGTCTATACGAACTAACTTATTAGAAAATAAAGGCGAAGTCCCGTGGACATGCCCATAGAGGCTTTTCAGCTCGAAGTGAAGTATAAATCACATATTTTAGTCTTGCACCGATATCTACGCAATCAATCTTCCGGGTCACTCATGATCAGTTCCGAAAAGAAAATAACACTTTTACTCCATTTGTATCCAAATGTTAGGCGGACACAAAGGATATCGTCCTGAAGGCCCTTGATATCTTTACGATCGCCGTCTCACCGGCCCTTCCAGCCGCCCTAACCATCGGGCTGGTGTATGCTCAGAAACGGCTCAAAGACTTGGGTATCTTCTGTATTAGTCCGCAGAGAATCAACCTTGGTGGCATGATGGATGTCGTGTGCTTTGACAAGGTCAGTGGTCACGTTGCCAATTTGATGATGATATCCAAATAAAAAACGTGTTTATCTAATAGTTATTGTAAAGCACATATTATTATATAATATATAGCGCTAGTATTCACAAGGACTTGCTGACACTTTCCAAAGACAGAGACGGTACCCAAAGGCCAAAGGAGTACCGAATTAAAAGAAGTTAGAAAAATCTTAATTGCTCGTCACGTGATATCCACAATCTTGGATCCGCCTTTTGGGAGAGTCTGATAAGCAATTTCATGCATATTAATTTTGTTTTAATTGTTCTTGACAACTCAAAGTATTGCCAGAGGCTTGTCCAAAATTGCATCAACCAATGTATGGAAAGTGTATTCCATTCATAGATATACCAATATGCATAGCAGGTGGATGAAATGCTTAGTAACGAGGGATTATGAAGGGTCCGTACTTACACAAGGCCTCTTAGCTGTGTCTTCAAAGGGCGAAAGGACTAACAGAAGAGAGTGGCAATGAATGTTATTGAGCACTCAAAAGAGTGAACCAATAAATGGATTCAAAGTCATGGACGCTTCAAGATAACGACGGCCAATTCATGTATTTAGATAAGGCCTAAACAAGATACGAAAACATGGGTCGGTCGGAATTTTTTTCTTTTTTTTTTAATCTTTTTTTTTATTCTTCTTCTTTTTCTTTTACCTCTTTGGGCTGATATTTCTCAGTTTTGAATGCTTTAATAAATATTTGTTATTCTTTACAAAAATTTTTCTTCTAAAAAACGGTAAAAAAACAAAAAATTCCGACCGACCCATGTTTTGGCACTTTTTTTTTAGGCCTTATCTAGAGACATGAATTGGCCGTCGTTATTTTTGTTTTAAAGCCGACCGTAGATTTCAAGATTTTTGGGTCGGTCGCAAAGGGCAATACAACATCAGTAATCTTTTTTTAATGACTCTCATTTACCTGAGCTCTTGATTGTTGATCTGGAATACCAGCTGCAATTCTTACTTTTTGCCTACGTTGGTCAAGCATTTCGTTTGTACTTTAGTCATACCGCCAAACCACTTCCAAACCGATTTCAAACCGACTGATTCTTGGCCATTTTCCGGTCTGTTTTCGGTCTGGTGTCAGTTTCGTGACTGGAGAATTAGCCTTTGGGTCCTCTCTCTCTAAGTCATTGCCAGTATATAGAGAGAAAAAAAGTAATATGCCTAAGAACTGGACTAGACTTTAAACATGAAAGTATCATCGCTCGGATACATATGTTCCATGGAAGAAGGATCAAAGAGGTATAGGTTCTTTGTTCTGACTTACAAGTTTTAACTCTAAACGTATCCCTGTAAACCTACAAAAATGCAGTCTAACTTAAAGGCATACAGAAAATCAAACGCACTTACCTATAAATCAATTATGCTACAAAACTTTTAAATTTATTATTCAGTGACCGGCTGAAAAAAGGTGTTAACACATATTACTTGATCTGAATTGGACAGACTTTCCTGACTCTCAATTTACTGATATAATTTGCTTTGCATATAGACGGGTACTCTGACACAGGATCATCTGGAGCTGTTAGCTGTTTCACCGGTAAAAACAGACAGGTATGTAACATTATACTCACTTAAATCAATCGTGATATATGCAAGATATAATTTTTGACTTCCGTCCATGACTTCTGATGCATTTTAATGTATAAATTTGAAAAGAGCTCCACATCGAGGCTATTGGTTATATCTACGTTCGCCAATGTTCACCACCCTGGTATAACACAGACGATCGTACACGTTCGTGCAGACACAACCACATATTGCCCAAGATGTAAATTGTTTCCACATTCGTTTGTTGCGCCATTTTATGTGTAGGCAATCAGAAATGTATGGTCAAATAAGTACACCATATGAATAATGTATTGAAATTTTATCTTGAATTTAACGAAAAAGATATACAATCCTTTGATTTATCATATCTCTTTTAGTTTTGTAATTGTGGAAGATGCGAGCAAGATGCCGTTTGGACCGTTCATTGCTGGAATGGCTTCCTGTCACTCTCTGACTGTCATTGATGACCAAATAAGAGGAGATCCGCTGGATGTCCAGATGTTCCAGTCCATCAAATGGGTAGGTTTACAGAAATACTTTTGCATTTTTCATCGATGGACTTCAGTGAATGAATGAATGGATTTGATGGATGGATTGATGGATGGATGGATGAATAGATGGATTGATTGATTGATTGATTATCTGAATTAAATAATCGGTTGTTGTTAATGGGTTAGTTGGTTCATGAAAAAATGGATAGGTTTGGTTGCTTCGTACTTCGGTTGGTTGTCTGTAGCTGTCCCGTGATGGAAAATTAACAACAAAAATGATATCAAAATAGTCGTTTTTCTTTAAATTTGGTCTGATTCAAGCTCCAATAATAGAGATATCAACTTAAAATAATTATCAGAAATACTAGTTTCTTAGATGTAGTCGGACCGTATGGGGTAAAGTATCTTGAACTTGTTCAGTTTTACGTGCCACGGTCGTGAAATATATTCTCTATTTGTTATCATTCTTTTTTTCTTTTTTTTACTTTCAGAGCATCCGTGAGCCTATCGACGGTGAGCCAGCGTTTGGTTTCAACCATTTCATGCCGACCATCGTCCGATCTCCGTCCTTTGGTTCTGAAACACCCATCGAGGATATGGGTCGTTCTTCGAGCTTTGATAGCGGTGCGGATACTCCTGTCAGCAACAGTAAAGACGCCCTGGGTAGATCTTCGACCTTTGGGAGTCAGCCAGGACCTGGATCCAATACACCGGTGAGTATTCTCCGGACTGTCCGACTTAAATTTCTTCTATTCTTTAAACCCATTGGAGCTCAAGGAAATCTTTTGAAATAATCATGAGAAGGGGGTTACATCTCTCTTTAAAATATCTGTGTGCAGGTCCATGTTTTCAAGAATTGTTAATCATACTTGTTTCCTTTTAGGATAATTTTGTTTATAACCAAAGATGTTTTGGGCGCTTTGGGGGGTAAAACAAGCATTTCAAATTATCTAGCTTATCTATTGTTTACAGGGCCGTTTAATTGTTTAATGTATATATGAAAAGAAAGGTCATTTAATCTAATTGTCTCATTCTTACCCTGACAGACCCAGGAGGTGAATTTGTTCGAGATCGGCATCATTCGTCAGTTCCCATTCTCCTCCAACCTTCAGAGAATGAGTGTGATTACACAAACAAAGGACACCAAGCACATGGAGGTGTACGTCAAAGGTGCCCCCGAGAAAATTGCGAGCCTATGCGACCAGAGTACTGGTAAGACACTGTTCTACCCCAGTCACACCGCCAAACCGACTCCATAACGTCTCTAAACCGGCTGATTCCTGGCCCTTGGGTGTAATTTACTTTGTTTTGAAATTGTTGTTGGTGGTGGTATTCGATTTGTTGTCGGTCTCGTCGTTGTGACATAGACAAAAGACACCAAACAGTTCATAGAGGTTTATGTCATATGCAGGTCCTCCTGAGTCAATTGCGAGGATCTGCATCCAGAGTAATGGTAAGACACTGTTCCACCTCAGTCACACCGCCAAACCGACTCCATAATGTCTCTATTAAACCGGCAGATTCCTGAACATTAGGTGCAATTTACTTGTTTGAACTTGTTGTTGTTGATGGCGGTGTTCAGTCTGTTGTAGGTTTCGTCGTTGTGTCACAGACAAAAGACACCAAACAGTACATGAACGTTTATGTCACAGGTGCTCCAGAGATCATTGTCATGATTGCAAGGCAATGCGATCCTAATACTGGTAAGGCAATGTGTTACGTCAGTCAAAGCTCTATGTCAACTACAACCCGAATCTAAACCAACCGATTCTTGGCCATTGTGTGTAACGTTCTTTTTATTGTTTTTTTTTTTGTTTCTGTTGTTGGTCTCCAGTCAGTCTCGTCCATGTGACTGGAGAATTCGGAAGGTGTTATATGTTGGTGTTGAAACAATTCATCTTACATGGAATACTATTGTGTATGCGACGTCCATTCGACCGTTACCACTTTGCCCCAATGCCGGCGCTGGTGTTGATGCTGGTGTTCTGTTGGCAGTGGCTATTGTGTGAACGAAGTATGGTTAAACTTTGTAAACCAACCAGAATAAAAAGCGAGACACCTTTTACAAGAATAAAAAATAATTGGAAAAAGAATCACTGCATCGATTTAGGGTGCGATTTTGTTGATGTAATTACCTCTAATTAGATAATGGGTACCTGGTAATCATTATACACTTATATTTTCCTCTTTTGGTCTTAAGAAATACATAAATTTTATCTTTTTGTGACATTTCAGTTCCACTGGAGTTTCATGAGATCTTAAAAGAGCATACACAGAATGGGCTCCGTGTGTTAGCCATGGCTTGGAAGCCTCTCCACGCCTCATTCTCTTATGAAAATGTCGAGAAAATTGACAGGTAAGCAAAATGATATCATTGGTGGTAGGACAATCCTCTCATATGGCCTTGTTAGTTGTCAATATGTCATTTTCGTAATTGAATCAAATTGCTAGGTAGGACAAGCCATGCTGTATGTCTTTCCTAGCAACAATTAATGAAATAATTTGTAACATGGCACTTAACAAAGATTTATGCATTCAATTTGATTACATTACGAAAACGGTCTATTAATGTTTTAGCACATTTGAACCTACTAAGCCTGGTGATGCAAGATGTGCGTATTTCCGTATCTCGAAGTGTCCAGAAGATATAGAATCATGGCTGGTCAGAAGGTTTCAATACTGATTTTCCTTGAAGATCTGTGGTGTCAAACACTGCGTTAGCAGAAAAATGAACATAGTCTGTGCAAAATCAAATTTTCCTTTTCTGCTTGCGTATGTTTTGTAGTTATTGACCCGAACAACAAAATGAATCAATTGCCCTGAGAGGGTTTTCTACAATCATAATCAAAGGAGTAGTTAAAAAATTGATCTCGTGGTCTCATCAATTCCACGCATGCATTTGATTTCCTGCTGAAACGTTCCAACTTTATTTGCTTGTGGCTTCTTCCATTTCAGAGAAGAGGTGGAGAAGGATCTTCAAATGCTAGGACTCCTGATCTTACAGAACACCATCAAACCAGAGACTAGTCCAGTGATTGCTCAGCTCAGAGAAGCTAGGATCAGAACTGTCATGGTAACAGGTTGGTAGTACATCTTAAATTGATAACATTTGATATGTAAAAATTCATAGTAAAGTAAAAGTGTTGAAAATTTATTTCTCTTCTTGTACAAAACAGTTAGTAAAAAAATTAGAAGAAAATCTACATATTGTGTTCCTTAAGTGCGTTATAGAAATACTCAAAGACAAAAATGGCTGCTGATATAGGTGTAGTGTAATAGAAACTCCTTTATGTCTTATATTTCAATGTTCCATTTTTTAAACTATATTTTATTAATTTATTTCAGTTTTTTCCATTTTTTCGGGGAGGGCGTTACTTTTTCTCAAACAACAATCACTGAGGAGAGCCCTTAAACAGAGATAAAATTCTTTTCGGCAATCCCCAGGCACTGGTTGTTGTTGTTGTTCTCCTTTTTTTTAATTTGTTATATTGTTATCATATTTGCATGCTTCCATTGTTTACATGGGCGTCGGTCCTTACTTAATACCTATTGGTGTTCAGGGGGGAATGAATAGACCATCCCCCCATGACCAAAATGTATCAATGACAGATCTATGCCCATGATTGTATATTTTCGATCGATGTTGTGTTCCTGGAAGAAGAAAAAAAATGTAATCATTGAATTTTTGTCATTGCCCCCTAACGATAAAAAGTAATAAGTAAGATAGTAGGCCTATTTATAATGTTCAATTTAAAATGCTATAGAACAATTGAAAGTTGCATTACAACAAAAGAGACAAAACAAACTATCAGAGCAACAATTTCTACCTGTAAAACATACAGGAATGGTATCCATAGCTTCTCTACAATGCTCTTTACAATGCCATAGGAATATAGGATCTTGAGATATTGTGTCGAACAATATGATCAATCCATCGACTCGGCATTACTCATTCGTTTGTTAGTCATTCTTGAGAGTTGCTTATCCCAAGCTTCATCTTTTGACAGCCCTTTAGTGCATTAATCATTTGGTATTTTAGTCAAGACATTTGGAAGACTAGTTAGAACTTAGATTTATTATAGACAAACTTACTGTCGTTGATTGAAAGAATTTCGACGAAAGCGGACCTTAATTATGCACCATAACCATTGGAAAAAGTATTGTTGACGCCCTTCCAATCATCTTATATCTGTAAGGTGACAACAAGCTTACAGCTATCCATGTGGCACGTGCTTGTGGGATGATTGGCCAATCACAGCAAGTGGTGGAAGTAGAAGCGACGCCTCCTGAAGGAGATCAAGGGCCCCTGATCTCGTGGAAACCAGTGCAGAAGCCTGGGGATACCAGTAGAACGTCCACACCTATGCATCATAAGATGAATGGACAGGTAAGCGTTTTGATGGGGTAAACAAAAACAAACAATTAAACAAACAAACGTAACCTTGGCAATATACAAGAAAGTTAATCCTGTTCGACATCATCAGATACTGATGTTTTTCGAGCACTAGATGCTACAAAGCTGTACTAAAATAATGTAAGACGGAATTTTCTCGAGTCTGTTCAAGCTATTGTAGGCTTTAAAGTCACTTATTGTTTTAAAACCAAACAAACTTTAAAATAAACAATCCAAATCATCAAATCTATCCCATTCTGAATAATTAATTCTTCAATACCTTTAAGATCTTCTACATCTTTACAACCCGTATATAACATAATCAAGACCCAACTATTGCAACCTTCCTCATGCTCCTGGTATTGCACCCAGTCCTCATGTTGGTGTAAAGGCTCCACGCAATAATACCTTGTCGTCCATTTCCTGTTAGGTTGAGGAAGACGATGTCGCGCTGACGATAGAGGAAGGAGAAGAGATCAGTAACGAGGTCCTGAGCAGCAGCTATCATCTGGCGCTCGACGGCAAGACCTTCGCCGTTCTAATGGAACATGTGCCTCATCTGGTTCCAAAGGTAATCGTGGAGAGTAGGCAATGGAGCGAACCCGGCATAAAAGCCCCTTCTCCTATAAAAAAAGCCTCAAGGAAAATGACTAACACTCTTTCCTGATGATGTCTATAAAAAAATTCTCTTTGCGAATGCAACTATTTATATCAGTCCCATGTTTTGGCTGATCCGGGCCTTTTCTCATATGGAAAGCTTATCATACCCCCAAATTATGATTTTTCTTTGGTACTTTGAGATCCATTTGGTTGAATATATCATTAGGTCAAAAAGTAGATCGTAGTGAAATCAAAGAATTTGCAATTGCTAAAATTGCTTAAAACAACAGACGATAATCACTGCAGTGAAAATACTTGCGATTGATTCATTATGTTGCGTACCCAAAACACCCCAGTTGAAAACAAGAAGTTGTTAAACTTTGGTTTTCTATTTCATATTTAGATTGCTGCTAAAGGAACAGTATTTGCGAGGATGTCCCCTGATCAGAAGGCCCAACTGGTAGAGCAGTTACAGGATTTGGAGTAAGTAAAAACAGAAAACGGAATATGATCAGAACGGATTTCCCAGCTGATAGGCAAATGTATTCTTAAATGTTTTTGTTTAATCGTGAGTTGTACCGAGGTGCAGTCTGGAAAAAATAATGTATTGAAATGTTATAATGGGAGTATGTGTCCCTGTGCCCCTCCTTGCAATTGCGAGTCAAATATCTAACTAAGGAATCGGTAATTTTTCTTCCCAAATCATCAATATTTGAAGTATAATTTTTGCATAACAGCTTGTTCTCTTATATGATATTTTCCATTTCGCTGTACGATTGTATTGTAAAAACTTTATAACACGATAGCAAAGACTTTCGAACAATCAACTCAAGGGCAGTATCATATTGTATATTTCACAGAAATCAGGGTCATATTACATTATATATATCATAGTAATAATTGTACATTTCAAAGGTGATGGAGAAGGCTATGTCATTGCCCTGGGTTGACTTTTCCGATAAGAATAATATTCCGTTCTTGTATAGCGCATATCACATTATAACGTCCCTTTGCGCTTCCAAAGAGCGTTGGAAATTATTACCTTAGCTGTAGCTCCGGCAGCCGTTATCAGCACACAGTACATTTGAAAGAATAATCCTACCAGGTACCCATTTACCTCACATGGGTGTAGTGTGGCAAACGTAGATTAACGTTTTTCCAAAGGACGTTAGTGCTGTGGAAGGGATTCGAACCCCGTACCTTGAGGTTCACAGTCCGGAGATTTATCCACTGGACCACAACACCTCTACATAGAGGTCTTAGCCATCGTGTCATTATCGAAATCGTCCAATACAACAAGGAAAGGGTTATGCATATACGCGCTTATATAAACTACACTGCTTTGCATGTTATGCAAACTAGGCGTTGTGGCGTGCGCCTGTAATCCAGCTAACAGTGGAAGTTACAAACTGATTCAGCCGAGGACGCAGGTTCGAAACTGAGTCACGTCTTTCGGATGGTGACGTTAAAGGTCGGTCCCCAGACGTAAATAATCATATCTGATTGATACACGTCTGTAAACACCCAATACACACACACACTCATGTTATGCTGACAATGTTCATAGATATTCTCTTCTTAATCACTGTTAATGAACTTTAGCTTATTTTATCGGTCTATTCCTGCAGGTATTACGTGGGTATGTGTGGTGACGGTGCCAATGATTGTGGAGCCCTGAAGACTGCCCACGCTGGGGTGTCCTTGTCCGAGGCTGAGGCCTCTGTTGCTTCCCCTTTCACCTCCTCCGAACAGAATATCAAATGTATCACGACTCTCATCAAGTAAGTTCATATCTACATGCGATAGTCATGATTACCCGTATAGTAATAATAATAATAATGATAATAATAATAATAATTATAATAATAACAATAATAATAATAATTATATACCTCACTTTAGAAATCTAGCCATCTGATTGGTCGAACTTGGAGTCGTGATTTTAAGCCATGCCACACTCACAGGGAATATCCAATAATTTGTGCCCTCATCCTCCTGCGATCCCCATTGGTTTACGTGTTAAAATTGTATTTGTGCGAGCGCGGACACCATACAGTGGTTTTTTTCTGCGATTCCCATATGATTGAAACTTTCAGTCATTTTGCTAGCGAAGATAAACAGACAGTGTCTCAGATTTTCTGTGATGTTTTAACCAAACTTTACTCAAGAAAAGGATAAGGTAAGAATTCTTGGGAGATTTTTGTGTAAATTCGGTTTATAAAAGATATATCGACTGCTATAATATTCGAGGTCTGGCTGTTTCTATACTGGCTCTCGGGGACATCCCCTTGAGCCTATAAAACAGCCAGGCCCATCGTAGCAGTCGATATATTTATATTATTACCCTGGCTTTAGGCCAGCTGCCCCTGTGTCATTGTATTTCGATGTTTTCAAAAGTTTATTTCTGTTCAAATTTTGTTTGGAGTTTCTTCTTTTTAACTGATGATATTTTTGTTTCTTTCATTCAACGAAGGGAGGGACGAGCAGCACTGGTGACATCATTCGGCGTGTTCAAGTACATGGCTCTTTACAGCATGATCCAATTCGCTACTATCATCATACTCAATTCGGTATACATTCCAATATCATTATCATTATACTTAACAGTTGTAATGTGCTATGTCTTTAACATGGACACTCCTCGCGCCGATTTGAGAAATACAATGTATTTGTGGGCATACAGTAATTAATTAGATTCAAGACAAAAATGAAAAGCAAATAAACCTAATTTTTTTCGTGAAAGTTGCAAACATGGTTTTCAACATAATTACAAGGTTACATCAGATGATTTTACAAGAATTGAATAAAAGATACAGTTCTATAGTTAATTCAAAGTAAGTTGACATAGGACTAAGTTAACTTGAACAGCTCAAAACTGTACATGTCATTGAAATCATCGCTCTTGCGGCCACCGTGGTCAGTTCGTGTGCTTCTAGAACTTGTGTCGGTTGACTCTGTGACACTCAAATATAGATATGTTATATTTTATTTGTGTTTCTCTTAATTTGCCTTTTTGACAGATTGAGTTATTTCCAAGCGATGCCATGTTCATGTACTGGGATATCGGTATTACTGCAGTCGTTGCTATCTTGAGTAAGTTGGGTTTAAAAAAAAAACAATACTGTTGATAAGTTTTGTTGATTCCCCAATATTATGTTTAAGAATGTGTCTGTTCTTATAGACCAGTTCGTAGTCAGCACATTGCGAAATTGACCCCGAATTTTCATTGATCTTATAAACGTGGAAAAGTCACATTTTTGGGATAATCACTCTTAAAAATGATTGATATAATATTTGATAATTAGCTTAACCCGTGTTATCAATTTATAAATCTTTGGATCGCTATAGTTTCTGCTGGAATTTTTGTTTTTTAATCAGACATTTTGAATTTGTGTCCTCAATAATCTGTTGTTACAGTTTGGGTTGTTTTTTTTACCCCGTCAGACACTTTAAATTTTATGTATACTCATACCTTCTCTTTTCGTGTCCATGTAGTTGCCAGAAACAGAGCTTATACCAAGATTTCAACCAAGAAACCGCTAAACAGTCTGACCGATCCTGCCATGCTCTTTTCGGTCTTCATTCACATCTTCCTCCAGTTCATGGTTCAAATCATCGCCTACTTCGTCCTTAAACAACAACCATGGTAAGACAAAATTTTCTTTTACCCCATACAGGGGTTTTATTTCATGCGATCAAAATAACAATAACAATAATACAAATAATTGTCTCAACAGATTCATTGAAGTGCCCACCTGCTTGTTTTTTAGTTTTTGTTAAACAGCTTAAATCAAAACATCAATTCACACTTCCAATCGTTCAAAAGAAGTCTAGCATTTTTTTCCTTTGCTCAGTGTCAGTTGCTTAAAACGGTTTTTAGTAAATATCATATTCAGTGAAATTAACGTAAGATTCATCAAAAGATGGTCAGGAACAACCATGGTAAGATATAATGGGGTTCACAATCTCCCTATGGTTGTAGAAAATGTTGGGTGAGAGAATGTCTAAAATGACGGTAATTATGTTCACCACCAAGTGTGGCGCAATTTCTGGCCCAAGATGAGCGTTTTAGTAAAAGGCGACCGTATTTTGGCAAAACATTACCCAGGTGGAGGATAAAATTGTCCAATATTTTGCAGTGGGACACATTATTACCTTCTCGGTGGGCATTTTTTACCTTTTTAAAATATAGTGTAGGTAGAAGGTTCGTGGGATTCACTCTCATAGAAAGTCCTTGGGGGAATTAAACGTGTATTAGGAATACGTTGGCTTGGGCGGAATCATTAAACACCAGAGTATCAGATTCTTGAAATTCATGGAGAAAACTCGGAAAAAGAATATAAATGATCATGATTTTTTTTTATTCAGAATAAAATTATGAAAATGCTGATATTGGACATCTCTATAGATATTGGGAATCAATTGGAAACCACATTGTGATGCATATGTAATGTCATGCATGAAGAACTGTCTAATCAATTATGAAGAAAAATAATCAACATGGTTCCATGAAAAATAAATCTTCACATTTTAAAAATTTCTTTCATACTTTTTTTCACTCAGGTTTGAGGCGTATGTGAAGGCTGATGACGCTGGTATTGTTTATACCCTCTCCTACGAAGCAACCACGTTATTCTTCGTTTCAAACTTTCAATACATCGTCGTAGCTTTCATCTTCTCCAAAGGACCTCCTTACAGAAAGCCAATATACACCAACTGTAAGCACATATTTCAATCACCATTTACTACACTAAATTTAATAATAATGATAATAATTATAATAATAATAATAATTATAATAATAATAATAAAACTAATTATAAGAATAATAATAATAACATTAAATGATAATGATGATAACTATAATGATCGTTAAAGAAATGATAGTAATAATAACAATAATAATATAGTGATAATAATAATAATAATAATGACAATAATAATAATAATAATAATTAACGATAATAAATAATAATGATGCTAACAATAAT
This sequence comes from Mesocentrotus franciscanus, assembly GCA_037976565.1. Taxonomy (NCBI): domain Eukaryota; kingdom Metazoa; phylum Echinodermata; class Echinoidea; order Camarodonta; family Strongylocentrotidae; genus Mesocentrotus; species Mesocentrotus franciscanus. The sequence goes on along the minus strand of CP137682.1, from coordinate 9,013,104 downwards.
GACAGTAATAATGATAACAATAATGATAGTCATAAAAGTTATAATAATAATAATAATAATAATATTGATCATTTAGGAAACTGAAGAGAAACATAGACTCCTAGGCAAATTATATTACCTTACTGAGATGAAAAGTAGAAGTGTTGAAGTTCAGTGGTTTAATCACTTGACTGGGAAAGCAAAGGTCTTGGGTTCAATCGTGGCTCTGTACCGATGTCATTGACAGATGCATTTCATCTACATTGCTTCTCTCCACCCGGGTGTTAAATGGGTACCCGATGAAATGCGAACGTCATTGTGATTGGATTCACATGTTCGCGCCAGTAAAAAGAGGCGACTATAATGTAGACGGGATACTCCTAAGGGAGTGGAGAGTGTGCACTGTTATGTGCAGAATAGTTATTGAATTCAGGGATAGGGGTAATAATCATCCTGTGAGCGCTTTCGTCGGTTGAAAGTGGTAAAGCGCTTATAGGAAACAATTGTTATTATTATTTAAAATGCGACATCCAAATATATATCTGGATATAGCCTACACTATCCATGATCAGTTATGATTGTAATATTTCCAAACTATTTTTCATTTTCTTCGACAGATCTGTACTCTGCAAGTCTGGTGATACTATGTGGATTATCTCTCTTCCTCGTCCTGTGCCCGATTGATAAATTATATAGTTACTTCATGGTAAGAGATAACTTCAGAAAGTTCCGACGCTTCTCTAGTCGTTCTTTTAAAGTATATCAGTAATCAAAACATATTTCGCTCTGAATATTGGGGCTTCCACGTCGCCACAATATATTCAATATATGAGTTTCAAATATAATTTTGAACGATATGCAATTATTTAGGTGTTTTGGGTTCATAGAAAGGTGATGTTGAGTGCTGGTCACCCTATCGCATTACTGTAGAAACTGTTCAGAAGTTATCATGAATGTTATATGATGTAGGATAGCTGTACATGAATTGTTTATTATAATCATCAAAATTATAACTAATTGACTTAATCTTGCCGAAATGCACTGTATTTTAAAACAATAAAAAAACGTCCTTTCCTGATAGGAAAATATTCATGTAAACAGTGCAGAACAATCACAATCTGAGATTTAATCCCTTCTAAAGGACATTATTAATACCTTTTTCAAATGCAACATACATTTTTAAGCCAGTTGAAATCATGTACATATAAATTCGATATATTGACGCAACTTTTTTTTTCTTTTTCATTTATTTCTGCAGCTAAAACGAATCGACTGGCTGTTTAGATGTATCATCATTGCTCTGGTATTGGCACATTTCTTAGCAGCTGTGCTCATTGAGGTAACAAAACACTGCATTTCTTCTTCTGATTACTAGTATTACTACTATTATGTTTTCTAACCAAAGAAGAGGGTAGTATCAGCATAATGGTAGATGGGTGGGTTGTGCAAGGTTCAAAACTTTGCGGGAAATCAGAGAAGACCCCGATGTTGCTTTTTATCAATATTTTCAGTCGGGGCAAAGTCAGGGAGTCGGAAAAATGTCACTCAAGTCAGAGAAAATCAAGGAATTTCATTGACCCCAAAAGAAAGGAGTCAGTTTCAATTATGAAGCTACATCAAGGAAAGATAAGGAAAGAAATGTCACTCAAGTCAGAGAAAATCAAGGAATTTCATTTGACCCCAAAAGAAAGGAGTCAGTTTCAATTATGAAGCTACATCAAGAAAAGATAAGGAAAGAAATAAAGACATTAAGTTTTAATTAAATGTTATGACCAAACACTGTTAATGATATTTGTTGGCAATTGGAAATTGAGGATTATACCTCCTACTCCATACAACCATTCCCCCTCTAATAACTCCCCCTCTCTCTCCCTCTCTCTTTCTTTTTCCATTTTCCGCCTTAAGGGTCTTCTTCCAATTAATACCTCTCCTTTTCACAAAGTTCTTTTAGTTTAAAAGATTTGTTAAGGCCGCTGGCTGGTCCCCTAATTGCCTTCTCATTTGATTTACTGAATTATACTATTTATACATGTGTATTAAAGGGGATGTAAACTGACGAATACAGGGGAACGCCATCTACCCCTCCTTTTGGACAACCGCACGTCAACGATTGGACTTGATTAACGGTAGTCAGCGACTAAGACCCCGTTCTCACTCACTTTGAAAGTGGTCTTAGTTAGACCGCTCCAGAGGAACGGGTCTTGAGAAACGGTTTGCGAGGGTTCACACTCCGAGCAGTTTTTATGGCTCAAACCGCTCCACGAGTCAAAGTGGTCTTGTTGCTATGGCAGCTCAAGTCAGCGGGTAAATTTTTCGCGCGCGGAATACTAAGCGTATGTACCGTACTACATGTTTCGAGCGGAACGTCACTAGGTCACTTCCGTTCAAAGTACGCTTCCGTTCACACTTGCACGATAGAGCGCTCCAAACCGCTCTTAATAAGACCCGTTCCTCAAGACCACCTCCCGAGGTGGTCTTCTGGAGCGGTCCAGAAGTCCACTTCCTGGACCACTTTGACCGTTCTCACTCACCTAAGAACCGCTCCTGAGGAACGGGTCTTAGTTAGACCGCTCCAACGAAGTGAATGAGAACGGGGTCTAAACTTGGTCAGCGTTCGCGAAACAGACCGAAGTTCTCCTCACGCTTCGGTTTCGCGTATGTTGCGCGCACGTGATTGCTGCGGTCGCGTCGTCCGTAGTCGTATAATACGCGATTGGCCCCGAGTCAGGCTTCGGGGAAGACACGTAGTCTCTTCAGTTTACACCCCCTTACACATGCCATTATATCGTGCCCTATTACTGATCCCACGATCATTTTCTCGTTTGAACACAGAATTTCCTGGCTGATACGCGCTTCGTCCAGAACCATGCCACGTGCCGACAATGGCGCAAAGGAAAGAAGGTGGTGAAACACGAGATCCTGATTCAGCAGTTGAACTCTGACCCAACATGGCCGCCACTCAACACCACGACCAGCCCAAACAGAATCAACGGACATTCTGCCAAGGAAACGGATGTCTGAAGGCTTATTACAATAATTAAATGTCTTAATTCGTCCTTTTGTTTCGATTTGACTTCGCTATATCGTGTACAGGGCCGATAAAAACGTATATATAGACAGATTTCACCCCTTGATTGGAAAATAAGGGTGGAAAATAGCGGTGGAGACTATTGCATTCAGGACAAAATACGTTGACGGGAGCTATTTAGCAAAGTCAAGTTGTATAGATGTCATTTCGATCGGGCTCCGTAAAGTGATTCCGCGGCTTCAGAGTAGTTGGACTGCCCCTGTGGTTTATCGAGGTTCGGACAGTGGGAGTATAAAGGGGCATGGCTGTCATTTTATATCCCCCCACCGCCCAATTCCTCCCTAGTTAGCTGCTGAACAAAAGTGTATGTAAGTGTTCTGTGGGTTGAAAACCTCATAATATGTATAAACATTTTAAATATTTTATTGCTAATATTCTTTGGTGCAAAGACATGAATCAACTGAACTCATTTGTCTTGGTTGGGACATTAACTTTAAATGCCAATTTTTCCTGAGCGCTCCAACAAACCGGCCGTGCTTTGACTTCCTAGCAAATTTCTCGTTTTTAGTTCTTGGTTTGGAAGAGTGTAAAGACTGTGTCCAATGACTCCAATTCATTCGCTAAACTTCGCTAAATTTCGCTAAAAAAAGAATAAAAACAAGTTAAGGTTGTGGATACATTTACGTGCGAGTAATGATTTGCAAAAAAATTAAGAAAAAATCGACATACAACAATGACGATGTAGATCAGCATGATCGTAGTATCCATATCATTTGCTGAATCTTCTTTATGAGTAGAAATAGAAACAATTTAAAATGCCGAATACGTGCTTAATGTGCATTTACGAAATAGAAAATGATCCAAACCTGTTCAAATTGGGTTTCATTATGCCGTAATCGTGTTATTTTCATTGATTTTGAAAATCAAACATTGAGAGCAATAATCGTGTGATACTTTGCCGTTAGTATCCTCAACGCGTATTAATGCAATACTGACTTTATCTATGGACATTACTTTAGTGTTGTGTATTTCAGTGTTTTCCTTTTAATTGAGTTGACTCGTTTTGAGACTATGTGAGGTGAATTGAGTACCGAAGTGCTGTCTCATATTCGCTCGTCGCCCAGGTTACTGATTCCAAACAACAGAGCCTGCGCATGAGGTTCGCCGCCAAATCATTCAAGCAATGGGCTGGGGCAGGGCAAATTGAGCGTTTGGCGCTGGTGTGATCATCACGCCATTGTTTAGCGAAAATTTTTGGCCAGTATGGCGTCACACTTCGGTAGTCTATAGAATACTTCGTACAATATGAAGTAGTAAGACGAGAATAGCCTCTATCATTCTCATTCGTAATTGCAATAGAAGTTCTATTCAATTCAAACGAGTACAATAGTCCATCGCTCTTATCATCTCCATCATACATGTATATACAGAGAGATGACCAGCTTTCTCATAATCATGACACTGAAACGTCATTTCTCCCTCTGGTTGTACATTTTCCTTTTCTTCTTCGTATTACATCATGTTCTCTTTTGATACAAATCCATCTATGTTTATATACATTCTTTTATCATATCTTGTATCGTTTGATGTCGGCTTTGTAAATTTATAGAGAGTAGGTTATACTGTAGAGGGGAAAAGGGTTTTGTAGAAGTTGCACAGTACTATATAAGTTTGGAACTAGCTCAGTATATACAGTAGCACGGATTACCAGTGAGCTAGACGTGACCGCACGGTACGTGATTGAATATCCAATTTGTATTTTCCAGGCCTGAAGATGGATGTAAAATAAGAGGATGTGGGTTGGGAATACATCTTTCACATATCATAACTTATACCGTGTTCATAATACAACGTGACCGTATACAGTATAATGGTTTAACATGCACGGTCGTTAATATTAAAATAAATATCAACTTTCTCATTCTTTCGGCAATCCATGCCCAAAACTTCAGTACACGTCTTAGGAATGTGTCTGGACTTCGACACCGAAATTGTCAGACAGATATTTCATGCTGGAAGTGTCATAGAACTCGTTTCTAATAATCCATGCCAAGATATCGCGAGAGCTGGGAGACACTCCAGCACTTGTATGTAGTGCACGATACATAATTTTGTGGTTCCCCTCTAACATGTGTATATATCGACAAATGGCATCACTTATTTACGCATAAATCAGGGTCTGTTTGTTTATATACATATATATTAGCACGTCTGTTTTTTTACCTCTGAACTAAAAATCTAAATTGTGTTTAAAAAAATGGATTTTTAACAGGGATTTTAGTTGGGCGTGTTTGTTTCTAGGCCTCTACCATTTTAAGAAGAAGCCACTTCAGAGATACTGTCTGCGCATGGGCAGATAAAGATCATTTGCACAAAACTGTAAAACCCATGGAGAAGAATACTGGATACGGGTTCATGAGAGTTATTTTATCATCATTATTTATTCATGTATACAGGGAAAAGTATTGTTTTCAAGACGGAAGCACCTCCATTACTTTGACAGCGGTTATTTTGAAATACACAAACAGGGGCTTCTTCACGTTTGACAGATGTGGATATGTTGCTGTCATCATCATTATTATGTCAATTTCTAGATTTATATTGAGCAGGGGAGTGTTTCACAAAGACTACTAAGATCGACTTTAAGTTAGACTTAAATATGGCAGGCCGTTCGTGCCACTGTTTGCTCTCACCATTTACTGGCATTGGTCTCTCAAGGAACGTACAAATCATGGTCAAAAATCTACAGAATATATATTTTTTGATAATTCATTATTGAAGGTAAAAATATTATCTAAAGATCATAATGGCGAGAGAAAACAGTGGTATGAATGGCCTGCCATATTTAAGTCCAACTTTAAGTCGATCTTACTCTTTGTGAAACACTCCCCAGTTTATATATTTCCCGTGACCATGATGACGGGTTGAATGCCATTCTACTCAAAACTTATTTCGATGAATATTTTGATCAATGATATTTAATATGATGATAATTTGATATGATACGACGTTAGACGTAAGTGTGTATACTACTACTTAAATATTACATGGCATATTTAGATGTACATTTTGCGAGTTTGGTGATGTAATTGTGTGATATTAAACCTGAGATCTTCCCTTCACGTGTTACAATACATATTACCAATTTATACGATGTTTTTATATTCAATATATATCTCTGAATAATATCTAATAATTTATCATAGCATATTATATATATATATATTTGTCATAGTATTGTCGTTATTATAAAAGTTGTATTACATATCTTGAACAATTATTACTCTACCATCTGTATCTACCAATCTGAATATTAATTAAATGGTTCTTAAAAACTATATAGATGGTGTTTTCAGATTTCAAACCTATGGCAAACTGTTAAAAGAAAGGTAAGGGATAATGAAGCATTCTCTACATGTTCTATGAAAATGTAGATAAGCTTTGATAATGATGTTGTATTCTGTTACCAGTACCCAATCGTAACAAAAATTATCATAACTATTATGTTTTCCTTTTCATAGTGTAGAACACTATCCTCCCAGTCTTATTTTTATATAGGATTTGTGTAAAACGTTATCATAATTTTTTTTTTTTTTTAAAGAATCTGTATGTACATTAATTGTAATAACTTTTTGATTTGTTTCTAAAGAGAATATGCTGTTGACATATGCTGTTGACATATGGTTCCATTATCATAATCAACAAGAGAGATAACATTTTCGTTTATCAAAACACATCATGCATATACATATAGAAATGTAGATATATCCAGCAATTTGGTACATGTTCCATTCTATTGTGTTGGAAAATATGTTGGAGAATATTGATTACTTTAAAAATCACCATTACACAAATTTCGTTTTGTTTTACTGAGTTATTGGTATTTTAATGACTTTGGTTTGGACTGTGAATGATTTTCAGTTTTGGAAAGCTATAAACAGTTAGCTCAATCAAACAAGTTGAGAGCCTTATGTAGATTTTGAGTTAACGAACCAGGGCCATGCAGCAGTAAAGTGCAAGTTTAAAAGTTTTGTTTAATGAATGCAAGTAGTATATTGTCTTTTATGATTAAAGAGAAACGGATTTGGTCAAAATGGGACGGGAAAATAGGTTTTACGTTGGCATAAATTATGCGGATATGGATTAGATCGAGTAATCATTTCATGTCAACGTCAAATTTCCCAAGTGTGGGGTGAGAAGTTGTTTTTAAACAGCTACGATAAGAGGTCAAAGGCAAAATTTACGAATAGTTATTTCAAGTAATCATTGTAATTGTTGGCAGATTTTATAGAGGATTTAGCTTACCAAAGAAAGCAGTAGATTTCTTTTTGGGTTTAAACCTTTTTATGATACATAGATATCTAAACGATGTATTATAGGCGTGGTACTGTGGGTGTGTTTATGTGCATGGGCGTGCGTGGGTATGCGTGCGTGTATGGTGCGTGTGTGAGGGTGTTGCATCCCTGGTGGACATGTTTGATGTATTTTGTACTCAACAGGCTGGATTCGGACCTGTATACTGCGTAGTGTATAAGAATACTACAGAAACGAAAATAGATGGATGTATCTTAAAGAATTTATTCAAAGTAGCGTGTAGGTATGGGTATACTTCGCTCCATCTTTCAAATCCTGATGTTTTATTTTCATTATTGCCATTTTGTCTTCTTTAGAATGTCAGAGAGGTATAAATATTATGTTGATAGCATGAAACTTCTTGTTTAGATCGTTATTCACTTAGTTTCTTTGGCTATCAATTAATATTGTTTTCGGAGAAGTACACAAATTTGACGTGTTTCGTATAATAGCTTAATAGTTTGTTAGAAAGTCCATGTTGCGGCTGAGCCGTAAAACGGTAAAATTTCCTAATGTAATTGTATAATCTAAATATATGTCTGGTTTGGTAAAGTTCCTGCCTGTATTCTTTGGTCAGTTTGTTAGCAACATTACTAAATGGGACCCCTAACTTTTTGAAAAATTCATTGTGAAACATGTCATGTGTTTAATTCCTAACCTCTATATGAACAAGATTATAGATAAAAACTTGTAACAATATTACGTATATGTTACAAACGCATAACGATACATTATTGATATTATTATTTTTTGGTTGTTATTTAGTCTCTACAAAAATCTGGCAAAACAACCTTCACCAAATATTAGGATATTTCTTTCGTACAATAGAACGCTCGATATCTTGTTTGCCATGTCTTGCAACAAACTAGTGTCAACATTAAATACATAACTTTGAAATACTTACTTGAAGCTATTGCATAGACTTCACCCATATGAATGAATCTGTTATCATTTCAAGTTCATATTACTTTCCTCATAGGCCTACACGCATTGACATTGCTAATCAATCATCGTAAGTTGGTCGTAGATTCATCATATACCAATAATATATGACGTCGCGACAGTAATTTGTACAAGAGGATTCACATGAATATTAAAGTATTTATCTAACACATTAAACACGATAGGTCGTTCAAAACTTCGTTCTGTTTTAAAATGAGAATTAGATCCAAAGTAATTTTTTTATCATATAGATATCTTTATCCTCAATTTTGATATAAGCCAGTTGTATCGAAGCCACATACACTGGCATACTATCACATAATCTTTGGCAATGGTTCTAAAGGCTATTCCGTTATATATAGTGAAATTATTATAACCATTTCGAAGTCAATGTATACACTATAATATTTCTTACGTGTGTACCTTAGAAACAGGGATGTTATATAAAATATGCAATTCCCATTTGGCATGTAAATGTGTTATAACTTTGAAAAAAGGTTGACATGTAAAATTATCTAGAGAGGTAATGTGTAGTGTGTATTATATGGACTTTCTTGTTTTTAAATATTTTGTGCATTTAAGTGGTGGTTGTGTTTTTATTTTTATTCTATATAGTAACTCGTGCGATGGTGCTACGTAAAGTTTGAATAAAGACCTCCCCTTGAGTGAATTACACCATCCAACAATCAGCTTCATGAGCGTGTAATGTTTTGTTGTTTCCTTCCGCCCTCTCTCTCTCTCTCTCTAGCTGTCTCAACCCCTAAACCCAAGTTCAATTGTTTGGAAAGCCTGTCTCTCCCTTTCTTTATGTCTGTTTGTCTCTCTACTTCCCTCCTCTCTCTCTCTCTCCCTGTCTCTCTTGCTGTCTCAACTCGTGAACTCAAGTTCAATAGTTTGAAAAGCCTGTAAAAAGCCATGACTTCTTCTCTTTATAATGAAATACCTACACATATACGAAAATAGACATAATCTGCCTGAGGGATTTAAGGACAACTACAAACATTGAGTACAAAGAAGTATGGATATTGTATGCAAAGTCGGGTAGTCATGCATGTATGCATGGAGTAAGAGAGGAAATGATAACGTGGCGAAGAGTGGGAGAAAGAGCTTGCAAATTAGACAGTAGGAGATATAGAATTATAAAACGTGATATTCACATTTCAGCAAGTTTTAAGTGAATTGGGCTTTGTATAGCTAAGTAATGAGTAGTGAGCATAGTATGAAGAGATAAGAGAAGGAAGACGAGCAGAGGCATATACAAAAATGATAAGACAGAGAAATAAAGCAGAAAATTGGAAAAATACATAATTAGAAAGGGGTAGCACGGGAAGGGAAATTGACAAAGCTACGAAGGCCTTTGGAAGAAGGCCAAAGAATGGCACAAGTTCACAAAGGTTAAAGCTGAAAAGACTGACGACACGAGACCTACATCTAAGTCTCGTGAGCCTTCTGACTTTTTTCTGAGAGTTCACGAGACTGACATTGTTGATCTTGAGAGTCATCTGTCTCGTTGGCTGTTGGTCTCATTTTTTTCGGTCTACGGGGCTGTCCGTCCAAAAATGTATTCGAATTTGTATTTTATAATTCGTTAACAACTGCATTGTTGACGACACGAGCCTGTCCTCGTCTTGTCCGACAGTGCTACAATATTTATGTATAAGAGTCCTATTTAATATGTAACGTGCTCTATAATTCATGCTCTATAATTTAATCCCTTGTGAAAATAAGACTTTTAACTTAATAGCTTGTCAACAGGAGATCTTGAAAACAACATAGATGAATCTGAACAGGGTAATGTGAACAGGGTAATCTGAACATGCAGGGTAATCGAAATGTACGTGTATGTATATATATGTTTAGTAAAGTAATCTATTAGAGGTGTCATGGCATAGTGTTTCATTCACGTGACTCTCAATCTAAGGGTTGATGGTTCGAACCCAAGCCAAATACCTGTCCTTTCTTAAAGAAGCTCTGAAAGAAAAAAAAATTAAACCTAATATCCGTAAACTGGTCTTTGTGTTCACGAGAGCGATGGTTCCTGTACTGAATACATAACAAGTAAAATCAATTTACTTTGAGGAGCAAGGTTATTTTTCGACTTATTTTCTCTGTTTATTTGTTTGTTTATGTTTTCTATTTCATTGGTCATTACACAGTATAGAACATCATTTTCATCTTTAATTTTTTGCTTTCTTTTTTTTCATGGTCATTTTTCCAAAGTTACAAACTAATTATAACATAAATCATGATGATAATCAAATTCTATGAATACATCATCAACGTTAAAAACTTATATTGTAATACTAACATAAAATAATCATTAAGAAGGATTGCCTCATAAGCTAAGCTTGAAGGCGTGGTAATCCTTAATAAAACTTAATAATTCCTTCATACAAAATTGATGTTGGGGATGTGAGTGAAACAGATGTATAAGAAGATGACAGGAGGAGATGGTAAATAAAAGGTGATAGCTGTGCTGAACAGATAAAGAGAATAAGGCAGAAGGTAAAATCTTACGGACCACCCGTTTGCAATATACCATACAATACCAGCATAGGAGTTGGTATGTCAGACGTGCTGTAGCATCACCAGGAAAAGAAAGGTAATGTGGAGGTATTGTATGAAAGAATGCAATTCTTTTGTGAGCATGTGCTGAGCTTGGGGAAGTTACATGTACATACAACTGTCTCTTGTTAGCTCACTAATGTTTGACAGGTGATGTCACAAGATGAATGAGATCTGGAGCTTTCTTTTAGGGTGGAGCTTAGCAGGTCTGAGAAAATTGTTTAAAAAAATATTTAAAAATATATGAAATATATTTAGATGTTTGAATAACAAAATATGAGTTGTATGCAGCCCTGCACATTAACAGGAATCAACTTATATTTGGATGTCACCCGACTTTTAAGAGGCTGAAATGAAAAGAATTGTTTTTGTACGTATCTGCCCACGCATCAATAAATGAAATCAAATCAAATCAGTACAGGTCAAATATCTTTCCCAAACCTAGTATTGCGAAAACAGCTACATTTCTCAAACAGTATAAACAACTTCTGTAGTGTCATTTATTTTGCTAAAGAACAATGATGTACTTTTTTTTAAAGAGTAGGTGCTAAAGGGGGAGGCGTTTTATGAAATATCTGGATCGGATGGTTTGGACAGGGAAATGCTCAGTGGTATAACATAATAATAATAATAATAGTTAGTTCTTATATAGCGCTTTTCAGGACCGAAGGCCCTCTCAAAGCGCTTTACAGATATATATATTATTACCCCGGTCATCGGATTCAGGCTTACCCGCACACAATGTATGCACATTCTCCACTCCCTGGGGAGCATTCCAGCCAGGCGTCATTTTTACAAGCGCACACTTGCTAATCTAAGCACGTTAGCTTTCGCATCCTACCGGGTACCCATTTAACACCTGGGTGGAGAGTGGCAAATGTAGATCAATGTCTTGCCAAAGGACACTAGTGCCGCGTGGGACTTGAACCGCGGACCTTGTGATCCACAGTCCGATGACATATCCACTCGTCCACGACACCTCTAACATGCACTTTTTTCTAGCTGTTATTTTTACATTTTAATATTTAACACATTAATTTATAGTCAATAATCATGATAATTACAGATCAAAAGCCGTATCAAAGTTGTTTATCAATTGGCTTACTCTAATTATTTCAGGATGTAATACCATGTTTTTTATTTCACATTTAGCAATGTTTTATGCAGTCCTAGCTACTATTATCACATTTTCATGTAGCCTGATGGAGTTACAATGCCATTAGCCATTTTCGGATATTGTGCAGTCTCCCATTACCATACACATTCTATACCATGTAAACGTTTAATATTTAAGTAATATTGACTGCCTTTAGGGCAATACGACATATATCGCCCGAACCGAAGGTGAGGGTGATATATGACAAGTCGTATCGCCCTGAATTAGGCAGTCAATATTACTATTATTAACCACATCAGACATCTAGAGCAAACAAGAAACTCTTGCTATCTTATACTTTTAAATTATGTAAAATACAGTAGCCTACACTGCACAGGGTTTCCTAGCATGAAAAGTTGCAAAACATCGTCAAACCAGCACTGTGCTTCTAGTGCTTGACGAAATTTTCGATATGCCTTGGGTGCGATTATTACGTCACAATAGAGTGCGCGCAAAGTGCGCAGGTTCTCATACGCGTAATAGATGCGCAAAGAAAATTACAAAATCCCGGATGTTGGCTTTACATTATTGCCCACTAGTTTAACACGCATTTTGCCATTGGCTTTTTAGAATGGGCAATAATATTTGTTCATTGGTTTGCTGTGTAATAATATTGACCGGCAAATTACACACGAAATCCCATTGACTTTTCTGAGCGGTCAATATATTTTTTTTTCGCGCGTAGCTTTGTTGGCTTATCAATTAAACTTAGAGGGCAATACAATTTAAAAATTACCCTGCTCAGATGTCTGATACGGTTAATAATATATGTTATATAAGAGAGTAATAAAATTTAATTCATTCACTCAAATTATCCCCCCCCCTTCCTCCCCTCCCCAGTCAGTCCGCAGCCGGTGCGAAAACCCTCTATTTTATTCAGCACGTATGCACGAATTTACGTGTCTTGTATACGTAATGAGTTGTGCAGACGGTCATTCCGATTGGCAGTTTTTGCCTTTATAATTGTTCATTTTTCATGAAATTGGTCTTATTTTACAGATAAGACGTTGCACTTTCTGTATACATATATGACAATCATGTTAAATATTTTTGGGAACAGATATTTCGCCTAGAAAATGGGGTTTTTGACGATAAATCTATCTTAAGAGTAGGGCTGATTTTCACATAGAAATCATTCTTGCGACACGAAGATGTTATAATCAGCATAAAGCATAGATATTTTTCTTTACAATGATATCAAAATTATTATATTTTACGCTGTACCAGAGTCAGGAACCAAGAAAAATCACGCGAATGTTTATGAATAATTAATAGAAGTAGTCAATTTTGCCGATGTGATAATAGAGAGTTCTGATTGGTCAAATACGTCAACTACGTCACATTTGTTCCGCTTTGGTTCATTAACATTCTGAATACCATATATTAGCAAGCGTGCCTTGTGGCGTGCGCTGTTAATGCACTTGCGCGTAGGCAGTCATGACAACAATCTAAGGACCCTGGATCAAGTACGTCACTTGCCACCTAGATATTTTTTTTTCTACAATATTTCTTTTTTAATCATTTTTCTTATTTTTTTCCGCCAGTCGGTGGCGCGGCGGAACTCCCTGGAGTGTAATAATCAGTTATGCATTGCCATTGCTCAGTCGGCGAGCGTGCACGAGTATGAAATCACACAATTTCGCGCCATCATAGAAAGAACAAATTGGTAACAAATTGGTTACTTCCGGGTTTTTAGGGTCTTAATTACTATGATTATAAAGAGAACATGAATTTGCGAAAATTAGGTTTTGACATTATTTTGATCAGTGACTTTTCATCTTTCGAACGAATCTCAAAGTAAACAAATTAATTGTGTACCAGAGTCAGGAACCAAAAGCGAAATTCCGGGTACAAAATAGCTGTTGAAATTTTACAAAAATAACACCAATAAAAGTGGTGAAAAAGGATTGTTTCAAAATTGTGAAATATGGCAAATTACATATCAAACTGGAGCTGAAAATCTCGAGAGTAAATTACCGTTGCGTGCTGCCATGTTGACTGAAGTTATCGACCACAAAAGCAGCTGCATGTACACCCTTGCAAATCTCACGGAAAATCTCGTGAATTTCAGCACACGTGAATGTTACGAGATCACCAATGAGACGCTGAATAAAAATCAGCTTACAGCCTCATTATCGCGCACGCTGCGGTCTGACTGCCCCCCTCTCTCTCTCTCTCTCTCCCTCTCCTCTCCCTCTCTCTCCCTTCCTCCCCCTCTCTCTCTCTCTCGCTTTCTTACATGGGAGAGTTACATAATTTCATAATTCGTTTGAAGAAGAGCGGCTAACAACTTTCAATATAGTTCAGAGGTCATGTTCATTAAACGCGAATTGTCAGTCACGACAACGCTAGGTAGCCATGCCCTCGCTCTTGTTTCCAACGACATGAATGATAAGCAGATAAATTAAGAGATTAAGAACGACGAGTGCATGGATGCCTCCTAGAAACAGAAAGACAGTGTTGAATGATCCCGTTGCATCGTAGAGAGCACCTGGAGAAAAACAAGTGAAATAAAATCAGTGATTATCATGACAGTTTGTATTGAGACCAAAAGTTTATCTTTCAAACAAATGAAATAGAACTTGAAAGGAAGTTAAGGAACAGTATATTTTTTGAACGATAAGACGATTTATGTTTTGCGCTCCATCACAGCGAAAGCCTGGAGAAAATATACAAAACAAATGAAATGGAAGTTGAATTATTGTGAATGATTAGATATCTTTCATTTGTTTTTGACGTGTTTAACCCATCTTTTTAATAACAATTGCCTGTTCAGATTTATCTCACCAAGTCACAGGCGGCTCAGGCGGCTCCAGTCTCCCCCCCCCACCTTTGAAACCAAAATACCAAATTGTTCTCCCCAAACAACGCCCTCCCCCCGTCCTTTACATGAAGACCTTTCTTTCATTCATTCATTAATATTGGTAACAAATTTAGGAATGTCGTTCCCCTCGTTTAAAAGATCCTGGATCCTCCCCTGATCCAGTCCCTCCCTCGAAATCCCATTTCCTCTTGTCATCCAAGCGGTTCATTAGGGACTTTTAGATTTGCACGACGAGGGCGTGGACTGCCACGTGTGGCAACGTGACGTCCTTTTGACCGGGCACTGCCAGTGCCTTAAAGATACTATGTCCCTTTTGCAGCCAACATCAAATTCTGTAGAACTTTGCAGGAATTATGAATATGTCATGTATGTCCTATCTGTGAAATTTAAACGTTAGCAGTGTCCTAATATTCAAATTATGCAAGGAAACCTGTTTACTTGCTAGACTTCACTGTCAGACACTATTGAGTGACTGACTGGCTTTTTCATCTTTGGTAATAACATACATAAAATGAGCTGTAAAGGGTACATGAGCATTTGTCTACATCAATAACCCACTTGTAATGGCCAAAATTAAACTGATTGAATCTTTGCGCAGCATAAAACGTACGTACGACCATTCGGTACAATGGTCTGAAAAATCAGACTATTACTTACTGGCTCTATAGCTCCTAAGTCGATTCGACAATAGTCGTTATTTTCCCACTTAAAGACATTTTCAAGCCCCCTTTTTTAGGGAAGTTCTAAATTAGTATTGTCTTTCAAATGCCGTTGGAATTTAACCTTTTCATTTTTGGCCTGCAAATGGGACATAGTACCTTTAAAAGGATGTCACATTGCCTTAAAAGGAGTCACACGTCGCAGTCCACGTTCTCGTCGTGAATATATATAAGTCCCTATTGTGAACGAGGCTTTAAATGTGTCAGCACAATGAAGGTTTTTGCCAACACATAAGGCTTACTTCTAATCATCGGGTCGTCGCGTCGGGACGGGTGGTCGCGTTTCCCGACCTTTTGTGAAAACATGCCTCTTTATTCACGAAATGTCGGGGGTAATGCTTATGATATAAACCCCTCTCATTTATAAAATAGTCTGGTCCAACTTACCCGACACTTTGTGAAAACCCTAGGCCTACGGCTCATATCTACGAAAGGTCACGTGATCTCCTGCTTTCGGTTTACGAAAGGTCGTGAAACGCGACCATCCGACCGGGCGCGATGACCCGATGTTTCAAATTAAGCAAACACATAAATGATTTTATCATAAAACGTACACCTCAAACGATCGGAAAAACTTTCGAAAAATCAGCCTACAGCAATTTCAGTAGCCTTGTCCATTACCTATTGAAATTTGTAAAGTAACAATAAAGCATCACGTAAACAGACGTAATCTGAATATGTTTTGTATGGGATATTCACCAGGGTATTGAAATTACCCTTGAGTGGATTTTTCGAAAGCCTCTCCGATCGTGTTAATTGCATTCTACCTGCTGCAAAGCCGCCTGCTATCCCTCCAATGCCAGATGACAACGCAGCGTACCCATAGCCAAGCGCGAAATTATGTGGTGAGATCGTTATCTTGCACATGGAGGCCCGCATGGTAGTGTTGATGAACAAGGTCCAACCCTGCAGAAACGCCGTCATACACATGAAGTGGTAGGAAGTGACCCACGGATCTATCAAGAATGTTGCCGAAGCTACAGCACTGCTGATACAGCAGATGACAAAGGGGTCAACGCCGAAGTAGAGTATAACCGCCAGGAAGATCCGCCCAAGTAGCGCGCCGACGCCTCCGATTGTGGACAAGAGGACAGCCTTAGAGCTACCGATGCCTTGCCACTCTGCGTGAGGTATAAGATAGAGCATCCAGGCACATGTACCGACATGAGTGAGGGAATACACCGGTAAAACCAGAGTAAAAAGTGGTTCCCGAATGAAAATGCAGTTCACAAAGAATCTTGTGATGGAGTGGGGCTGGTCAAATTCTTTTCTTTCGGTTTGGTAACTGTCTTGGGCAGTTCCGTCGGTGGTTTGTCCAATTCCTTCACTTAAAAGTGGACATTTTTCAATCGTATCATTGTGTATGCAATCATCGTTGCAGGATTCTGAAGTGTTTGGAAGACATAATGAGTTCACATGTTTTGGGTCGTGTTCTTCAAAACATCTCTCATGCCTAATTTGTTGTATTTCACATCGTTGTTCTTCTGAATTCGACAGACTGGTCCTTTCGTCTTCTAAGAAACCCTGTCCACTTCCACTAGGCTTTAATTCAGCAATTGCCTTTAGATCTCCAGCTTCGTTATTCCCTTCACAAGTCCCAAGTTTAGTATTCAAGTGTTTGCTTTTGATTTGAGTTGATTTAAAATGTGACGCCGTTCCTGCACCAACCTGGCCACTCCCCAGAGATACAATTTCCTTCGAGCACTCGATCATCTTGGGTAGTGTCCTGCTTTGTTCAGGTGGAGGAGGTCTTAGAGTGGCACTTCCGGCTACCTGATGTAGGAAGATGGCACTGAAGATTAGCATAGCCCCGCTGTACCCATACGCTCGTTCGCACCGCTCTATCAGGATAGGTATAAAGAGGATTCCTACAGAGCTACCAATCTCAGTCAAAGTATTTACCACAACGAAGCTGTTAGCATAGTAGTCATTCAACGTCACACAACACGACATGTAGCCCATTGCCAATGCGATACCTAGGAGTAGGAAAAGGGGATATGAGCAGGAATATATACGTGTATGTGAATGACATGAATGAATAATTAACTGTGATCAAGTGACAATAATGTCAATTTCGACGCGTTAAGGTTACGGAAGAAAAAAATCGCCCCCGGCACCCCCAAAAATATTCTTTAGGCCCCCCTGAACCACAAAACTGTAATATTAAGAACATTTAGAAAAACAACTGAATCTGCTCCTCTTTACCAAGGTAATATTTTGTTATAATGCAATTAGTTTACCAAACAAAAACAAAGGAAGCAATAAAAGCAAAACATGCTCTAAATGATGAAAAAAGTTCGAAGTTAAAAGGGCCCATCGTTGGAAAGTATTCATCAACTGTACAGGGCAAACCAAAACTGTAGAGTTAAGAACATTTTGAGGAAAAAAAAGATAAATCTGCTCCTCTCTACTATACTTAGGTAATGGTTTTTGTTTCAATATCACTTTATTAATAATCAAGATTATTAAAAAGGAAGTAATAGTTTATACAATTGTATAAATACTTTTAAAAAAGTACATACAAGTAGTAAGAGAACAAGCTCAGGTCATGTTTTATTATTATCAATGCAGGGCTAATGCTTCATATTATTAATGATGGAAAACGTGATACACAATGTACAAAGATATTAACGGACACGTTTAACATGTCGTCTGTTTGGGGTCACAAGGGCATAAATAAAATAACAAAAAGAAGAAAAAACTCCATGTCAAAGTAATATGGATTAATGCCATTGTGGCTCCAAACAGATGATCATTTCCAAAGAGTTTCGTGTACAATCAAAAGAAATTCTGAACATTTCTGAAAATGCATATCGTTATAACAAAGGAACTTGCCACGAAATATGTAGGTCAATGACCATGATGAATTGAATTGCGAGAGATTCGTGTGTCTTTTACAAGGGTCACGGGTTAGGGTCACCCGATTTCTATACAAACTTGTTGAACAATGAATCGTCGTTAGCGTCCCTTTTTTTTAATGGTTGCTCATTGATTAGGTAATATACGTATTACCTCTATTCAATGACAACGTAATCATGGTGGTAATACGTATCACCTCCAAAATCAACAGCAGCAGTAGTAGTAGTAGTAGTAGTAAAGCAGGAGTATTTAGTTTAGTTCTCTCAGCGTAGGACTTTAACACCCTGATATTAAGTTGGTTTTAATATAAGCAGAAAAATGAACGAAACAAATAAGTGAATGTTTGAGCAATATTCGATTAAGAATACGTTTATAGTTATGAATTTTTGAAGATGGCATCAGTGAAACACAAATTGGCAACACTGTTTTAGCTCAAACTTTCAATGACCTGTTTCTCTCATTGTTCTGCTTCCATTAAAACCAACATAATATCTGGGTTGACTTTTTGTAATCCTAAAAGAGCTAAGCACTAAGTATAAGACCATATTACCCTCTCATGAAAAAGCCTATGGACTTTACGTGTTAAAAAAACAGGAAATATAAGACCATATTTTGTCATTTTCATTGCGCATCTATTATGCGTACGAGAACCGCGCACTTTGCGCGCACTCTGTTGTGACGTAATAATAATCACACCAAAGGAACACTGTTTGCGGTGTATCGACAATTTCGTCAAGCACTGGATGCACAGTGCTGGTTTGACAAAGTTTGTTCAGTTCTTTGGAGATTGTCATGGTTGATTTATGTATTTGCTCTAGATGTCCGATTTGGATAACAATAACAATATTGACTGGAATAACTTTGGGAGATACCACATATATTGCCCTCACAAGACCCATATTGCCCTCGTCTTTGACTCGGGGCAATATGAGTCTAGTTTGGGAAATATATGTTGTATCTCCCTCAAGCTAGGCCAGTCAATATTATATAATTATACAACTAACTCCCAGATCCCAATTAAAATGATTGGTCATGCGCGGTCACGTGTGATTCATTTACTGAGCCTATCGCACGCTTTTTCATGAAAGAGCGTGCAATATTTTCCAGTCTTATTGCACGCTTTTTTAGCGCATGTACATGATGCGCAGTAGTGAGCGTAGAGATTAGCGCTTAATACTGTGTGTGCATGGGCCCAGGGGCATGGGCCTATTCTTGCGCATGCAGCACTATGCGAAGATAGGTATAGAGGTAAGTGCGCTTGCTATATCTATGTATGCGCTAAATTAAGCCTTAGATTTATTTGTCAGCCATACTGTCACGAAAGAATCTTGAATTAATTTTTTAAACATCAAATAACAAGGATCTAGGAGTTTCGTTGTATAAAACAAATGATGCATGTTTTCATTCGTTCATTATACGATCTATCCGCCCTCGTTGATGCTGTGTGTATCTATCGCACTCAGCCTAACGGCTTCGTGCAATAGATACACACAGCCTCAACTCGAGTGCGGATAAATCGTATAATGAACTCATACGCATGCATCATTTGTATACTATACTGCCCAGCAGTCAGAAGCGAATGTCATGCCTGCAGTTGTGACCAATCAGAGGCCTAGAATCTTCATATGCGGTATATGATAATGAATAATACATTGCTCTAGCACTTACAAACATTTTCATCTTACCCAGTACGGTCATGTATATTCCAAACAGAACACAAGATCTTGTATAACTGCTGAACATGAGGGCTCCGAAGCCGCTTGTCATCCCAACAAGTGAAACCACACGTGGACTTCCTCGGCCATGAGCCAGCAGACGGGCTACGATAGGACCTTAAGATGAAAAGAAAGTCTAAAGTGAGGAAATCAACAGTTGACCAAGCAGAAGTTATTATTCTTCATTGTCAACTACTACTTCTTCTTCTTCTTCTTTTTCTTATCCTCAACTGACTTTTCCGGCCTCCTTCTTCTTCTTCTTTATGTTATTATTTTTGCTGCTGTTGTTGTTGTTGTTAGCATTAGTATTGGTAGTAATAGTAGTAGTAGTAGTAGTAGTAGTAGTAGTATAGTAGTGGTAGTAGTAGTAGTAGTAGTAGTATCATCATTTTATCTGGCACAGTTTATACAGAACAAATCAGGAAAAGAAATTGAACAAGACTATAGACATGGTAGATAAAGCAAGCACTGGAACGCCGAGGTCTTCACTGTGACATATCTTGCGATTTCATAAACTTTAATTTTCTTAGTTTTTTGACGACGCAATAGATTTGTTTCATACAGAGGTTGTATAAAAATATATTTGCAATAATTATATTAGGGTGAATAAATGATTGACAATTTTCTAAAGGGAAAATACAGATTTTTAAAGATTTTAGTACAGGGCAAATGGGAGGGGACCTCGCAAGGTACTTCATAGAGTTGTCAATTTGTGTTTGATTGATCGCATCTTCAAAAATTCATAATTTTCTTACATTTATTCGGTTTTTGTTCTAACATTTACTGACATGTTTTTTTCCTTTTTCTTCTTCTATTAAAACCAACTTAATGTGTGTGTTTGGGTTTGTAGAGACGTGTATCAATCAGATATGATTATTTACGTCTGGGACCGACCTTTTAACGTCACCATCCGAAAGACGTAACTCAGTTTCTAACCGGGGTCGCCGGAGCCAGTTTGTAGGCGAAGACAGAGAGCTTACCAAGTGAACGTGCCGCTAGACCAGCTCACATCTCCATACCAGGGTGTACTCCCGGCTCCCCCACTACGGGGTCGGAATGACCGCATGCGTGTTACCAAAATGTCCGGTAAAGGGGTACTTTTCACGCACCAAAATCCGGCTCGTACATACACAAAATTGACTTTACACACCGGACTTAGGGGGTGTTTTCAAAAGGAGGGAACACGCATATGCGTACCCTAAATAACACTGAGTGGGGGGGGGGGCGGGGTGTACTTCCCCTTTAAACGTGCAGCGAGAAGGGGACTTGTTTAAGACGAGAAGGCGACTTCTTTAAAGACTCACCAAGTCGCCTTCTCGTCCTCTCGTACAAAAAAAAACAAGGCTGAAATGACGTACACCACCATGCCCGACCATGTACACTGCACATGAAAATCCCAAACTCTTGAAGATAGACATTCTGATAATTGTATCAGATTCGGTAAAGGTATAAGGCTATCTCCTGAGTTCAAAAACTGGCTGCCCCATGCCCTGCCAAATCAAACTAGGCAACTCAGAAACCCGAGCAAATTCTACCCTATAAGATGCAGGACTGAAAGGTATCGATGTAACCCAATCCTGCATACCCCAAAAGTGCCCTTTTTACATAGGAAAAGTGCCCCTTTAACTTTGCAAGGAGTGCCCAATAATTGTCCATTATTCATTCTCATAAGTGCCCTTTTTAATCTCTAGTAAGTGCCCCTTTTCAGGTACGAGAGGTGCCCCTTTTTGCCTCTGATAATTGCCCTATCCCTTTCTAATAAGTGCCCCTTTCCTTTTGATAAATGCCCCCATTTTTTAAAAAGAAAGAGCCCCTTCCCCTTCTCATAAATGCCCCTTTCCACCTCTGAAAAGTGTCCCTTTTCATTCTCATAAGTGCCCCATTCACCTCCGATAATTGCCCCTTTTCAAATCTGAGTGATGCTCGTTTTACTTTGACAAGTGCCCCTTCCCCTCCTGATAAGTGCTCTTTTCATCTTTGATGAGTGCCCCTTTTCACCTCTAATAACTGCCCCTTTTATTTTGACACGTTCCTCTTTTCCTTTCTAATAAATGCTCTTTTTCCTTCTTATAAGTGCCCCTTCCCCTTTTCATAATTACCCCTTTTGATCTCTGATAAGTGCCCCGTTTATTTTAACATGTGCCTCTTTTTCTTTTGATAAGAGCCACTTCCCTCTTCTCATAAAAGCCCCCTTTCAGCTCCGATAAATGCCCCTATTAAAATCTGATCGGTGCCCCTTTTCTTTCACCAAATTCACATTTTCCTTTATTATAAGTGCCCCTCTTTTATTCTCAAAAGTGCTCCTTTTCAGGTGCGATAAGTGCCCCTTTTCACCTCTTATCAAAATTTGATGGGTGCCTCTTTTCCGTCAACAAATGCCCATGTCCTATTCTCATAAGTGCCCCTTTTCATTCCTGGTGAGTGCCTCTTTTCAGATGTTAGAAGTGCCCCATTTTCACCTCTGATAATAACCCTTTGGACTTTGACGAGGGCTCCTTTTCTTTTCTAATAAGTGTCTTATCCCTTTCGATAAGTGTCCCCCTTTCCTCTCATCATTAAACGTGTCCCTAATTTAAAGCGACTAAGAGCAATTTCTCCCAAAGCTCGCTCGCATTTATAGATGATATAATTATGTTACTTATCAAAGGTCTTTTCAGTCTTCCGTTATGAGAATGTGTTCATACCCCATCAGGATTGGGTTTTGTCCTCTTTATAAGATGTAATTTTGCGCACTGCGACCTCACAAATCTTACAATTTTTCCTCGCTCGCTTCGCTCGCTCGCAATTGAATATTCAGACCATAACACCCAACTGCAAATTATGATGCAATATCTCGTATGATATATAAAGAGAAACCAATATTGAAATCATCCCTGATAATGTAATCACAATGTAGAGGTATATACCAATGTCTAGGTGCCCTTTTTTCTCCAGAAAGTGCCTTTTTGTTGGTGCCCCCTTTGGAAGTCGCTACGCCGCCCCTGATGTCAATTGCTTTTACGTATTGTAGTTCGTGACATATATTATTAATCTTAATAATTGTATAATGTCATGCTCGTCACTTTGTAAACCTGGGAGCTCCTGATCTTATACATTCAACATCACATTTTCTGTCGGTTATATTGCGTATTTACTGTGTCAAACTTACTTCTAATTTACCTTGCAACATTTGCCAATGTTTTGTATTATCTTATAGTATTGTTGTGTGACCACCTACTCCCTTTCTTCTTTCTTTTCCTCACCTCTCTCTCTTTCTCTCTCTATTCCTCTCTACCTCACCCCTCTCTATCTCTCTCTCTCTCCACCTGCCTTCCTCTTGCGGTGTTCACTTACACCACACTTTATTATTTTGAACTTTCACCTATACACCTTTTGTACCACATGTACTAATTTAATGGTAGACTCACATGTGCTCGTTGGTATCATACTCTTGAATAATTTACAACTGCGTACTGTTTACTTGTATTATAATGATTCTACACAGTGTATTTTTTATCATGTAAATACTTTTGTAAAAATATTGTACAATTCAGCCCCTGGGCTGCGATGCATATTTTTGAATAAATAAACCATTTAAATAAACCATTATTATTATATTGGAATATACACACACGCGCACCGCATGTGGCGTGAAAGTTTGGCCTAAACTTAAGTTCTTTCTTGTCGTATTTCGAAATGTGAGCAAGCTAGGGCATTTGGAAGGCATGGGATATACATGTATGTATAAATTACTGGATTGTTTCTACCAAACTTTCATATCGCATGTGTGTTTCGTCCCATTTTCCATTGGTGTGCAGTGCATGTGACTTTCAGCATTTTGTTTATAAGTTCATGCTTTCAGAAAGACTGCGTCGATTTCTTATCATTTTGATGATTCCAAAGCTGTATAGATGTACAGTTTCCTGCGTTCTGATTGGCCGGCTGGATAGACGTATAATCGTATATAGTTGTATAGTTGTAGGGATAGTGGCATGCTTGGCCAGCCATATACCCCGCCATATTTACCCCGACTAGCTCTTAACACGACCTTTACCCTAGGGTAACTTGCCTCCGTCTGGACAAGACTACAGATACAGTAATTTGTCTGTATTGCATAATCAACATTTTCCCAATAGATGGGTTTACTAGCATACACAAATTTTATGCATACTTTTTAAACAAAGGTTGTTCTTGACAACCTGAAAGTTTGTCCGAGGATTCCCGACGTAGCAACACGTAATGTAGTTTATTCATTAATAACAATTTAATGGAATAACAGTCACGTCACTAGGTCTCCAAGAAAGAAATATCCATAAATTTGAATATGTTAGTAAACCAGTCTATCGCTTCTTTTACATTGCAGAACCAGAAATCAATCATCTTTAAAGACCCTATCTGATGAAAATACAACTTTTTATCAATGGAAAGCTGAATGAACATATAGAATATAAATATAAAGGAATTCTAAGTATTTTCCCTTTGAGTATTGCACAAAAGCGAATTAAAACCTTATTTTCCGGACCTCTAGCTCCAAATTACAGGTCAACAGGGGTCAAATTTGCCGCAGTTACAGAATAATATATGTGCACCTGATCGACTCACCTATATAGCTGAGGCGATGAGCCGTGCTTAATTAATGCAAAGTCATTGTGAATATGCGTACTCCACAGCACAGCTAGTTTTTAGGTCGACAACTCCCGATTTTCAAAGCTTAGATTTCGAGTTTTCAGAGAGCTGTTACTCGTCTGACAGGCACTAAAGTAGCATTGGTATTTAATATTGTTATCTATGGCTTGTAAGCTTTCCTTTGATATATGATTCATCTATTTCATTTTTCACTTCCGACGGGTTAAAGACCCTGTCCATTGATAACAAGTTGTATTTTCATCGGATAGGGTCTTTTAACCATTATCACTAATTATCCTTTTTATGCCCATATTGCAAAGTTGACGAGACTGAAAGACACTATAAACACAATGAGCAAACATGGTACCATATATTTTCAGGTTCATGTCTTAGAAAAGATAAGTTTTCCTTTTCATTCTCCATTTTCTCCCAGACGCAAATGTTTGTTACTAGTACCTGTATAATGTCTGAAGGAGTAAGAAGCCGGATACAATGTTTCAAGGAGTCTCTTTTATTGTGACTAATGGGAACTATATACATGCCTATATAATACATACGGAAACCGATCCAATGACCAAAGAGTTGCCTGTCTGTAAGCATAATGTGGGGATCATTTTTGGTTTTAGGAGCGAAACCACGAATCAGATTAATAATAGAGTATTGGCGTGGGAGCCCAGCAACATGTTGAATTTCAAATTCTTCAGACAAAGCAGTTTATATATTGCAGGAATGAATTTCAGTAGGCCTACTCGACAAAAGAAGACCTCTCTCACTTGAATGATCATGAATGAGCACAGGTTGTTGACACAAACCCAATGAACCATTACATGATTACAATGATGCCTGGCAGTTCACACATAATTATTCTGCATGGCTCTCATTCGTCTGTCGGTTTTAGCCAACCATGTAGAGAAGCGAGAGCACATATCAATATTAGTGATCTAGAGTATAAAATACATACGGAAACCCGTCATCATCAGCCCCGTCATGGCATCAGCCCCCTGATCTCTGTAATTATCTGCCCATAGCAATACAAATTTACACCATCTCGTAATCTTCGCTCAACAACCGAGTCGAACCGACACAGTCATGTAAACTTATCATTCCCAATTCTATACTCTCAGCAACTGAAAAACGTTTTGCGGTAGCCGCATCAAAGACTTGAAACAACATCCCCCTTTCGAAAAGCGAAATAACCTGTCTTGCCACCTTCACAAAATCCCTAAAAACTTCCCTTTTCCCCCTGTCACTGCATGTGATCTACTTCCTGTGAGACTGTAAAATTTTGTCCTCTTTTCATATATTTCTATTTGTTAAGCGCTATATGGTACTTTTTGTTGTTAGCGCTTTTGAATATTCTATATTTTGCAGTATAGTGTTACATGTTGCTGTCTTACGTTTCTGTTCCCTACGTTTATAATGTAAAGCGCATGGAGAATTGAATTGTATTATTATGTGCTTTATAGGCCTACACTTTTTTAATTTTATTTTTTATTATTGTTGTTCTTGTTGTTATTATCATTATAATCATTATTCCTCTTTTTCTTCTTCTTCTCCATATTATTATTATTATTAATATCATTATTAGTATTATTAGCATGATCATTATTAGTACTCATTAGTATCATTATTATCATTATCATTACTATTGGTATTATTATCATTATTATCATTATTACTATAATGAAATAATAGTAAACATACAAGCAATGAGCATCAATGCGATGGGGACACTGCACAGCAAACCCAGCGTAGCCAAATCGGTATCAAAGACGACTACCATTTCGTCGATGAGCACCCCAAAAGCCTTGTTGATTGACGCCACGATCAAATGGAAGACGAATTTGCTGATCAGGATCACAAACTTCCACTTGTTTGTGGAATCTTCCTCAGTTATGCTGGCCATGTTTAAACAAACGTAAACATTGGATGACCAATCTGTATATACAAGCGGAAAGGGAGACAGAGCAGGGGCGGATCCAGCCGGCGGCAAGGGAGGGGGCCTAAAAAGGGGCAGTTTATATATTGCAGGAATGAATCTCAGTAGGCCTACTCGACAAAAGAGCGACCTCTCTCACTTGAATGATCATGGTATGCACAGGTTGTTGACACAAACCCAATGAACCATTAGGCCTACATGATTACAATAATGCCTGGCAGTTCACACATAATTATTCTGCATGGCTCTCATTCGTCTGTCGGTTTTAGCCAACCATGTAGAGAAGCGAGAGCACATATCAATATTAGTGATCTAGAGTATAAAATACATACGGACACCCGTCATCATCAGCCCCGTCATGGCATCAGCCCCCTGATCTCTGTAATTATCTACCCATAGCAATACAAATTTACACCATCTCGTAATCTTCGCTCAACAACCGAGTCGAACCGACACAGTCATGTAAACTTATCATTCCCAATTCTATACTCTCAGCAACTGAAAAACGTTTTGCGGTAGCCGCATCAAAGACTTGAAACAACATCCCCCTTTCGAAAAGCGAAATAACCTGTCTTGCCACCTTCACAAAATCCCTAAAAACTTCCCTTTTCCCCCTGTCACTGCATGTGATCTACTTCCTGTGGGACTGTAAAATTTTGTCCTCTTTTCATATATTTCTATTTGTTAAGCGCTATATGGTACTTTTTGTTGTTAGCGCTTTTGAATATTCTATATTTTGCAGTATAGTGTTACATGTTGCTGTCTTACGTTTCTGTTCCCTACGTTTATAATGTAAAGCGCATGGAGAATTGAATTGTATTATTATGTGCTTTATAGGCCTACACTTTTTAATTTTATTTTTATTATTGTTGTTCTTGTTGTTATTATCATTATAATCATTATTCCTCTTTTTCTTCTTCTTCTCCATATTATTATTATTAATATCATTATTAGTATTATTAGCATGATCATTATTAGCACTCATTAGTATCATTATTATCATTATCATTACTATTGGTATTATTATCATTATTACTATAATGAAATAATAGTATACATACAAGCAATGAGCATCAATGCGATGGGGACACTGCACAGCAAACCCAGCGTAGCCACATCGGTATCAAAGACGACTACCATTTCGTCGATGAGCACCCCAAAAGCTTTGTTGATTGACGCCACGATCAAATGGAAGACGAATTTGCTGATCAGGATCACAAACTTCCACTTGTTTGTGGAATCTTCCTCAGTTATGCTGGCCATGTTTAAACAAACGTAAACAATGGATGACCAATCTTTATATACAAGCGGAAAGGGAGACATAGACTCGAGTACTGTACGGTTTTGTGAATAATGGAACAGATCGATTTTGATCATAAATTAAATCATCGGCCTTCCTCATAGATCCTTTATTATAGAATCGGTATGGCTCACTGAACTCGAACGTTCACTACGGTGGTATGGCTTCCCTATTCTATATAGGCCCTCACCAAACATGTCAAGGACAGTATAATTACCATATAATGCACAATATCGTATACCATACTTTGACTGAACTTTAAATTTCATTTTATAAAGATTAGGCTGACGTTCCAAAATAAATTGTTCAAATTTCATTGACGTAATAACAGTGCTCTCAATAATAATGATAGTTAGTGGTGCGAAGTGGCCAAGAGGAGTACGTGCCCCCCCCATCGAATGGCAAAAAGGGGGAAGGTGAGAGCGAGCGGGAAGATGAAGGGAAATGAAGAAGAAAACAAAAATCGAAAATGCTCTTCAAAGATTATACTATTATGTGAATGCACCTCGTACGATAGATTATGATAAAGAAAAATCACGATTTGATTTCATATTGAGTATTAAACCTGTAAACAGAAACTTACTCTTTTTTCTTAATGTTTCTTGTTCGTAAATATCACTGTTACAGTCACTGTGGCAATTATAATCTCGTTATCTTTACCATGTTCACAATGTTTTAACAAGATAAAACATCAGTATCAATAACTGTGGAGGAAAAGATACTCGATTATTCTTTTTCTTTAAGTAATTAATGTTAAATAGGTCCAGTGTAATAGGCATAACGATGAAAATGGTATCTCCATTATATTTATATGGTACTCTGCATGAGATTTCTTTTTTTTTTTAAAGTAAAAATAAAAACCTACAAAAACTGCCTAATAGCGTATAGATTTTCTTGATCCTCTATTAATAATCGTATTGATTATTGTATAATGTAAATGAATATTCTCACTTAAAGGTACTATGTCCCATTTGCAGGCCAAAAAATGGATTGGTTAAAGTGCAACGGCATTTGAAAGACAATACTAATTTAGAACTTCCCTCAAAACGAAAGGGCTTAAAAATGTCTTTTTGTGGGATAATAACAACCGTTAGTTTTCGAAACAAATTTAGGGATTGATTGAGTGAATTCAATTTTTATATAAAACATTGTTGAGAAATGATAGTAATTTCAAGCTGTTTGTTTATATACGCTCTCAAAATTGATAGTTACAGCAATAATGATAGTGATAATGATAATGATAGTAATAATAATAATAACTTCTGGATTGATGAAGCTAGTAACAGCCATAAAACAGTGTTTCTTGTTCTCATCAAATAAATTTGATAGTCAAGTTTAGGGCTTGCAAATACTCAAGGCCTATATGATCAATATGTACGAAAATGTGTCGAGCTCTTTCCCCTTAGTTCTGTTGGAGGGGCGCCATTAAATACATGTATATATTCGACCATTGCATACATTTTAAAATATGCTGCAAACTCCTCGATAAGTATTTCTGTTAATACTTGTTAATAACAGACTGAGTAGGCCTATAATGTGGTCAAACTGAAGTTGACATCAAGTTCAACTTCAGTTTATTCGATGAGGGTATGTCTTATTTAACATTTAATATGTAACAGGAAGAAGTTATCTGTAAAAACTCACATCTTCCTGGTAATACCTATTTTGGGGGTCAAATTATCGAAAAGTGACTGGGGTAATCAGATTTATACGTCCTCGATGTAGTGCACAGCAGAGAAGAAAAAGAAACAAAGATAGGAGTGAAAGATGGATAGAAGACATATTGGAAAAGAGATAGAGCGAGTATGTATATGTGTGTCCGTTTCACTTTAAAAGGAGTATGTACCATCCCGGCCTGGTCAATCTGCCCCTCAAATTTTGATCATCAAGTACAGCGTTTTTTTTTTACTGGGGAGCCGCAATACATCTCAGATATGACGAGAGAAATTAGGTTATATTTATATATATATCGATGGAATATTAACGTCGAATTCATGAAAACTGAGGGTTTAAAACCGAGTATGTAACTTTACGGGGAAATAGCATTTTGAAGATAATAAAGAGTCTTTCTTTCTCGCTCGCAACATTTAGAAACAGGATGATATCAGGCAGCCAAGTTCCTGAATAGCTCCATGTGTGGGCAACGAGGTGCCCGAATATCCTTTTATTCAACATTGAGGTACCCAAATAAATCTTATATCTTTTCTATCCAAATTACATTTTTACCACGTTCTTCCGCTTCACTCGCATGCAACATTTTGGGCAATGAGATGGCCGAATATAACCCTTATAATCGTGTATCGAGGTGACCAAATATATGAGTTTTTGTTAGCATGTATATCTCTTGGCGAAAGACCAACATTATTGTATGTCTTATCTAATGTGTTGATTACAAAACTACTTTTTACCATATTATAAATGTCTTTTTCCTTTTTTGCGCTTGCTTCACTCGCTCGCAACAATTAAAGTCAAATATGCTGGTACGTGTGTATACTGACAAATGGCGAGTGCCAGGGTGATGCAAAGTGAATATAGCATTCCGTGATGAATTTGTGATTGGGGTGACGCCAAGCTTTTTATTTCTTAAAAGGATGCCGTGACAAAAGACAAAAAAAAGTTGGAAAACACTGATCTAGTAGACTAAAGACTGGTGCCCCCCCCCATGACTTAGCCCACGCTACGCCACTGATGATAGTAATAACAATTTTTAAAAAAAACAAATACAAGATATACTATATAAACCACTGATTGTAGTTGAAAATCATTCCAGGGATAAAATAAAGGCTAAGTGTGAACAAATCTAAAAGAAAAGAAATTAATGAATGTTTGTGAGTGTGAATTTTCAAATACTTTGCTGTCATCATATTGGTATCATTTTCTAGTACGGTACATAATATTATTTGTCAAAGTATTATAAGATGTTTGTGTTTTACCAAGAGCTGATTCTGTTTATGTGTGATAGGTAGGCAATTAGGCATTAATAGCAGGGAGGGGTTTGAAGTGTGAAGTTTTATCATACATCAATACCGGAATCAAGTTACCAAGAATATAGGCCGATCAATAGAAATCAAACTTTTTTTTCTTCATAGGCCTATCCCAGTCTATTGGGCCCTACCTTGTAACTTCGATATCAATATAATTAAATGATCATTTGGGGGCCTAATACGTATATTAATTAGCACTCTTGAAATTCTAAAAATCATTTTTGTTTCATCGAGCCATGTAGGCTGTGTGTGGAGACCTTTAAAAAGCGGATCAAGACCGGCGGCATCCATGCCCTCACCCCCCATCTACGTTGGCGGCCCTCTTTGGGCTGATATTTCTCAGTTTTTGATGTGATTCAGCGACATCATTCCATTCATATCTTTTCACCTCATTATAATAAACCAGCTGACGAAGTTGGTTTCAAACTACCTGTAAAACTTGGTAGCAATGTGGAGATTGTCGACACAATTTTTTGGTCTTTTTACTAACCAAAGACGGGACCGAAACTGACACAGGAAAAGACAACCAGAAAGTCTTACATGCAAGATCGAGTCCCAAATCATAGCCTAATACAGAATAGGCCAAATAACACAAATGAAGTGTTTCTCGTCCCCGCCCGCCTCCTCTTTGGCCGCCGCCTCCTTTTTTTTTTGTTATACTATTTACTATTCAGTTCCGAAGTTCAAGTACATTTTATTCAAAACCACACAGAAGATGATATAATATATAGGCCTACACGCCTACACGAGGCCGGGGTCTACTTGTTTACGCTAGCAGGATTTCGAAACTATATAGGGCAGAAAACGAGTGAGAATTTGGCAATAATTTGATGATTGTAGGCCTATGCATTTATGATTATATCCAAACAAAATATTTTTTTTATTTTTTATTCATTGAACTTTTTTTTTCTTCTAAAAAACGGTAAAAAATAAAAACTTAAAGAAAAATCCGACTTTTTTGGGTCGGTCGCAAAGGGCAATACAACAATTACTTTTTTGTTTAGGCCTTATTATGGACTTGAGACAGGTCTGGACAGCGCATACTAGTATTAGAAATCATGTTCTATGGTTTTAGCGCCAGCTGTAGATTTTTGAGAAATAGTGTTGACGATATATTATATGTAGCAGCGGTTACGTTATGTTAGGGAGTTTACCATATGCGCACGTAGACAAAATACTCGGTTACGCTCGTGATCTGTAACTCAGACACGCATATGCTCTGCATTTCTCATGGAAATTGACCCAAATTAGCAAAAAGCTCTTCAAATATGAATGGAAAGGATAAAAGGCGGGTAACAAAGTTCGGGGATCAGGTGAAAATCTTGGTTGACTCGCTGTCAACTCAGGACAAATCTCGAACAAAATGCGTCAAGAAATTGTTTCGCGGCGTAACTCGCAACTCAAACCCAGAGGAGGCCGAAGCCGTGCAGTTGCTATTGGGACGGGATCACGAATGGAGGACACATCAAGTTCAAGTTATGAAGGCTTTGTCCAAAATTGTCCGACTCATGATGATAACAGAGGGGACAACGGTAAGAAAAGATCAATGTCGAGTATGATTTACAGTAAATTTATGGGCGGATGACGTATTTTGTAAAACGGAAACTTAATAAATTTCACTGTTTTTTTACATGATCAGAAGACAGATGATTATGATATGACATCATTTTTAAGCCGTTAGTTCACAAGTGTGCCTAAATTAGTCAAACTTCTAGAACATCCTAAAAATGCTCTAAAATGATTTTAAAAGATATTAAAATGATCAACAATACCTTCTTGATGCAGAATAATTAGTCCAAGGTCAACTCTGAAGCTCATTTGGTTGAATTGTAGGTATTTTTTCAGGACAATGCAATTGTATTTCTAACCGTGTGTACGTACAGCGACCGAGAAGTGGAGGTAATTGCGATATAGATCCATAGTAATGAGTGGATAATGCAGGTGTCATTTGTATGACGCACCTCTTGATCTCCGGGAAAGGTGCATCATTGTACCAATGTGCGTCACCCTTTTATGCACCATGACAAAAGTGACTCACCGTTATATAGGCATTAGGAAACATTAACTAGGGTGTCTGAACGATTTTTCAATTTTCACTTTTGGATCGTTTTTCACCATTAATATGGTTGGATAATTGAAAAAATCATTCACTCAGAATAATACATTTCAAATTTCAAGACTCACTGATGTTTCTATCAAAAGATACAGCCCCTTCAAATCAAAGAAATATTCATGGTATTTTTCACAGAATCGATGAAAAAGACGTACACGCAGAGTTATGTTGTTTTGCTAAATTTAGCAAAACAGCTGAATTGCGCAATGTGCAAGCGTATGCGCAACTCAGAGCGATCGGCAATCCATTGTCTACAATGGGCATCCACTTCCGGGTTTGTATACACGCGGTCCGATGTTTATTCATGTGCAGATTTTACGCGCTATCAACATGGGTTCGGCCGGCGCGGAGCTCACGCCTCCCTGCTTAGCTGATCCGAAAAATGTGGGGAAGGGTATTTTCAAACTGTAATTGTTTGTGATCCCTGGGGGCTAGCGAAAAAAATAAGTGCATAGATATATTCTTTACGACTGGGACTACTTAGCTTATCGATCGGGGCGTCATATATCAAAAGTGGCAAACCTCAGAGTTAGCCAGGGCACAATGTTTAAATCGCTGTTTTGACCAAGATATTTTTAGAATTCCGAGATGACGCCCCTTTGGAAATGTGGGGATTCACCTGCTCTTTCATATGACACCTCATTTATTGAGTATCACCTTCAGGATCACAAAGAATAAAGGTTTAAATTTCAAAAAAAAAAGAAAAACTTTGACCAATTTTGCATGATCGCGCAATGCACGTACACCGCATAGGGATGGGTGCAATCTCTATGGGAAGAATTTTAGCACATAACATCGGGTGCGCGATCAGACACCCTACATTAACGCATATTTTAGTCAAAATTGTGACGCACCATTTCATGAAAATGACGGACCCAGGACGCACATCATTTTGCGCACACCGCAATGCAGAATGATCTTGCCTATTTGCCAAATTACATGATGGTCCTATTGACGAACGGTCGAACCTTGTGACGTACTCATGGTAAAGTGACGGACTATGACCCACACATGGGTCATTGTTGTGACTGACCTTTTGCTTCCATGACGGTACTATGCGTCATCAATATGGCAGTACATGACGCATCCATGACGCACCCTTCCCGGGGGTCAAGAGGTGCGTCTTACAAATGACACCTGCATAACTATTCTCTTTTAAAATTTGTGAATTCACCCTTTCACGGTTACAAGAGTGCGCATGCGCCGACATGGGCGCCATTTTAAATTGCGAGTAACTTTTATTTTATGCAGCATGTAAAGCGCATGTGTCGATATGATGTGAGCGCGCAGCGCAGGCAGTGACGTAACAATACATGCCCAACGAAAAAAATACACGGTGGCGACGGGCGATTCGCCCTCTAAACCTCTAAAACCGCCACGGTAAACATCAAGACGAGGGCGAAAAAAAATCCATATATGTTGAAAAATCGCCCCCGCCATAAAATGATATTCCCTAGGAATTAATAAATTAATTTATTGATGTGTCTAAGTGAAATCTCCGTTCAAACTAAAAACTCTAAGTCTAAAACTAGAAACTTCCATCAACGTTTAAACAAGTTTTGTGATTGCAGCGAATCGGTGGTCGTACCTACTGTAGGTAGATCTATACACCGGTATCCCCCTAAGCTCCCGGCCCGGCCTCCGATGGAAATACGGAGTACATAGTAGTTTCCTGCACATTATGCATACGATAGTACACTACAGTATCCACAATACACAGAAATAGAACGCGCAGCTCCAGCGCACGTGCTGCTAGTGGTAGTATGAAGCAAATAAGTATTTACCGTCCGTCAGTGCTGAACTGCTAGCGACCAAATTGGTACGTAATATGTTTATTTAGTCTGTTTTCTGACCCGAATTGTTATCATGGACAATGCAATCCCATTTTTAAAAATGTGATTCCGTTTAAAATTGTGTTATTTATAACTTAAAACCATTAAATGTTAGTGAATATTTTTACTGTTGTCCCACATACCGATATATTTGTTATAACGAAACATGTAAAATCAATGCCAGATTTCTTCCCGTATTAATCGGTATAAAGCTAGTTTCGTAGACACAAATTGAATTTTGTTATAAAAAACCCGTAAATAAATATATAAATGATGGTCATATACCTCAGATTTTGTCTTACAACTGTTTAATTAAATTATATTATTTATATAGGATGCCATCAATTTCTGTCTACGAAATGAAACTAGATCTAGCTTTGGCCTTTGCCTTGGCTTTAGAATTAGAATCTAGACCCTATACGGAAAAAAATCCGCAATGATTTTGCATGTTTCGTTATAACAAATAGATCTACATCGGTATGTGGGACAACAGTAAAAATATTCACTGACATTTAATGGTTTAAGTTATAAATAACACAATTTTAAACGGAATTACATTTCTTTTTTAATGGGATTGCATTGTCCATGAATCATGATAAAAATTTTGAACAGAAAATAAAGACTAAATAACATATTACGTACCAATTTGGTCGCTAGCAGTATGATGGCTAAGGAAAAACACAACAGATTGTTACAGTTTACAATATGGCTTTAAGAAAGTAGCCCCCTTTTTTCAAGAGTAGCCCCCACTTTTTGAGACAATGGGAAAAGTAGCCCCAATAAATAAATCAATTCATAGCCTGCGTGTCAGTGATAATATTTTGTTATGATATGAAAACCGAACAGTTGAACAAAACGCTCCTTTTAACAAGTTTTATTTACATGTATATGTAAATCACACAGTAAACCACGTGTTTAACACAAAGTGAATAAATCGTGGGTATGGGTATCTGAATGTCTGCAATACTCTACATGACATAATCTATGTACGTTACATTTGTATGTTTGCCTCTGCTTGGAAGTTATAATAGGGTAATTTCATGTTTTAAAAAAAAAATACCTTAAAAAAAAATGCCCCCCTTAGCTCCAAAATAGCCACCGCAAAATTATTAAGGGGGGCTATTTTTTTAAGGGAAAATCTGAAAAGAGCCCCCGTAAAAAAAAAAGTAATTTTTTGGTTGCGCGAATGACTGTTTACTCGCAAATTAAAATGGCAGCCTTAACTGTGAAGGGGTGTAGCCTATTGTGTTGTAAACCAAAATGACGGTAATTCTTAAGATTCTGCCCAACTCAAGTCATACTTCTAGAACATCCTAAAAATGCTCTAAAAAGATACTAAAATGATCAAATATATACCTTCTTGATTAAGAATAACTAGTCCAAGAATAACTAGTCCAAGGTCAACATTGAAGCTCATTTGGATCAATTTTCAGGCCCGTACAAACTAGGGGTTCGGGGGGGTTCGCGCTAATGCAATCCTTTTTCTAACTGTGTGTAAGTACGGCGGCCGAGAAGAGGAGTTCACAGGTAGCTAGCCGCATAGGCTGCAGGTGCCAAAGTATGGGCACACTTGTGAACTAGCGTCTATGGCAGTGCTAGAGTATATTCTAGCTACGAAGCAGTGACAGTGTAAGTTCAATGAATAAATCTGTTTTCAGAATAGGTATTTCTTCAAAATCTGTTTGAATTGTTCTATTGTTGTGCTTAATAAGCTGATAAAAACTCACACAGTGACTGGATCTGGAGGCTGGAGTTCACTTTGGTACTTCCTTATCATATTCAATTTCTTTTCTCTTTTAGTTTCATGAGATGGAATGGACTGAGCTAATGGAACTATTCATTAGCTGCCGTCTGTTTGATGTCGTTAACCTCCTTCTTCGCATAAAGGTGACCGATTAAGATCTTTACAATTTTGTTAATGATCATAGACACGTATTTCCCTTTTCATTCGTCAATTAAATAGTTTATATCATGATTGGTTACAAGTCTATGCTTTGACTCCTCAAATTTGAACCATTTACATGTATTCTTACATACTAGTAACTACTGAGGACAGAGTGTGTTTGAATGAAACCTTCAAAATGCAAAAGAAAATTGTCTATGTGCATCAAATGCAATTATATTCTTGCCATGCCAATATTAAAAAAGACAGGGAATCGTCACCATTCAAAATCAATTCATGGCCAGTATTATGGAATCAACAACTTCCAGTTTTAAAAAAGACCAGTGGTATAACCGCCCCACATTGTTATACAATGTATTTTCATTTCAACAATTCATATTTACTGATTAAATCTTTACATTTGTAGTATTTTATAATCATTTTTCATTATGGGGGATTAGTATTAATACAAATATATTGTGGGTGTGAATCTTTATGACTCTGTTGCTATTTTATGTTTTTTGTGTCACTAAAATATATGTTTTTATGCCATGAATGTCCATTTTAAGAGCAAGACACTTTGGCAAGTTAAACAGGCATAATGATAAAAAAACTAAAATGATAATATAATTTATATATATACAGTGCTGGAAAAGGCATGGCCTAAATTGGCTAACCAGCGGGTAGTATAAATAGTGTGGCATTTGGCTAAGCAGTCGGCGGGTATTAAATATGTGCGGCATTGGAGAATTTTGATGCCAGATTTAAGTGTTCTCCTTTTTTATTCAAAAGGTACCGGAGTCTGTGACGGAGGACGATGCGAGCAGCGGCTTTGGGGACTCGTGGGAGTCCGTCTACTTCCATAGCTTGGAGATTACCAGTAATATCATATCCAGCAGCTACATCTGCCGCACTGAAGAGATCACCAAGCCCTTCTTTGATGAGGTCATCAAGCACAAGTCCTTCTTGGATGTGGTTGTCGGGTATGCCATGGGTAAGATAAGAAGTCCAGAGCTCTCGCATAATTTGGGGGATCATCAGCCATGCAATCTAGACGATTGTTTAATAATACATGTTATTAAGTAATGGTGGCTTCTTATAAGACGCTTAGGTCTGTCAAGCATGATAGTAATTGCGTTGCCATATTTGAAGTTTTGCAGTTATGCACACCAAACTGGACAAAATTAACTTGAAACAAAAAATAATGGTGAGATTTTATAGTTGCTGTACGACCAACAAAGTCAGGACTTGTAGATTGCCCTGGAGGACTTTGGGAGGTCAGTGGCATCCGACCAACTGATAATTTTAAGCCAGAAAGTCTCCCATGTCTTGCTTCTAGAAAACTGCCACTGCAAAATATGTGACGTAACCTTAGTTCACTACTTCACCTCCCTGTATCTAATAATGCACAAATCAGTGGATATGTAAAGAGCCACTGTTAGATGCAGGTGATGCAGCTATTCAATGATTGTTTTGTACCCCCATATTATTGATTCTTGCCAAGGTTGAAATAACCAGTGCCTTATGTTTTGAATGTACTATATATTGTGGTAGTGAGTCTAAACTTTGAATGTACATGTATAAGGGGGTCAAATTTTTTCAATAATAATAATCTCCCAAGAATATTGTGCTGTCAATTGTCTAGAGGTTCAAATATACTTCTTGTAATAGATTTTAGGATTTACGGTAGGAATTTGTTCTTTGTACAACTGTAGAATGGAACACAAATTTGTTTTTAACAAATCTGTTCAAACTATATTTTACTTCTTGAACATCCATTTTGTGTTATTAAACTATGTCAATTGTCATAATAAATCAAAATTAGGAAAATTCATCGGTTAATGTCTGCATAAAAAAGCTGACTGGGTCGCACAAACTTAAAACAGACATCTGCGAAGCAACATTGGTAAATGTTAGTTCAGCGCAATTTCAGTTTGTTATGACAATTTTGGAATATGGCCCCATATGTGATACAGGGTGTCTGTTTCTTTTTTTCAGATACAAGTCGACCTATTATGACCTGCCACGCCCTACACATCCTGTCTTACTGTTGTCACAACTATATCCCATCAGCTAAGAAAGTGAGTTTAGAACAGGGGCAGATGCAGGATTTTTATGTACAAGGGGGAGGTACACAATTTCAAAATTATAAAGTGTTCCATTTCTTTGTGGTTTACTGAAGGTTTCACGATGTTGCGTGTCATTCTTGCTCAGGGGCCATGCTAATCTGAGTATAATTCCTCACAAGGAAGGGGAGGGGGTTCACATGCTGGTGGGTCAAGAAATTTTTTAAAGGGGCACCTTTTGGTGGTTGTGTACTTCAGATATGCCACTTTGGTTTGAGGGGGATGTGTTTCTGTGAGTATGTTCGCAAGACCTTTATTGTGAGTAGGAACCAACTTTTAGGAGTGACCTTTCTTTACTGTGAAACTTTATCAGATGATTAGAAGGATACTTGCATTTATGTGTATTCATTTGATCACTATAATTTTATGTTTCTTCTCTAATTCTGTTCATCATGTAGCTTGGTAAGAAGAAAGACCTGTTTGCGAGACTCTGCGAGTACGTCAACAAGAACTTTGCCACCAAGTTGATCTCGGATTGGTTCAAGGGTGGAGTGGAGCAGTATGAGTTTGATATGATGGGTGACAGGCCTCAGGGTCTGATTCCTCTCTACTTCCAGGAAGCCTTCAAGGAACATTCCATGGAGGAGATGTCTAAAGATGAACAGAGGCAGTGTGTCATGTCGTATGCTTACTGCATGCACCTCTTCGGTCTGAAGCTTATGGCGATAGTAAGTCACGAATAACCCATTGCATACCGTACATGAGGTAAATAGTTCTTACATCAAGATAGGGGAATGATACAGTTAGGAATTCAACAGGTTGATCAAATAAAATCACCTGATAGAAATCAGGCACGAGATTCCTCTGCAAATACACAGATTTTTAGCGCTTTCTGAAATTATGAAGATGTAGGTGTTTTTGTTGTTGTTTTTTTTTTGTTTTTTTGCCGTCTACATTAAATCAGTAGATTATTGCTTGATATCGGGGTCTCTATTTTATTCACTTTGATAAATGTTGGACATGGGTTTTGACAATCATTCATATTTCAGCCGACTAGATATTGAAAGGAGCACTAGAGAGGTTAGAGTGGAAATTTAAGAGATTATGCTACGAATTAGTGAGAGATTTGTGTTGCAAGGTCTTGTGGTTTGCATTTAGAATACCCTGCAACGACACTATTTAATTCCTCTTGACATTTCCATGAGGTAAAGATTAGGGCAAGAGTTGCTTCATCTATGTGAGCCTAGAGTAACATGTGGCTATATTTGTTGACATGATAATATATGTCCAATCCTTAAAGGTACTACAGAGATGCCAACTAGTACGGATTTCCCGTAATTTCTACGGGAAATCGTCCGATTACGGGCGGTACGA
Source organism: Mesocentrotus franciscanus (assembly GCA_037976565.1). Taxonomy (NCBI): domain Eukaryota; kingdom Metazoa; phylum Echinodermata; class Echinoidea; order Camarodonta; family Strongylocentrotidae; genus Mesocentrotus; species Mesocentrotus franciscanus. The sequence continues at coordinate 8,972,869 of CP137682.1, read as the reverse complement.
TTTTCATACCATAAATCCCGGATTTTGCCGATTTTGCCGATTTTCAAAATTAGCACTTTAAGGTTTAGCACGTACTTTTGACTATTGCAGCGCAGCCATCCTTGAATCCATGCATAGAAATCCCATAGGGCTTCCGATTGGACAATTTGTTATCTAGCACACCCCTTTCACAGTGCAGGTGCATACATGTGTGTCTTTGTATATTCTGACTGTGTACGTGTGTGCGTGTGTGCCCAGCAGAGAAAGACAGCTTGCGGGGGCCGGGTGAAATACCTCTCTTGGCCGCGCGGCCAGCGCCAGGCCTCGCTACGCTAGCGCCGTGTACACTGTCGGATTTCTCACAGGCTGTCACAGCGTTCGTCGATTTTCGTCGACAATCTGAACTCATGTTGGTTGGATTTAGATATCAATCATCATGTCTTCCACAACTAAGAAGCGTGGCAAGAAGTTACAGACTTTTAAAGAAGAATACAGTAAGAAATGGAAATGCATCGTTCCTTCAAAGAAAAGCCTGAATCATGCTAGGTGCACGATATGTGCATCAGATTTCAACATTGGACATGGCGGGCAAACGACGTGCAGTGGCATATCAAGACTCAAAAACACCAATCAGTCGTTGGAGCCAGTGGTAGCAACACAACAATGGAGAAATTTCTTGTTTCTGGAGATTCATCGGTGATCAGAGCAGAAGCCCTCATGACAAATTTCTTAATAGAACACAACACCAACTTATGAACTTACATTTGCAAGGACGCTGCAAAAGACTATAGTAACATATCAAGACATTTTGTCATGAGTTCATCCAGTCTTTCAGTAGAATACTTTCAATATGGAGTTACATGCACATGTAACACCAACTAATGAACAGGTATGTTACTTTTATTTAACTTGTTGTGCTATCGCGCTTGCCTGCGGGAGCTGCGCTTGCCAGCGTGCAGAAAAATTTGCGTCGCGCAGAAAATTACTGATTTTGTCTCCAAATTACTGATTTTTAGCCTTATGATTACTGATTTGTGCTCTGAAAGGTTGGCATCCCTGGTACTATGTCCCATTTGCAGGCCAAAAAAATTGAAAAGGTTAAATTCCACCGGCATTTGAAAGATAATACTAATTTAGAACTTCCCTTCAAACAAAAGGGCTTGAAAATGTCTTTTTGTGAGGAAAATAACGACCGTTAGAAGAAGTGGGTTATTGATGTAGACAAATACTCATGTACCCTTTACAGCTCATTTTATGTATGTTATTACCAAAGAAAAAAAGAAGTCAATCAGTCACTCAATAGTGTCTGACAGTGGAGTCTAGAAAGTAAACGGGTTTCTCTGCATAATTTGATTACTAGGATACTGCTAATGTTTAAATTTCACAGATAGGACATACGTGACATATTCATAATTCCGCAAAGTTCTACAGAATTTGATGTTGGCTGCAAAAGGGACATAGTACCTTTAATTTGCATTTTGGTTACAAGTACATTGTATAGACATATTTGTCTTCTTCTTTTTTGTTAATGTTAATCCATCCCCAATGCATTTCTTTCTCCTTTTAGTTGACTATTGCAGATGACAATGCCAGAGATGTTGTAGTGAAAGATCCTACTTTACTCAAGGTATGTGTTTAGTCAAGCTGCTGCTTACAATAGCCAAATTCTGAAACTGGGCATAGAGTATATCATAAAGAATAAGCCTATGAAGTTTCGTATCTTTTTATCCCCTCGCCGACGAAGTCGATGGGGATATAGAAACGCTGCTGTCCGTCCTTCCTTCCGTGCTTCCGTTCTTCCTTCCGTTCGCAACAAATTTGGTTTCCGATCGATAACTTCAGTAATGTTTGACGGATTTTAATGAAATTTGATGTGAAGGTACATGGTATCAAAACACAGCCCAAGTTCGTTTTCGGAGTATGTAGGTTAAAGGTCATAGCTCATTAAATATGCGAATCTGGTTTCAATTCGTAATACTTTAGTAATGTTTGATAAATTTTAATGAAATTTAATATGAAGATACATGGTATCAAAATACTGCCTAAGTTGGATTTTCGAGTATGTAGGTCAAAGGTGAAAGGTCATAGCTCATTAAATATGCAAAAACACCTAATTATATATGTGAAAATGTGGTTAACTTCCTTGCCTAGTAATATAATAGTATAGTCTAATGGAGGTAACTTGTTCTGACGTATATAGGCCATTTGTACCCTGCGAGGGGATGCTATGCTTTGCGTTGACTTGTTATCCATTGGTTTATGAATTTTCACTGATTAAAGGCCAGGTTCATTGAAATTTGGAAAAAAGGCAAATCACACCTCTACAGATTGCTGAGAACATTAACAAAATGACTAAAGTACTTTTAAAGCCCTCACTATTGTGAGGAATAAATTAATTGCAATTTTGATACCCTTTCCAAAACCCACTCACAAAGTGAAATGACGGCGTTATTTACATGCGATAAAATGACGTCACATTATGAACAACCTGCAATCACACATTCGGGACAATGTTGGATACCCATTGCAATTTTTAGATATGGGTTAACGTTGTTTGTATATTTACCGCCAGTTGTGATATTTCCTTTATTTTAGGCACTTTGAATGAGATACACTGAATAAATAATACTTTCTACAAATGTGTATTCGATTTTTATGTTATTTACCGTCACATTTGACCATAAAAATCGGGAAAATAATCACATATTCTGAGGGCAGCTCAGCGTGTATGTGTCGGATCTGGGAGTGCCTAAGACATTTTGCATGCTGAACTAACGACTCTTCTGGGGCAAAATATGCGACAAGTTTACATATAATTGTCCAAATATTCATTACGAAAATGTCTGATTAGGCCGATTAGTTTAGATTTTTGATAGATAAATGGGGAAAGTGGAAGTCGAGAGAAGACTTAGATCAGTCCGGTTCGCGATTCACAGCTAGCTCGATCAAGCGCCGGGCCGGCTGGCCTGGCTGTGATATGCGGGCTCATGTAGATACGCAGCGACTGCGGCTGCCCGACAGCTTGTGCTTGTCCATCGACTTCGGCAAAATCTTCCAGATCTTCTTCTAGGTCTAGATCTCCCAAATCTCCATTGTCGTTGTCGTTGTCCGAGGTACTTCTTCTATCTCCTCAAAACTCAAATCAAGTATGTTTTCGTCCATATCGATATTTTCAGGGTGACTTTGATGAAGGTAAACAACGTTGGGTAAGAATGGGTACGGTCCTCAAGAGTCAATGCAATACATGTGAATTGCACGCAAACTGCATCGCGCACCGATCAGCTGAGCGGCCCATTGTATTAATTGTTCATTGTGCTACGTCACTCAAAAATCACCTGACTTACGATGTTTTTGGGGTCTCGAGTGGGGTGATATTTCGTCAAGTTTAATCAACTTTTATAATTTTCGCACGAATTTACAAGTTACACAAATGTGATAGTTTTACTCAGTGTAATGTTCTGATTACAATGATACCAAATTCAGTCGATTTCAAAATCAATGAACCTGGCCTTTAAGCATTCACATATCTGTGAAGTGGAAATTCTGCGTTGTGTACAGTACATGTGGGGAAATGTTTATTTTGACTGCGCAGACCCTTTGGTCGAAATTTGGTATCAAAAGATGTGTAAGACTCAAGGCCATAAAGTCATGAAAGCTCACGGCTCTGCACAAAAATCATTGAATTTATCGCGGCGAGGGGGTGGATTCTGCCCCCTCCCCTGGCCCTTCTGGGTTAAATATTAAACAAATATATTTAGAATTTTTCATACATTTTTTTTTTTTTCAGTGAAGGTTTAATGAGACTTACAAGAAAATCATGTTTTCATAAATGGGTTAAAAGAATTAGCTATTACCTCCCTAGACACCTGCCTAACATAGCAACAATTAATGTAGGCAAGGCAGATTCCATTTGTAGCGTTGCCATCATAAGCAAGAGATAAATGACACCTACATTCTAGTTTGTGTGTGGTCTTAATAACATTTGTAAATTTTGTTAGTTTCTAATAAACACTTCTTGACTAAAATTACTGTTCATTAAAGAATATCAGGTGTTCTGGTAAAGGGAAAAATGATTTGTGAGCTTTATCACTCTTTTTATGTCTGTTTGGAAGAAAATTATCCTAGAAATATTCTCTGACAAGGACTGCTCTTCAAATACCCTGATATTCTAAATATGACCCAGTGAAGTCCCATTTTTGTGTGTGCGTGCTCTTCACTGTTAACTGTATGTGATTTTTATGCCTCCGCTACAAAGTAGCCGGAGGCATTATTTTTTCTGGTTGTCCGTCCGTCCGTACATCCGTACGTACGTCCCGTTCTCGTGATCGCGTTATCTCAAGAACCAATTGATGGATTACCGCCAAACTCGGGTCATGTATGTATCTTGCAGAGCTAATGAAGTGATTAGATTTTGGGGTCACGAGGTCCAAGGTCAAAGGTCACAGGGCCCATTATGTATGCAAAAATAGCTTGTGATCGCGTTATCTCAAGAACCGATTGATGGATTACCGCCAAACTTGGGTCATGTATGTATCTTGCAGAGCTAATGAACTGATTAGATTTTGGGGTCACGAGGTCAAAGGTCACAGGGCTCATTATGTATGCAAAAATAGCTCGTGATCGCGTTATCTCAAGAACCGATTGATGGATTACCGCCAAACTTGGGTCATGTATGTATCTTGCAGAGCTAATGAACTGATTAGATTTTGGGGTCACGAGGTCAAAGGTCAAAGGTCACAGGGCTCATTATGTATGCAAAAATAGCTCGTGATCACGTTATCTCAAGAACCGATTGATGGATTACCGCCAAACTTGGGTCATGTATGTATCTTGCAGAGCTAATGAACTGATTAGATTTTGGGGTCACGAGGTCAAAGGTCAAAGGTCACAGGGCTCATTATGTATGCAAAATAGCTTGTGATCACATTATCTCAAGAACCGATGGATGGATTACCGCCAAACTTGGGTCATGTATGTATCTTGCAGAGTCAATGAACTGATTAGATTTGGGGTCACGAGGTCAAAGGTCACAGGGCTCATTATGTATCTCAAAATAGCTCGTGATCGCGTTATCATTAGAACCAACAGATGGATTACAATCAAACTTGAATTTTAAAAATTGCTTCCATTTTGGTTTGTAAAATTGCTCTATGGCGGAGGCATCATTTTCGACTGCGCGCAGTTGAAGTTCCATCTAGTTTTTTTCAGCAAGGATTATTTCTAATCATTTTGATGATTTCAAAACCTCAGAATACAGAATTATCTGTATGTACTTCATAATCTACCTTCTCAATGCTTCTTTCTCATTCATTCCATTATCCAGCCTTGCATTCGCTGGTTAGAGGCACCCGTCACCAGCAAGTTTGCATCTGCAGCACTCAATGAGACTCTGCTCACCCTCACGGGATTATGCAACAGCGAGGCTATCTGCCACAAACTAATCTCTACACACAACCTCATACAACTATTGGAAAGAGGAGGTAAGCGGATAATGCAGGCTGTGCTGGCAAACACACTTGTCTGTATAAACCCGTTTTTTATTTCTTGTTGTTTTTGTTTGTTTTTTTAATATTTTTTATTGAGGATTATTGAGAAAATATTCATCATGACTTGCAAGTCAGTAACTCCTCGTAAGAGGGAAAATGCTGCCTTTAATAAATGATGATTCAATAATTAAACAGCTACCATTTTTTGTATTTTTCAATTTTCAGATATAAATACAAAACATAAAATACATGTAAGAGTACAATGCGAAACAGGAAAATCGAATGTGGAAATATAAATATAATATGAAAAGCATGATTGATTGTAATAGATGTTTACAGTCATTTTTGGATTAATACAACATTAAGTGTAGACTTGACTAAATCAATATACCATTTATTTTGTGAAACTTAGTTACCATGATATGTATATATTACCTGTATGAGCATACAAGGATGAACTGATTAGATTTTGGGCAGATACATTGTAGGTCAAAGGTCACATGGTTATGATAGTGTTAAAAACTACTAGCAAATATCTCTCTACTGCAATAGCTTGGAAAGCATCAAAGCAATGAAAACCAATATGAAATATGAATGAGCGTACAAGGATGAACTGAATAGATTTTGGGCCAATATAGTCTAAGATCAAAGGTCACAGGCTCATTAAAGTGTTAAAAACTGCCAGTAAATATTTCATTATCGCAATAACTTATAAAGCAATTTAAACCAAACTTGGATGAAGTAGAATTGAGCATACAAGGATCAACTGAGTAGATTTGGGGCAGAAAAGGTCAAAGGTTACAGGTCATAAGAGTGTTAAAACTACCAGAAAATGTCTTGTTACGGCAATAAGTTGAAAAGCGTCACAGCGATTCAAACCAAACTTGGATGAAATATGAATGAACAAACAAGGATGAAGTGGTTAGATTTGTGATGAAAAGGTCAGAGGTCAGAGGGTCATAAAAGTGTAGAAAAATAGCCAGAAAATAGCTCATTACCACAATAACTTGAAAAATATTGATGCAATTCAAACCAATCAATAACATACTGGTGGAGGCAAATTGGAAATAGAGTCTCATTCATCTTGTTATGAATGAAAATATGCAGTTGTATAGTGCATGTCACAAAATGTTATGTGCATTAAACTTTTTTGATTTGATTTTTGATAGATCTGAAATAACCAGAGAAATGTAAAAATGGTTTACAATAAGCCTAATTCAAGTTCGAAAGAGAGGTTCTTCAAAATGTCTGTGCTTCTTTTATACAATCTGGGAATTTATGTAAAACATGTCTCTTATATTTCTTTCCCTCACAGTGTTTTATGGAACCTATGATCACGTCAGCAATTTTTTTCATCTCACAACAAAAATCGCATCCCATGAGGGCATGCTCCGATCCAAAATTGGTGCAGTCGAGGTAAGACTCACAACTTGAAATTTGTTGTTGTTGCTGTGAATTATAACCATTTAACCTCGAAATGGAATACTTACAAATGATTATGTTTAGTATTATGCCCCTCAACTCCCGCCATTTTTGGTGATGAACTCTGAAGGCTGAACCCTTTTCCATTTTTATTCTTGTAAGATGCTTCCTCAATTATAGAGCTTTACTTCTGTGTATAACATTAACAAAAAGTACATGTGTATCAGCATGTAATTCTCTGTATTTCTTTGTCTTGGTATTATTATGTGCTAGTATATTACACAATGAATTTTCAGTTATATTCTTGTCATGTTAAATGTTTCTAATAAGTTGTTTATTTCAAGTGCAAGTTTAATATGGAAAATACGTAGAAACAATAGAGTCAAACCTGTCTTAAGGGGTCACCTCTCTATAAAGGCCATCTCTATATAGATGTCATGTTTATTGTCTCCCTCCAGAATGAAACATGTGTGGGGAACCTGTCTAGAAAGGCCACCTGTCTACAGTGGCTAGTTTTCCTGGTTCCCGTGGGTGGCCTTAATAGACAGGTTTGACTGTACGTGTATCGACTATCAAGAACCGTATAATTGTTATAATAATTTGTTATTTTTCTTCTTGGTTGCACAGAACATTGCCCGTGCAGCCACAGTGCACATGTACAGTCATGCCCATGAGCTACGTCTCTACATGCTCACCTATCTGACATACATCGTAGAGACAGATGGTGTTCATCACATGATCAAGTACTTTGGTCCTCATCACATCCACTACTACCCATCATACTACTTCAATGAAGCAGTAAGTATATCCTCTTAACCCTTCGATCTTTAAAGGGAGTGGGTCGTCTGTTTCTATGTGCAGAAGGCCATAATTCGCTGACACCAGACTTGGTAGAAATACCATTAATGTGTTTACAGGTAAACCCGGAGTCCTATCAAGAAATACCTCCTTGTCTCTCGGAGAGTGTTCGGGTGAGGGAAAAGTGAGATTAGGATCTTACCGTGTGGTGGGAATGGATGGGCAATGCACAGCATTACATAAGGCCTGTTGGTCATAAAACTGAAGGCTAATCCTGGAGATTGACAACACCTTTTATTGGGTAAACACCCAAACGGTATAGCATTCCCCATGATAAACCATGCACTCCTATGTGTCTTTGAAAACTAGAGTTCTGGTAATGGAGTTGAATGCAAGATATATTATGCAACTCGCGCCGAGATCCTAATCAAATGATTGGTTGAATACAGTCATGTGTGATTCATTTATTATGACTATCCAACATTTCATTAAGGAGCATGCAGATAGTTTCTACTTTCTAGTACTATCCAACGATTTTTAAGTACGCGGTGTGCGGTAGTATGTGTAGAGGTAAATGCGCTTCAACTCTATATCTGCTAAAGAAAGCTTTAAGTTTTATTTGCCATCATGCGCAATCATTGTGTCCTTGCAGTGTACACGCAGATAGAACTATGCCTGGTTAACTTTTTTTTGCTATCAGTGAATTTCAAGTAGTGAATTTCAAGCTTGCATTTTTTACCAATGAGAGGCCTAAAATCTTCAGATGTGGAATATGATATTATTTGCATTTTTTTTCCTTCTCTCCACAGAGACAAATAGACATGAATGTAACAGACCTCCTGAAAGGCTACAAATACTATGCTGAAAGGTAGGTTGGTGTTTACTTTGATCAAGAAGAGGCAAAGTCTTATGAGTTCAGCCGCTCTTCAACCAATGTTACACCCCCTTCAACCAATGATACAGCCCAAGCAATTGCATAATGTGTCTGAACATATATGTATGTTGTTTCAGTAAAGCCATATAGTGGGTTCTTGTATAGCCCTCATGTCTGTCAAACTTGACACTCCTGGCCCTCCACAATTATTACCCCTGCTTTAGCTAGGCTACCACTATGGTGCTCTAGCATTTCAAGAAATTAATTCCTGCCAGGTACCCATTTACCTCGCCTGGGTGGAGTGTGGCAAATGTAGATGACTGTCTTGCTAAAGGACATTATTGCTGCAACAGGGATACAAACCCTGTAACTTGTGGTTCACAGTCTAAAGACCACAACACCAATACAATATCTAGTAGAGTAGAGAAACATGTGGTCATGTGGTCAAGTTGAGATGCCATTGGTCAAGTCAATAGAGCACCAAAATTGTTCCTTCCTTTAGAGATTGCAGGTGGGAGGGAACTACTTGGAGTTCCAGAAATTGACCGTTGAGTGATTAGGCTTGCATGTGTCACAACTGTCTCTCTCAATATGTTAATAGTAAAACCATTTTCATCACTATTGTGAAAATCTATAGATCAACTGTAAGAAAGTAATATTTAAAAGAAAATAAAGCGATTGTTAAGTGTATTGTGTATTGTTATTGTTTTTACAGTGTTATCCAATGTATTGGCTTTCCAGTCTAGCTATGGAATATAAATGAGCAGTATAAGAGAACCCTATTTCTAATTACCTTTTCAGTGCATACCGCCATGCGGATGGTCAATTCCAACAGCGAATGAAAACAAGCAACGGTCTACACCAAGGCAGAGCTGAAACGTTGAAGGAAGAAGGAACAAGGCTTTTTTGGGCAAGAACTACAAAGAAGCCATATCTAAATACACAGAGGCCCTCGTTATTTGCCCCCCACTTCAGAAAACGAAACAGCTGAAATCATGGTAAGACCCTAAAGATATCACAGAAAGGATTTTTTTTTCATTGCCACCTTTCCTTTCATTCTTTCAAAGCTTTCTAACAAGTTACAATACACAGAGACTCTCTTTACTTGCCCCCAGAAAAGTGAAATGGTTGAAATCATTGTAAGATGATCGAGAAAGTATGATATCACGGAGAGGATGCTACCTCTTTTTTCATTCCTCCCAAGGGATTGCAATGTAAATCCACATGGCCTTTTATTAACTCTCCACTCAAAAGAGAATTCAAAAGGCTAAATAAAGAGGGCATGAAGTTATGTTATAAGAATACAGATGTTTCTTTTGCTTGATTTTGTTCCTTACCAAACATCCTTCTCTCAAATTTAAGCACTTGTGTCAAAGCTGAACAATATATTTGTTATCATCAAAGTCTTATTCATGGGAGTGGCTAGTTACTAGGTGCAGCAGATTTAAAACTTATTAAAGCAATGCTTTTTATGGTGTTTGTAACAGGTATGACCTACCTATCACCCTGTACTGCAACCGAGCCCAAAGCCATCTTAGTCTAGACCAATACCAACAAGCTATCAAGGACTGCGACAAAGCCATTGCCAGATGCATTGGAGGTAAGCATACTAATTCTGACCTTGGTATTGCACTCTTTTTAAGAGAGCCTCAAAAGGCCTATTGAGGCATTCAAAAAACGCTGAAGAAATAAAAATGAAGAATGTCGAAGTGTACTTCACATTACTGTATCTCATAACACAGACCATGGAGAGAACATATCGTTGATTCAGAGTCAGAATGGCATTAACTCTGTGTTAAAGCATATGGGTTAACTCCCTTCTGGCTCCATTCAGAGTGCTTGCAGCTGTGAATTATCCCAAAGTTTCTACCTCAGAATTGCTCTTTAGGCAGTTTTACTGCATCTAATTTGAACAGGGCTGTACTGATTTAGGATGACAATACTGAAAATGTTATTTTAATGTGTGATTGGTGAATTTGTTATTTCACCAGACAGACATTGTTTATCTAAGGCACTCTGCCCATGGTATAAACAGACACCTACTACTTCTCTGGACATCTCTTCCATCCCTCTTGGTAGAGTTGTTCCTTTTCTTAACTCATTGCCTATGGGAACTGGAATATCACTGTATTAAGTCTATGGGGACCAGGTTATCTGTGTATTAAGCTTATGGGAATCGGGAATTCAGTAGTCATTGGGTTAGTAAAATAAATAAATACTTATAAAATACTTATAAAATACTTATGAAGCGCACTTATCTGATAACTTAAGGCGCTATGAATCAATTTTTTAATTTGTTTCTTCTCTCTCTCTCTCTCTTTTGCTCCTTTTTAACATAACAGTGGCAGATCCTACTAACAGAATGGGCAATGTTAGGAACAACACTTTAATGAGAAAAGCCCTGTTCCGCCGATCTAGGGGACTCTTCTTTGTTAAAGATTACTACAGGGCTCTTTGTGACATCACACTATGTCTAATGGGGGATGATACGGCTGACTATTTCATATCACACAGAGACAAGGTGAGTGGGTCCACAGCAGGGCCATAAACCCTGATGGATGATTAAAGGGAAATCCGAGCTTGATGGCAAGTTGACCTTAAGGAAACAGAAAGAAAAAAGAAGCAGACTGCTGAAAGTTTGATGAAAATGGATAAACAATAAGAAAGTTATGATTCCCTTTGAATTGAGATCACTATCTGAGGGACTTGTGTGAACTACTGTAGGAATGTCACTGTAGTGTATTGTCAGACAGCTGTCTCGGCTGTTCCAACACATGTGTCCCTATCAGCCCAAATAGGTATGTTAGGGACACCAAATGATCAAATTATATGTTTGGAGCCAGAAAGGTATTAGCTCTGTTTTGAAGTGATTAATGCTTCGGACATGGCCCTATCAGCCCAAATAGGCGGATCCTCTTCATATTTCTACCTGTTGCTTTCTTTCAGGTGTTGATCCAATATCGTGATATGCATGGCTTGGAACCCATCCCGTCGTGCGACATGTGTGGCTTGGGGATAGGCAAGAAACTGAAGCGTTGTGCCAGGTGCACAGGACTCTACTGTTCCAGGGACTGTCAGCTTAAAGCATGGGAGAAATTCCACAAGATTAATTGTCAGGAGTTTGTCAAAACCAGGATTGACGGCTCCGATAGCGATTAGCTATGACTCAAGTGTTGTGCTACGTGTAAGGGACTGCTTTGAGAATTGGAAGCTTTGAGTAGGGGATAAATTCTACAAGAGAAGTCGTAAGAAATTCTTTCAAAACAAATCCTGAAAATGAGCCATTCATGAACAACTACCGGTTATCGCATTAAGCAAAGTAGGGGGGACTAAAATGCTCTAGGGACACAGAGCTTCACTTGCAGGATAAAGACAAGCTGTTCAGAGTTAACCCCAACCATCTTTGGTAGCTTGGATAACAAGTCTTCAGGAAACCAAGACTTGGACAAAGTGGGTGGAACTGCAATGCTCAAACTGAAGGCATCTCAACTATAAATAGGGGATAGTCCTCACAAAGTTGGGTCTAAACTTCATCAAAACAAAATTTGACGGCTCTACAAAGGATTAGTACATTAGTCAATTGTTCTGCTTTATGTGAAAGACTGCTCCAAGGACCAGGGGCTTTAATTATGGGAGAATTCTACAAAGGAAGCTGTCAGGAATTTATCCAAAACAAGTCGTGAGAACCAGCAGTTCACAAGAAGCTATAGCATTAAGCCAAGTAGGCAGGACTGTAATGATATAGTGATAGTGAGCTTGAAGTATAGGATAAAGATAAATTGAACAGAGTTAACCCCAACCATCTTTAGTAGCTCCGATAACAAGTCTTCAGGAAACCAAGACTTGTGCAAAGCCTTGTACTACAAGACAATCTGTACGGAATTCATTCATAACAAGTGTCAAGAATTTACAAGTCATAAATCACTCTAGCATTAAGCCGAGTGGGCAGGACTATGATGCTCTAGGGACTGTGAGCTTCAAGATATTAATTGTTGTGTTAACCCCAACCATGTTCGATACATGCACTGTTGCAGCTCTGATAACAAGTCTTCAGGAAATCAAAAAATTTGCCAAGTGGGTAGAACTATGGTACTCCAAAGGCATATCAACTAAAAGCAGGGAATAATCTTCACAAGAACAGTTATCAAGATTGTCGTGAAAACTTCCGCCATGCCAAGTGCATATCATTAAATTTTGTCAAGAAATGTCACCTCAGAGCTGGGGATAAATCTTACCATTGAAAGGTGACTTCAATCCAGTAGTTCATTAGAATTGCTGTTTGCTTTGATTTGTTATGTTTTGTTTGTTTTGTTTGTTTTGTTTGTTTTGTTTGTTTTGTTTGTTTTGTTTGATTTGTTATTTTTTGTTTGTTTTGTTTTTGTTTTCTATTCTTTTACTCTGACTAGTTCATTTGTAGTACCAAGTGCATAATAGTTCGCTGCATTCGGAACTGTAGTTGTGCATATCATCCCACTCCTGGGACTGTCACTGTGAACCTGGAGATAACTGTGGAAAGCAGTTCAAGTTGAAAGATCTGTCGCATTCATCAAAAAATACATGAATTTAGTTGTGCAGAGTATGTTTTGGTTTGCCAAGTGTATTGCAGTCAACAGCATCAGAAATTCATTGTAAGCTGTCAGAATATATAGGATGGATTCCACACAATTCCTAAAGCTGTAATAAGAAAAAGAAATGGTCAAAATACTCTACCGCGCATGTGGCTTTCATGTCAAGGATAAACTTCCAGGAGTTCATCCGAACTGACTCTAAAACCTACAACAATGTGTTGGAACTGAAATTTATTTCGTTGAGCCAAGGACCAATTTTCTACTGCTTTGGAAAAGGTTAGCTTCCAGGAGTTTATCTGAACTGACTCTAAAACCTACAACAGTGTGATAGAATTGAAATTGATTTTGTTGAGCCAAGGAACAATTTTCGACTGCTTCGGGAAAGGTGAGCTTCAAATGAAGAATACAAAATCTATGAATTCAACTCTCAGGAGTTCTTCAAGGTCTAAGAGCTTACCCAGCTATACACCATATACATGCTGCTGCCTGAGAGACGTAAACCAAGTGTACATGAATAAGAAACTGATATGTAGGGCTTGTTGTGCAGTGATGGTCAAAAACAAGTGATAATGTAAGATGCACAATGATATCAACTCAGAATGAGCTTGCTAGCTACTACAGTCAAACCTGCTTTAGTGACCACTTGTCTACAAAGACCACCTGCCTACAAAGACCACATTTTTTGTTTCCCTTGAAAATGGTTTCTCATTGAAACATGTACTAAAGGAACCTGTCTACAAAGACCACTTTTTGTGTTTCCCTTGGGTGGTCGCTATAGACAGGTTTGACTGTACATGTAGAGCTACTATTACAAAAGGGAAGCGTATTTGAATATCTTACACATTTTTTTATTTGTTCAAAGACGGAGAAGCGTTTGCAGACATCGGGATGTTTTTGCAAACATTGAATAAGCCTTTCTTTCTAAATACCTTTACAACATACATGTATAGTTATTCATTTGTTATTTATATTTAGGTATTTTTTTCCATGAATTTCTGAAATGTTTAGATGTCATTTGCTTCTTTTTTCCATAGAAGATCACTTACTTTTAAGTGGAACTCATTCTATGTCTTTGAGAAATAATACTTTTTCCTTGTCTTAGTTTTAGTCTTGAAAGTTTGAGTGTTTCCATATAACTTATTACATGTAAATGTTTTCTACTGAACAGTGAATTTGATGGATACGCCACTTCTGTTTTTGTCTGTTCCATGCTAAATGTTGTTTCTTTAAACCTGTAAAAAAAAAAAAAGAGGTGTTGTGGCATAGTGGATAAGTCATCGGACTGTGGATCACAGGGTCCGAGGTTCGAGTCCCGCCACGGCACTAATGTCCTTTGGCAAGATATTAATCTACACTTGCCACTCTCCACCCAGGTGATAAATGGGTACCGGTAGGAAGGATTCCCTTGATGCTGTGAGCGCCGAAAATGGGCAGCCTAGCATAGCCGGGTAATGTTGGAGCGCCTTGAGCACCTTGCAAGGTGGATACATGCGCTATATAAAAATCCAACATTATTATTATTATTATTAAATGATTGGTTAGAAATTATAGTCATTATCTTCTGTTTTATTAGAAATTGAGTTTGAACCTGTGTGTTTACATCTATAGGACATGTCTTGAGATGTATTAGACTTTTTTGTTTTGTTCTTTCTTTGAGACAAATTGATAACAATCCTTGATTATTTTTGTTAAGTTTGTGTATACTTTCAGTTGATCAATGCATTGGTTCATTATGGGTTTTTTCCTTCTGCTTCACCATTTATGCTTCTTTTTTCCTTTGCAGAATATTTGACTTTCATTTCATAATAATTCAAAATGAATCCCTCTTCTGTTCCAAATTGAAACTAATTCATTTTTTGCTAGGGTAATAATTTCCGAAGCTCTTTGGAAGCGCATAGAGACAAAGTATTATGCGCTATACAAGAACGGACTATTATTATTATTATTATTTGATGACTATAGAATAACAAATTGAAGCGTACCAGTCACCTAAAACTATGATTCATGCATAGCTAGAATGTATAGCACCAACCTAAAGAAAACTTTACCATGCAATGTATAGGCTACTGGTAAAGGTATGAAGAAAATAAAGAATAACAAAAACTCTGTTATTGGTACTTCTGTTATTCAAGTGTACATCCTTTTATAATCTACCAGATGTTTGCATACGTTTTCAATAGTTATAATGACTCCCGCTTTTTTAAAGCTTGTGTATAGCAATATAGATAATCCTTAATAACATACAGTTAGGAATTTAGGTTTATTTCAATTTGTGGTCTTCAAGGGGAATTCCCGTTCCACTTGACACCTCTTCTCATTCTTCCACCTGTTTTCATCACCAAATTATGTTCCTTTACCTTTAAAACTTATTTTAGAACTAAAGCTAAAACTATTTAATTTAAAAACTGGAACATATCCTAAATTATTTGCTGGTAGGTACATTACTGTTTTTGTTGCGGCAAGAAAGTCTCGTTCATGATACAATTATTTTGTGGTTTGTAACTTTAATAGAGCTGTACTTTAATTTGTTAAGTTTTTCTGGTTTTATCTCTTATTTATGGTCTGCAATATTGATATCTCCATGGAAATCAATTATTGTCAAACCAGAAACTTTCACAAGCTTAAAATGTTTGCAAAATTTTACAAGTAGTTCAGGGGGGTGTTTCACAAAGACTAAGATCGACTTTAAGTTGGACTTAAATATGGCAGGCCGTTCATGCCACTGTTTGCTCTCACCATTACTGGCTTTGGTCTCTCAAGGGATGTACAAATCATGGTCACAAATCTACATTTTTTGATAAGTCATTATTGAAGGAAAAAATATTATCTAAAGATCATAATGGTGAGAGCAAACAGTGGCATGAACGGCCTGCCATAGTTAAGTTAACAAAGACATATGCATTAAATTTGGTAACATTACGAAAATGGCCTTTTGAAATCACAACTGATGCAACAGGGAAAGTTCACATGCAGCAAAAGTTTCTTGTTGAGAAAATGGCTCATTATCAAATGGCGAAAGTTTCGTGTTACGAAAGTTTCTGCTTTTACTATGAGTCGGTCTGCAGTCATGTGAGTGGTAGATAGAGATAGAAAAGTCTGCCTGCGTGGAGGAGTTTTTTTTATTTTCAAGTTTGACATTCTCCTTTACTCGAAGACAGGAGAGAGGTTTGGTGATGCCAAACGTGGGGAGTGTTTCACAAAGACTAAGATTTACTTTAATTTGGACTTAACTATGGCAGGCCGTTCATGCCACTGTTTGCTCTCACCATTATGATCTTTAGATAATACTTTTTCTTTGAATAATGAATTATCAAAAAATGTAAATTCTGTAGATTTGTGACCATGATTTGTATGTCCTTTGAGGGTCCAAAGCCAGTAAATAGTGAGAGCAAACAGTGGTATGAACAGCCTGCCATAGTTGTGAAACACCCCCACTGGTCTCAGCTGAACATATTCCTGGACAAAATACATGTAGACTTATTCTTTTTGTCTAATGAGTGATGTTACAAGACTGGAATTCACAGCAAATTGTTCTTTTTTGTCTGTGCGGACTGGAAGGCTAACACTATACATGTACATGTACATGTAAATTTATAAGTAGATTATTAACATTTTACATTATGTTCAAAACTAATCATATTGCAATTTCTTTTAAATGTAGTTGTGGTCAGGTCAAAAGGTGTGTCTTAGCCTTAGTGTAACTTTGGCACCCATTATTTTGTCCAGTCTGCTGTTTAAGGATTGTCTTAATTCATAATTGCTGTGCACTTAACAAAAGGTATTTCCTAACGTTTTGAAATATGTAAGCTTGGTTGAATGAGTCGGATACATCCTTGACTGATGGTAATGATTCCTATGCGCATGTAATTAGTATTCAGGTATGACTAAGTACTTGACGATTGCAGAGCTAGTTATGTCAGTGCATAGCATGTGACACGCCCCCACACTGCCTGCACATCGGAAGTAAAAGCAGATGATATGACGATGATGATGATGATGATATCATATGTCATCTGGGGATTCCCCCATTTTGATGCTGCATTGAAATTTCTATGGGTTTGAGTTTCTGTCAAATTTTACATGCAACTTAATGAAACAGTCCAAGCTGCTGTGTGTTCCTTACGTTCTTTTCCCCAATATATCTCTTCCTCTGCAAAGAGATGTTATAGCAGAGTTTTTGTTATGCTTTTTGGTGCTTTGAAGGTCAAAGGTCAAAGGTCAGGCAGGTACATGTATATGAATAGCAAGGTATACAGAAGACTGGTACATGTGTTATCGTCATTGTCATTTTCAAGTATGTGTACATACAGTTGAATTTGGGGAAAGTAGTAAACACATATGTATCTAGAAATAAACATTTGGGATTAGTAAACACATATGTATCTAGAAATAAACATTTGGGATTAGTAAACACATATGTATCTAGAAATAAACATTTGGGATTAGTAAACACATATGTATTTAGAAATAAACATTTGGGATTAGTAAACATATGTATCTAGAAATAAATATTTGGGATTAGTAAACACATATGTATCTAGAAATAAACATTTGGTATTAGTAAACACATATGTATTTAGAAATAAACATTTCGGATTAGTAAACACATATGTATCTAGAAATAAACATTTGGTATTAGTAAACACATATGTATTTAGAAATAAACATTTGGTATTAGTAAACACATATGTATTTAGAAATACACATTTGGGATTAGTAAACACATATGTATTTAGAAATAAACAATTGGGATTACATGTGGGTAAGTTAAAGCTGTTTTTCCCGTACTTTCCCGGCCACATCTAAGATATCTGATGACTGTATCAAGCTGGTAGCCCTACTAGAGCTTGAATCGGACTAAACATCAAATAAAAAGATTTGTGTCGATTTACCTTCACAAAACCATAATACAATTCAATAATACTTTGTAATGGTTGGGAAATACCTTGGACTTGCCCAAGTATGACATGTATGTGAACGATTGAATGATAGTTTCATTTTGTTGAACAAAAGGTGAAGGTCATTATTCACACATCGGGGCACAAACTATAACTACTTTTAAAATGCACAGCTGAAAAGTCAGAAATGTCTCTGGCTGCCTGTTGATCTGATTCTATTTCTACATTTTCTTAGTTCCTGTATGCTCGTGTTTCATGAGTATAACTTTGAGATACATATAACTCAATGTGCAAAGGAACAATGTGTGAGCCTGTGAGGTTTCAGACTGTGTGGAGGTATAAACATGATTGAAGGACTAGTACAGTCAAACCTGCATAGAAACACCGTCTAAGGGAGACATTAAAAATGGTCTTTATAGGCAGATGGTCTTTATGCAGAGGTTTATTTCACCACATGTTTAATGAAAAACATTGGGAAACGAAATATGAAGTGTTTATAGACGGGTGGTCTTTCTATACAGGTGGTCTCTAAAGCAGGTTTGACTGTAAAAATGATCGCAGTGATTATGCAATGATAACTCCTCCTTTATCTGTATGGTATATAGGGATAGTTCGCTTAACAATCATGGGTTGTTGTCATTATCATGAAGAACAAAGGACAAAATTATTAACAAATAAAAACAATTGACCACATAAAATAGCATCAATTGTATTTTGTCTATGGACTCGGAATTAGTAGAGAAAGAGCTTGCTTACATAGTTTGTACGTAAAGATGTGGTGTGTGTGTGTGTGTGTGTACTGGTAAGTTTGTGAGAGAGGTTCCCTTCAATAAATTTCATATTGAGGAAGTAAATCCACCTAAAACCTCATTCAGATATGACCCAGCAAACCGGTGGCAGTTTTTTCTTTCTTTTTATGATGATGTAAAAGTGTAATACGCTGCTGTATCTTATAACACACGAGCTCAGTGAAAAACATGTACATGTAGGACCTTTGTAGCGCGCAGTTGCCATTCATTTACAGGTGAAAAAAAATAAGAATTAACAAAAAACAGAGGCTTTATTTTGCAGCGATATATTGTTTCATACCTGAACGAGCCTGAGAGTGTAACGTAATGACACGACCGCAAACAGACATTAATAATGAGCCTAACGCAATGTCAGTAGCCTTGCCTATCACATTGAAATGTGTGAAACATTACAGTGGCAAATCATGTAACCCGAGCATGATATGGGATATGCAATAAAAAGGTGATGAAATCGCTTACCTAGCACTTGATTTCTCGAAAGTCTTTGCGATCATGTTTTCTAGTTATGTACTTCTCTAAAAACGAGTTACACGAGGAACATCTGGTGCCCCTTCCACCCCCATTCATGTAAACCATTCATTCATTCGAAATGGTTTATTCATATACTTTCCTCGCCGCCACAAGGCCGAATTGCGAAAGATTACAATTACAATGTCATTTCAAGATGTACATTAAAAACATTGACAATAAAAAGGCATAATTAGAGTATCATGAATAGAATTAAAACAACTACGTAGAAGGATTAGAAAATGGGCTTTAAAATCGACTAGACAGGTAAAATATGAAGATATAGGGAAAAGGAAATATCCAACAATGATAAAGGAGAGAAGGAGAACGAGGAGAAACAAAAGGAGAAGAAAATATTTTTTTAAGGAGACGTGAAGGGAGAAGAAAAGACGTGTGTGTGAGGAGAGAGATGTAGATAGATAGAGAGATGGAGAAAGAGAGAAGGAGAGAGAGAGAGAGAGTAAAAATAGTTCCCCCTGAACAATCACCCACCGGGAAATTAACCCCCGGAAAACTACCCCCAAGGACAATAACCCCCTGGAATATTACATCCCGGAAAATTACCCCGAAGGACAACCACCCCGAGGACAATTACCCCCTGTTCATTAAAGGGGAAGTCTACCCTGAAAATAAGTTGGTTTTTATAAAAGCATAATTTTTTTTCGGGGGGGGGGGGTGTTACACCCACAAATGTAATAACGCCCACAAATGTAATAACGCCCACAAATGTAATAACACTTTACCCACAAATGTAATAACACCCACAAATGTAATAACACTTTACCCACAAATGTAATAACACCCACAAATGTAATAACACTTTACCCACAAATGTAATAAATTTCACCCACAAATGTAATAACCACTTTACCCACAAATGTAATAATTTTGAATCACCCACAAATGTAATAATGACTTTACCCACAAATGTAATAAATTTGAAGGGATATTTTGTCGAATTTGTTCAAAACTAAAACCCTGTAATAAAGCATGGGTATAGCGCGCAGTCTTTACTCCAGACCCGGTTATTTCAAAATTTAAAAATCTTCAAAACTAAGACCCCATAATCCTTTTCCTGTGGAATAACATGAGAATCGAGCGTAGTCTTTCCTCCAGACCCGGTCATTTCAAAAATAAAAACAATAAAAACAAAACAAAAATTCAAATCTAAGACCCAACAATCCTCCAAACTAAGACCCTGTAATAAAGCATGGGTTTAGAGCGTTGTCTTTACTCCACACCCGGTTATTTCAAAAATAAAATAAAACAAAACAAAACAAAACATTAACTTTAAAACTAAGGCTCCACCATCTTCCAAACTATAAGACCCTGTGATAAAGCATGGGTTTAGAGCGTAGTCTTTACTCCAGACCCGTTTAATTTTTAAAAAAATCTTCAAAACTAAGACCCCATCATCTTATTCATGTGGAATAACATGAGTATTGAACGTAGTCTTTCCTCTAGACTCGGTTATTTAAAAAAAAACAAAAAACAAAAACAAAAACTTTAAAAATAAGACCCACCATCTTCCAAACTAAGATCCTGTAATAAAGCATGGGTTTAGAGCATAGTTGTTCTTCCAGACCCGGTTATTTCAAAAATAAAAACAATAAAAAACAAAACAGAAAATTCAAATCTAAGACCCAACAATCCTCCAAACTAAGACCCTGTAATAAAGCATGGGTTTAGAGTGTTGTCTTTACTCCACACCCGGTTATTTCAAAAATAAAACAAAACAAAACAAAACAAAACATTAACTTTAAAACTAAGGCCCCACCATCTTCCAAACTATAAGACCCTGTGATAAAGCATGGGTTTAGAGGGAAGTCTTTACTCCAGTCCCGTTTAATTAAAAAAAATAAAAATCTTCAAAACTAAGACCCCATCATCTTATTCCTGTGGAATAACATGAGTATTGAGCGTAGTCTTTCCTCCAGACCCGGTTATTCAAAAGTTTAAAAAAAAAAAAAACTTTTAAACTAAGACCCCACCATCTTCCAAACTAAGACCCGGTAATAAAGCATGGGTTTAGAGCGTAGTTTTTCTTCCAGACCCGGTTATTTCAAAACTGTTTAAAAATCTTCAAAATTAAGACCCCATCATCTTATTCCTGTGGAAGAACGTTGTTGTTGTTGTTGTTTTTGTTTTATTGGCGTGTTTCATTCAATTATGAATATTTACGCCGAATTCAAATCACATTAATTAAATTTAAGAGGGAGCAGGAGAAAGAAAGAAAAAAAAAATCTACGCTGCTCAATTTTTCGCAATTTTGGAGATCCCAGACAGGCTGTCAGCATAAATCGTTGACTATTATGTTTGTATCTTCTGGCCAGCCCGGTTCGGTACATTGAACAGGCTTCTCGGCTTGCATGTATGCGTATGCGCAGCCTAGGCCCCTCCAATACCAACCATGACTATGCGATGCCTGTCGGTGGGATTGTCTCCTTTCCAGGAAATAAGACAAAACAAAAAGAAAAAGAAGAAATAATGGATTGCATTATATGATTTAAACTGAAAATCAAGTTTCAAAATCTCAAATTATGCAGACATTCTGGGCTTTGTGCAAGGTGCAGTTAGTAAAGTGACATACCTTTCCTTAATTGAGTATTGAGCGTAGTCTTTCCTCCAGACCCGGTTATTCAAAAGTTAAAAAAACAAAACAAAACAAAACAAAACAAAACAAAAACCTTTTAAACTAAGACCCTCCATCTTCCAAATTAAGACCCGGTAATAAAGCATGGGATTAGAGCGAAGTCTTCAGACTCGGTTATTTAGAAAAAAATGAAAAATCTTCAAACTAAGACCTCACCATCTCATTCCTGTGGAATAACATGGGTATAGGGCGTAGTCTTTCCTCCAGACCCGGTTATTTCAAAAGAAATAGAAATTTAAACAAATCTTCGAAACTAAGACCCACCATCTTATTACTCTTTTTTCATTTAAAAATAAATTACATTATTACATATGTGGATACAACACGTCACAAATAAATGATTGGTCGGCGGTCACACGAACTGACGAATCAGTCAAAATGGTCCATATATATAACACACAGAGGAGGGACCGATTCGATGGTTCGTTGACCGTCGACGATTTTTAATCATGTAAATATTCTAACGCCCACAAATATCCTGGAATTCAATGTTCGTAGAAAAAAAGTAATCGAATAAGTGACCTTAAATGTATTTAAATATTGACGCTGATTGTTTTATGCATGTGATTATGAAATATGTTCACGATATGTAACATATATATATATATATATATGTACGCTATTAGTGACATTGAAACGTTGGATTGCGATGTTATATTTTCATGAGTGCGTGAATGAATTACCTTTCTTCATGTGATGAACGTATCAATTACTTATACTGAAGACTACCAATTGGTACGCGGTACACGGTGTGAATTCATGAGAACGAAATTTATTCAAAGGCAAATACAAACAAAACACATTTATATTACAGTTTTCCCTACTTCTGAAACACTCAAGCAGCTATATAAACAAGAACAAGTCTGAAATGATAATCGGTTAACAAGCAAATAACAACGCATACTTTCATATAACAAATCATAAATAGCTGTATAACGAGATCACGCGAAACATATTTGCATGTTTTGAATGAACGATTGCACAACCCTTTGACTGATAAAATATCTATATACTCTCTCAATCAATGTGAGTAAATTGCAGAGGTTATGGTTTTATAGTGATGCAATGATGGATACATAGATTTTGTAAGATAGAAAGTATTTTATTCCAAACGAATGAAGAGGTTGTTTCATTAATATACAAACGGTAACAGAACCAAAATAATTATTACGTATAAAAAGGTGGAGTAACTCACATGTCTTTTACAAGCAAACAAGGTTATAATTTGGGCAATATTGAACCTGATAACATCAACTGAACTTGATATAAAACGCAAACAACCTAACACGTGACAATTCTTCTAAGCTAGGAAAAACAAGAGAACAAGATGCCGAAATACTAAATGTACCTGGCTTTCTGTAACTTAGTATTCGTCCATATAAAACTACTTAACACGTACAACTCCAAAAGTTTTTCAGTAATACTTTTCAGATGCTTCAAGAGTAGACGGAGTTGAAATGAAGTATGACTGATCAAATTAAACGGGTCTGGAGTAAAGACTACGCTCTAAACCCATGCTTTATCACAGGGTCTTATAGTTTGGAAGATGTTGGGGCCTTAGTTTTAAAGTTAATGTTTTGTTTTGTTTTGTTTTGTTTTATTTTTTAAATAACCGGGTGTGGAGTAAAGACAACGCTCTAAACCCATGCTTTATTACAGGGTCTTAGTTTGGAGGATTGTTGGGTCTTAGATTTGAATTTTTTGTTTTGTTTTTTACTTTTGAATAACCGGGTCTGGAGGAAAGACTACGCTCAATACTCATGTTATTCCACAGGAATAAGATGATGGGGTCTTAGTTTTGAAGATTTTTTTTAATTAAACGGGTCTGGAGTAAAGACTACGCTCTAAACCCATGCTTTATCACAGGGTCTTATAGTTTGGAAGATGGTGGAGCCTTAGTTTTAAAGTTAATGTTTTGTTTTGTTTTGTTTTATTTTATTTTTGAAATAACCGGGTGTGGAGTAAAGACAACGCTCTAAACCCATGCTTTATTACAGGGTCTTAGTTTGGAGGATTGTTGGGTCTTAGATTTGAATTTTTTGTTTTGTTTTTATTGTTTTTATTTTTGAAATGACCGGGTCTGGAGGAAAGACTACGCTCGATTCTCATGTTATTCCACAGGAAAAGGATTATGGGGTCTTAGTTTTGAAGATTTTTTAAATTTTGAAATAACCGGGTCTGGAGTAAAGACTGCGCGCTATACCCATGCTTTATTACAGGGTTTTAGTTTTGAACAAATTCGACAAAATATCCCTTCAAATTTATTACATTTGTGGGTAAAGTCATTATTACATTTGTGGGTGATTCAAAATTATTACATTTGTGGGTAAAGTGGTTATTACATTTGTGGGTGAAATTTATTACATTTGTGGGTAAAGTGTTATTACATTTGTGGGTGTTATTACATTTGTGGGTAAAGTGTTATTACATTTGTGGGCGTTATTACATTTGTGGGCGTTATTACATTTGTGGGTGTAACAGGGGGGGTAATTGTCCTCGTGGGGGTGGGGATGGATGATTGTCCTCGGAGGTAATGGTGATTGTCCTTAGGGGTAATATTCCGGGGATATTGTCCTTAATTGGGGGTAGTTTTCCGGGGGCTATTTTCAGGGGCCTATACGAGGTTTAAAAAAAAAGAATTATTAGAGAACTTTTCATTTTCATTAGTAGTAGGCCGTATGTTTTGTTGTTGGTGATGGCGCTGGTGGTGGTGGTGTTGTTGTGTTTTGTTTCCCTCATTATTTGTTTAATGAGCATTGTGGTGTATATTCATGTTTTCAGTTTAGACTATTACAACAGGTTATTGCTAATTTTAAGTTGCAAGGTACGTGCTATCTCCCATTCAGTTTGTGTTATATTTCCGTCGTGGATAGTCATTTATGAATGCTATTTGGTATGCATGAACTTGACGTCATGGGTAAACTTTGGTCACACCCATATCGATCCGTGCACACCTCAGAGGGGACTGAATTTGTTCATATGCGTGTAATATAAATGGAAGGTGGGATTATTTTTAAAGACTAATCTCCCATTGAGTTCTTCATTTGTTATGCCTATGGAAATCTTTTCGCGGTGTTTTTTTACCATTCCATACTAACCTAAACACACCCAGTCCCGCCGTCTCCACCTTATCTATTATGCAATCTGTTTCTGGTATCCTCTTCCAGCAAGTAAGCCTACATGTACAGCCCGAAGTGTCAGGTGAAGAGTGCAAATATCCTATTTAACTTGTTCATATGCGTGTTATATGAATAGAGGGTAAGATCTTTAAAAAAAAAAAAACACCCATCAGAGCGGCAGATCACCTAATTCGTCTCCGTGACGAATTCAATATCTAGTTAATTTTGGTTTGTTCATGACTCTTGAGAGATATTTGATGTTTATAATGAATTCAAGTGCTGTCTTGGTCTACTTTCAGATTTTCGTTTTGAGTTTGAAAGTAACTTCTTATCATCTCACTTTCTTCTCTAATCAGATTAACAAAATCGTATGAAAGTAGTAGGCCTATACCAACATTAAATTTTTGAAGTGATGTAGAAGGGAAAATAAAGTGTGGAAATGCAAATGGCATTAGCTTAAGAAGAAGGGACAAATTCACCCCTCATGACTGTTAAGAAGAGATCTTGGCGGCACATTTAACATTTATTTTGGCAAATGTGAGCCTGTTATCATGTTCCATCAAACGATACATTTCTGTCTTTCCTCCCCCGCCCTCCGATCATGAAAATGCTTCTTTGCTAAATATGAGTCGGGGGTCACATAATACAGGATCAACAAAAGTAACGATAATTATGATTTTCGATAATATAATTGATATGACGATAAAATTAGTTGATAATTAATCATTTATATGACAGTACCCTCTTAATGACTTTTGATATTGTATCTTCATATATTTCCATATTGTGCAATTGACAATTAATAAAAATATAGAGTAGCGCAGAGGGTTTGTAATGTTATGAACAATTATATTCTTAGAAGTCATCGCTGATGTCATCATTTCCATTGCTCGGATCTTTATTTTTTTCAAATTACTAACGTCACATATGCCACAATGGAAACAAACTTATGATTTTGATCTGAGATACAGATATTCTTCGAAAACTCTTAAAATTTAGGAACTTTAGTGTTGCGCCTCATACATCTGAATCAATTTGTCAGTGAGATATTAACGATACACAAAGATACTTTTTACTTTTAAGGATAGTTCATGAGAGGTCAATTTTCTATATGGCAATTTCCTCGGCTAGTAGCAATATGTTTCTTATTTTATTTTCCTGTTCACATCACAACATCAAAAGTTAACGAGAATTACACTGAGTAATATTTTTGTCTTTAATTTTTGTTATATTTACCCCAGTATTACGGAATTTTCAAGTGCCGTGAGGATATGCGATTATATGTTTCTATTCTGGTCGTGTAATTTAAGAAATACCTAGTTAATGACAAATTTGATTTAATCTTTAACATAATGGTCCTTATTCAGAATTCCGGTTTAATTAAACTCTGGTTTAACTTGGACTGAAGTTTAAGTTAAACCGGAGTTCAGAATGCGGGTCAATGAAGTCAACAGACCTATCATTTCAAATAAATTACACAACTTAGCCAACAGATCTCATGACAAATAGATGTAGTGCAATAAGCAGGATCGTCGATGACTGGACTTTTGTAAATGCAGTAGGGGGTTACGGACCAGATTTGCATACAAGTTTGATGAAAGTAGCTCTATAAGCAAAAACAATATATTTAGGTGGGTCATCAAACCTTGTGATTTGGTAACAGCTCGTAAAAATACAAATAATTTTCCAACGTGAAAATTTAAATGGGGAACGGGAGTAAATTTGTCCACAAGTTAGCTGAAATTTTCCAACAAGTAAAACAATCAATTTGTTGGCATTCAACATTTGTGATGTGCCGATGTGCATACAAATTCAAACGTTACCGACTGAATATTTATTAACGGAAAAGGAGGTGTTGGACCAAATTTGCCCACAATCTACATGAAAGTTTCTCGAAAAATGTTCCTGAAAAATTCCAGATTTTCCAACATAATTTTTGTTTACAAGGAGAGTATCATACCCAAGATTTCCCACCTCTATATATGATTACAGTGATACTCTGTAAAGAACCCCAAACAGTACAAGGCAGTGTGTAAGATTGAAAGTGATACTATTCAAGGTTTAGCAAATTTACTTTTATTATAATACACTTTTTATTGTTATTAGGTTATTAGATACTTAATTAAACCTCTCATGTCTATACTCTTTTCAAATGAATATAAGTCATTGAGGAAGTCAATCAGCACGTGCTTTCGACCACTTGTAAAAATTTCTTTGACTAATCAAAGGGGCAGGGGGCACTTACACCCTCCCCCCCCCCAAAAAAAAAAAATCGAACTATGACCCCCCAAAAAGAGAGTTAAGGGCAAGGAGAGAGAGGGGGAGAGAGAGAGAGAGAGAGAGAGAAAAGGAAAAAGATGGTAAGGAACGTGTAAGATAATAAGAACCCCCCTCTCCCCCTATAGTCAGCGGCCTTTACAAGTCACACTCAATTAGCCTAGTGAGACCGCGATCGATGCCCCCTCCCCGCCTACGCTACGCCACTGTAAACGATGACTACATTTCATGTGGATCACGTACTTTAGATGAGATGTCGACATCTTCCTTTCGTACACGTTGCAGGCGCTTACGAAGGCACATATATCATGTATATAATCTTATTATGTTGGGGGGGGGTCTTAAATTTGTTACTATTATCCGGGGTGGGAGGGGGGCTGCTGACTATGAAAACGATAGCCAGTTATATAATGTGTCAACAAATCATTTATGATCAGCATAAATGTGCAATCGATCAGCGAGTGGTTATCTTGAGATAGAGTTGGGAACTTTACTTATTCATTAATTTTCACTCTTTAATTATACCAACGGATCGTCTCAGGAAGCAATATTGAGATACAAACTATATGCCTGCAAATAATCCATCCATCTTTGTCTGGGGGTATTTTGCTTATATGTCTTTAAACTATTTAAAAGAAATACATACATTAACAAAACCTATGCTGAATACTCGATCATGGTCATTGCTCGATCCTGAAACTGAATAATAGATTATCATATTACACTTGAAACTAAACTTCGAGACAAAGTGTATCTTCCCCATCTCTCTCTATATATATCCCGCTATTTTTACCCAATGGCCAGTGGCTCTGAAACATGATACCAACAGCGTTGCTCATCAAATTCACGAATGGAATGAGCGAGCATTGACTACGGTAACTGCAAGTGAGGACAACACAAGTGATAATTGTTAAAGATTGTAATCTCACAAAACGTGGCTTATCTCTTCTTGTTGAGGTTTTACATTTTTCACAAACAGTTTGAGATATGAACTTCAGAAAAAAAACAGCAAGTACGTGTAAATGGCAATGCATTGGCGGACAGTGTCAATTATGTGAGGAGATTTTTCATTTGTGAAGAGATCATTCAGAAATTGCAAGAGATTGGATGAAGAGTTCATCATTTGTTCTAAAAATTATCAGTTCGATGTGGAATCGTCGAATGTATGGCCAAACTCTCAATAATGAGATGAGATCATTAATATTGGGACAATATCAAGACAAGATCATCACTTAGGGGACAAGATTCCTAACTTTGTGATGAGATTCTCAATTAGTTAATGAGGTCATGAATAACTAATTGGTGCCGAGATTATTGATTTTCTGACAAAATCATCAACTTGCTGTCGAGATTATCAAGCAGGTGACGAATTTATCAACTGTGTGACGATATCATCACGTTGGGTAACTTGAACTTTACTAAGAGATAATTGATCAATCGTGTGGTGAGATCATCAACTGTGTACCAAGACTATTAGTTTGGTTGACGATATCAATGTGTGACGATTAGTTGGGTGGCGAAATCGTTCATTTAGCAACTGGTTGGCGAGATTATCAGCTGCGTGACGAGACCATCAATAGTGTGACGAAAAAATTGACTTGATAACGAGATGACGAAATCACCTATTGTTTGAAGAGATCATCACTTGCGAAACGAGATCATCAGTTCGAAATGGAAGAAACTTATCACGGATGCCCAAACAAATTCAACCAAACTGCGGGGAATACCACAAACTTCAATATATTCCTTGCATATACGATACCCATGATACCTCTGGCATTTTGTGTCATTGTTGGTAACTCACTGGTCATTGCCGCGGTCTACAGGAAACGAGCTCTACGGACTCCAACCAACCTGATTCTCGCAAGTCTTGCTGTAGCTGATCTTCTGACAGGCCTGGTAGCTTGTCCCTTGCAAAGCTTTGCTCTCTACGAAGTCTTCACTCCTCAAGCTACCACGTCAATTGTTTTGACCCTCCCCTACGTCGTGTTCAGCGGAATAGCCTTTCTCCATATTGTAGCTGTGACAGTTGACCGACATATCGCGATAACGAGACCACTGCGTTACGCGAGCTTGGTGACGCATAAGCGTGTCGGCCTTGGAATAGTGTTGATGTGGGTGCTGTGCGTGGTTGGCTTCGCCATTCGTACTACCGTCTCTGTTGTGATAAACATCAGTGATGGCTGGGCGATTATTTGTGAAGCGGATGAATTCGAAACACCACTAGCACGAGTCCAGACCTGGTCCATCCTTGCTTTCATCTCCGTCCTCACTCATTTGCTCATCGTGTTTAATATCAAAATCTTGTACATTGCCATGAAGCAGTCCAGAGCGATTTCTGGACAAAGAGATGCCTTAGAGAAGCTTGGACATCCAGGTCTGCAGGTTGGTCGACTGAAGGCAGTCAAGACAACCGCAATTGTCGTCGGTGTTTTTCTCATGTGTTGGATCCCAGTCTACGCCTACTTCTTGGTCCAACTGGCTAATATCGGTGGTGTCATCTTACGAGATGTCGTCACAGTGTCTGGTCTGTTGTCAGTCGTCTTGAGTTCCGCTGTAAATCCTTGCATCTATTGCTACAGGGATCGAGTATTCAGACGCGCATTCTTGTGCAAATCTATTCGAAGTTCGAATGACAACATTTCCAGGCCCCAACACATCAATGAATTGTCTGTGTTTAACTTTAGTAGACGTAGTTCCCGAGCTCTAGGAGCCGCTGCGGATATCGATGTAAATGATAACTGTCTTGCTCTGATTCAGACGAATCCTGCTGATAACTTAAAGGTTTAAAACCAAAGTGTTATCCCACTCCATTGTCTCCCATCCCGCAAAGACATAATCTATCTTAACAGAAAGAAGAATTGACGCACTTTTAAAGAACCTTAGCATAAACTGGCATATTTTCAGGCTTTATATGTATGTAATATACACCATTGCCGTTAGGCGATATCAACAATAATATTTATTCATAGAAATGTTGACGATTTTATTTCACTCGAATTCAAAAGCGGTATCAAATCAAATGTTCATTATGAGGGGTATTTAGCCTAGGCTAATACCCTGCAGAGAAATGGAATATGGTAACTTGGTTTCATTCCACCCGTACAGATTAAATACTAACTCTTAGACAGATCATACGTATCTATACATTGTAGAAAGATATAAAATACTAGAAATAAATATTTTGTATACATGTATATAGCTAAAGAAACGATAAGTCTGCCTATTACCCAATGTTGCAATATTGCCCAAGCAGGCATACAAACCCGTCAATCAATACATCCGATGTTTTGTTTCATGGAAGAGACTTCTACCATAATGTTAATTGATTATTAATATGTTATAAAGGATTTTTTCCAGACTAGAGGGGAATTCATTAGTTTAAGAACTCGCATGAAATGTACTGCTCAAAACTTATTTGGAGATAGTCAAGCCTATTATGCAGTAGTGCATACATTTGCATTTATGACACAAAGTCAATCTGGTTTGTGTTAAGTTCAGGAAATAGAAATTAAACCCATATAAATGTTATGATAATGCATGCTTCAGGTTGCCTAGTGAATGTTTCCTTTTGTTAATTGTTATCCGGCAACCTGTTGGTATAGAAATAGAAATATGTAACTATTGAAAATGAATTTTTCTCGCATACTTTTCTTAGTTTTGATGTTAATTACCCAGGCAAGGAAAGTGGATAAATAAAGGTTGCTTAGGGAAAATCAGGGGAACCCCTCTAGTTAGTGGCAGTGCTAGGGTGCAGAAGTTATGCACGAGCCAGATTTCAGTGAGTAAAGCAGCAGAAACGTTTTTCTCTGGGAGATTTCCACGTCGAGGCGAGATGCGAGCCCCAGCTGCCATGTTTTCGTTATAAAAGTATTAATAAGCGCTCGATCTCAGCCTGCCTGCACGTCATTCGTGGTCAAGAAGGGAGCCTGGTAGAGAGAGACTACAAAACTGAGCTGCCAAGTCAGCGGTGTTGTCTACCAAGAGACTGGCCAAGCGACCCGGGACTGTGAGGGACTCACCAGATGGAAGCTACCCTATCTTAAAGTTATGTATTTGTAATTTATTTTATGTTCTGTTCATCTTGAACGCCACAATTTGAAAGCTTAAGATTAAACTTCATTATAACTTTATAGAATTATGTTTTGTTGTCTTTTCTGAGTCCTAGTAGTAGTTTAAAGAAGAAGAAAAAAGTCACTCACGTTACATATAAGATAAGATAAGATAAGTTGGTTTCCACAATATCTCATTTTACAAAGAGTGTAACAACATATTAAAAAAATGATTATAATATACATGTAAATACAATACCGGTACACACTGCTCATAAAATTGTCCTTCAGTTGAACTTAAGAGATATAGTGCCGGAGCCTATGGAAAAGCAGAGCTTATTGTGGATAGGCTCCTTAAAAAACTACAAATGACATAATTAACTAAAGTTAGGTTTATAAAATACAAATACACGCTAACACAGGGAAAGGTAGATTACAGGCCTAGGATACATGAACCGATACTCACAATTAACTACAAAAGACAAGGGAAAGGGAAGGGAATATATCTGCAGCTCATTGAAACAACAGTACAATGTAATTTGTTCTCAACATGAGTACTATATGTACATAGTTGGCATGGCCACACCGTTATTTACTCATTGTAAATAACAAAAGCATACTGCTTGGAGACAAAAATAATCAGGAATCAGTACTGACAATATGCATTCAAATAATGACATTTCAATTTTCTTCTGAATACATTAACACTAACAAACCTTTTAATCACAGAATCGAGAGAATTCCAGAACTTGGGACCTGTATACATTAAGGTATTTTAAACAAAGCGTGTTCTTGTTCTAGGAAGGTGATAGGAAAACGCCTGTCGGGTAGGATAGTCGTGAACTTGATTTCTTTTCTTAAACAAATATGATAGTGCCTGGGGCAGTTCGTTGTTATACAGCTGAAACATAAGGCTTCCTAATTGTAAATTAAAAATATCCTGAACTCTCAGTACTTTAGTATCAATGAAGAGAGGGCTCGAGCGAGTACGAACAGGTAAATTGCGAATTGTACGTATTGCTCTTTTTTTGAACAACCAGGATTTTGTCCAGTACGAGTTTCAATGAATTATCCCAGGCAAGAATACCATAGTTCAAGTAGGGCAACATTTGCAATACATATGATGGGAACATAGATTTCAGTTTGTATATCACACCAGCATTTCTTGATAGTAATGAACACAAATAATTTGTATTTTCCAGGTCATTCCATCATCAATAAACAGGCCAAGAAACTTGGTCGATTGTACTTTCTTAATGTTGATATTGTTGAAATAGATATCTCCAGGTAAATCGGAGATTGAATTGCTAAAAAAACATGAAATTAGTTTTGTCCAAGTTCAGTGATAGTCTATTCGCAAAAATCCACTGTGCAACATTCTCAAGTTCCGAATTGACAGTTTCAACAAGAATTTGAGGATTCTTATGTGAATAAACTATGCTTGAGTCATCTGCGTATAGTATAAATGACAATAGTAGGGATGAAAATTTGAAGTCATTTATATATGTTATGAATAGTAGTGGCCCCAAGAGAGATCCCTGAGGAACACCGCACGTGACAGGCTTGACACTCGATGCAATCCCATTTAATGAAACAAATTGTGTTCGACTACTGAGGTAACTTTTGTACCATTCCAAGGCCTTACCCCTGACACCATAATGCTGAAGCTTTTTTAAGAAAATTTTATGATTAATTGTATCAAGTGCCTTGGAAAAATCCAAAAATAATCCTACAGTATGACAGCGGTCATCAAGAGCAGACGCAATTTTATTTATAAAAAGTAATATAGCATGAGACGTAGCATTTTCTCTCGAAAACCAAACTGAGAATCCGCCAAAATTCCACAACGTGAGAAAAAATTAAATGTTCGATTGTAGATCTATTTTTCAAGAATCTTTGAAAAAGTGTTGAGTAGAGAAATTGGCCTGTAATTACTACGTTCCAGAGGATCACCCTTTTTAAAAATCGGTATAACTTTTGCTATCTTCTTTTTTCCAGGTACTATACCATTTAACATTGACATATTCATAATACAGGTTACAGGTACGATAATTTCTTTAATGCCACTTTTCAGTAACATATTGGTAATATCATCATAACCCGGGGCCTTTTTAATCTTTAAACTGTTCATAATAGTTATTTCTTGTTCATTGGTTGATACCATGAATAGTGTAGAGGGGTTGGGATTATTCAAAAAACAATCAAATGATTTTGCCGACTTTGGTATAGATCGAGCCAAATCTGGTCCAATATTGGTAAAAAAAAAGTCATTAAATATTTCGGCAATAGTTTGTTGTCAGTTGTGGTTTCCTGATTCTTAATTTTAGAGATATTTAGTGAATTTGGTGAACTATTAAGTACATTTTTTGTGGTTTTCCATGTTCCTTTAATGTCTCTACTACAGGAAGTAAACTGATTACAATAATACTCTTTTAGCATTCCGAAGCGGGTTTGTCAATGTATTTTTATAATTTGTGTACTTCAAACGATTTTTATTTGTGGGGTTACATTTGTTTTGTAGAACAGCCTATTTTTCCTGTTAATAGATTTCAAAAGAGTCGAATTGATCCAAGGCATTCGAGGAGTCTTTTTGTAACTTGAGAGTTTGAGATTCTGTATCGGGAAAACTTCATTGTAAAGTTAAATAAAGATATTCAAAAATTTGTGTTGATATGGTAATTTTAAGAATTTAATATCTGGTTTTCCCACATTATCTGATATAGTCTAGGTCCCGTAAATTATAAATGCGACCATACTTTCCACTCCTCGACCTTTTGGATCTTCTTTATGAAAACCATATTTGCCTTCATCTCTGTCATCGTGATATTTTATATTGATATATTCTATAACCACTAACAATGTTAATTGCTTTTACGTACTGTAGTTCGTGACATATATTATTTCATCTTAATAATTGTATAATGTCATACTCATCACTTTGTAAACCTGGAAGCAACTGATCTTATACACTCAACATCACATTTTCTGTCGGTTATATTGCGTATTTACTGTGTCGAACTTACTTCTAATTTATCTAGCCACATTTGCCAATGTTTTGTATTATCTTATAGTATTGTTGTATGTTCATGACAACCTACTCCCTTCCTTCTTTCTTTTCATCACCTCTCTCTCTCTCTCTCTCTCTCTCTATCTCCCCCTCTCTCTCTTTTCCTCTCTACCTCTCTTTCACTCCCTACCTCTCTTTCCCTCTCTAACTCACCCCTCTCTATCTATTTGCCAATCCATCTCTTTCTCTCTCTCTCTCTCTCTCAACGCCACCTGCCTTCCTCTTGCGGTCTTCACTTACATCGCACTTTATTATTTTGAACTTTCACCTATACATGTACACTAAAAATTGTACTACATGTACTAATTTAATGGTAGACTTACATGTGTTCCTTGGTATTATATTCATGAATAATTGCATACTGTGTACTTGTATTAAAATGATTCGACATGCTAGTAATGTATTTTTTATCATGTAAATACTTTTGTAAAAATATTGTACAATATTCAGCCCCTGGGCTTCGATGCATATTTTTGAATAAATGCCCATTTAAATAAACCACTGTTGTTATATTGGAATACACACACACGCACACACGTGGCATGAAATTTTGGACTAAACTTTTCAGTTCTTTCTTGTCGTATTTCGAAATGTGAGCAAGGGCATTTGGAAGGCATGAGATATGCATATATGTATAATTATAGTTAAAGTTACTTGGATTGTTTCTACCAAACTATCATATCGCATGTGTGTTTCGTCCCATTTTCCATTGGTGTGCATTGCATGTTAATTTCAGCAAGACTGCGTCAATTTATTAATCATTTTGATGATTCTAAAACCTCACAGATACAGTAATTTTTCTGTATTGCATAATTAACATTTTCCCAATAGACCGGTTTACTAACATACTCAAATTTTATGCATACTTTTAAAACAAACTTTGTTACCTTTAGGGTTATTCTTGACAACCTGAAAGCTTGTCCGATGAGTCCCCGGCATAGCAACACGTAATGTATGCAGACTGGATTCTTAGTACAGTCAAACCTGTCTATAGCGACCGCCCAAGGGAAACACAAAACAGTGGTCTTTGTAGACAGGTGGTCTTTGTAGACAGGTTCCTTTAGTACATGTTTTAATGAGAAACCATTTTGAAGGGAAACAAAAAATGTGGCCTTTGTAGACAGGTGGTCTTTGTAGACAGGTGGTCACTAAAGCAGGTTTGACTGTATTGTAGTTAATTCATTAATAACAATTCAAAATGGAATAACTCGTTACAAGGTCCCTAGGAAAGAAAAATCCATAACTTTGGAACCGGTCTATCGCTTCCAGACAATTTTACAATGCAAATCCACAAATTTCATTTAAATTGTTTAATTATGTAAAATACACATGTACAACACGAAAAACTAAGTCTTGCACTCTTTAATTAACAAATATTCCTCTTCAGACACATTTATTTTGAAAATCCGTGCATAGGTGTGTGACTGTTAGATGGTATCCTCTTTTAGATAATTAGACAATTTAAGTGAAATTTTGCCATAACAATTTTGGCAAATTTGGGGCTCCCAACATTAGAGGGGCTTTAAATTCAAATTGTAATCTATTGGTACAGTAGGGCCACCTTTTTATGCCGTACAACAGTAATGATAGTGATGACGAATAATTTAGATTCAGAAGCATGCGAGATGGCCATCTCGGGCAAGATTTCCTTTGGTACGCCTACCCCATCCCTCTCTCCAAGTTTTGGAAAAAATGTAGCCTACATGGCTGATAAAGATATTTTACTTTTCATTACTTTTATTTTTATTTTAAAGAGAGGGTTCATTGATTTTAAACTTTACTGAATTTGGTATCATTGCAATCGAAAAATTACACTAAGTAAAATTATTACATTTGTGTAACTTGTAAATTCGAGCGAAAATTATAAAAATTGATTAAACTTGACGAAAAATCAACCCACTCAAGACCCCGAAAACATCGTATATAGTTCAGCTGATTTTTCAGTGACGTCACAAAATGAACGATGGGCCGCTCAGCTGAAATGATTGACGACGGTGCGCGATGCAGTTTGCGTGCACATGTATTGCATTGACTCATGAGTACCGTACCCATTCATACCCAACGTTGTTTACCTTCATCAAAATCCCCTGGAAATATCGATATGGACGAAAACATACTTGATATGAGTTTTGAGGAGATAGAAGAAGGAAGTACCTCACGGTCCACCTCACGGTATTACCTATATATAGAGAGAGAGAGATAGGGAAGATACTCTTTGTCTCGAAGTTAAGTTTCAAGCGTAATATGATGTTTGAGCTAGTCAGTAACGCTGTTGGTATCGTGTTTCAAATCCACTTACTAAGTGGATTTGAAACACGATACCAACAGCGTTACTGATCAAATTCACGAATGGAATGAGCGAGCATTGACTACGGTAACTGCAAGTGAGGACAACGCAAGTGATAATTGGTAAAGATTGTGATCTCAAAAACCGTGCTTATATCTTCTTTATGAGGTAGTGAAATTTTACATCAACAGTTTGAGATATGAACTTCAAAATATAGATTTTGCAAAGACTAAGCAGCAACTTCATGTAAACGGCAATGCATTGAAGAACAATACCAATTATGTGAGGAGACTTCAGACTTTTCATTTGTGACGAGATCATTAAGAAATTGCACGAGGTTGAATGAAGAGTTCATCATTTGTTCTAAAAATTATCAGTTCGATATGGAATCGTCGATTGTATGGCCGGACTCTCAATAATGAGACGAGATCATTAACATTGTGATAATATCAACAGGGAAACAAGATCATCACTTAGGGGACGAGATTCTTAACTGTGTGATGAGATTCTCAATTAGGTAACGAGGTCATGAATAACTAATTGGTGGCGAGATTATCAATTTCGTGACAAAATCATCAACTGGCTGTTGAGATTATCAACTGTGTGACGAAATTATCAACTGTGTGACGATATCATCACGTTGGGTACCTTGATCTTCACTAAGAGATAATTGATCAATCGTGTGGTGGGATCATCATCTGTGTACCGAGAATATTAGTTTGGTTGACGAGATTAACGTTTGACGATTAGTTGGGTGGCGAAATCGTTCATTTAGCAACTGGTTGGCGATGTTTTCAGCTGCCATCAATAGTGTGACGCAAACATTGACTTGATAACGAGATTATCTATCGGGTGAAGGAATAATCATTAACAAGGGTATGAGATCATCCATTATCTACGAGATTAAAGACTGTGTGACGAGGTTATTAATTGTGTGACGAGGTCACCACTTGGGTGACGGGATTCACTTGTATGACAGCATCCTCAGGTGACGATATTATAAATTGTGGACGAGTTGATCAATATTGCGTCACGGAATCATAATTTGGGTGAGGTTTTCAATTAGATGATTATATCATTAATTGGGTCACGAGATAATCGACTGTGCGACGATATCGTCAACCGCGTGGCGAGATCATTCATTTAGCGATTGGTTGGAAAGATGATCATCTGCGTGACGAGACCAACAACCGGTTGACGAAATCATAAAT
Source organism: Mesocentrotus franciscanus (assembly GCA_037976565.1). Lineage (NCBI taxonomy): Eukaryota > Metazoa > Echinodermata > Echinoidea > Camarodonta > Strongylocentrotidae > Mesocentrotus > Mesocentrotus franciscanus. The sequence goes on along the minus strand of CP137682.1, from coordinate 8,934,862 downwards.
TGTGTGGCGGGATAATAAACAGTGTGACGAAACCATTAACTAGATAAGTAATGATATCATTGTGTGACGATGTTATAAATTTTCATTCATAATATCACTTATTACGGTGGACTATCAATATTGTGAAGAAATAATCAACTGGATAACGATATCAATTATGTGAAGAGGCTTAAAGTTGTATCAAGATATTGTCAACCAGATGACGAGATCATAGGTTGTTTGAAATCGTCGAGAACACCAATCGTGTGAAGGAACCTTCAAGTATGCGACTAGATCATTAATTATGAGTGAAGAGACAGTCAAGGACATGACGGAACAATTAACCGCGTGACGAGATAATCAGTGTTGCAACAAAATATTGATATCATCAGTTTTGCGTCGAAATTATCAGTTTTGTGATGAAATCATTCATCCTGTCCATTGCGAGTCAAATCAAATCAAATCAAATCATCTATTCTATGACGAAATCACCTATCGTGTGACGAGATCATCAGTTCGAAATGGAGGAAACTTATCACGGATGCCCAAACAAATTCAACCAAACTGCGGGGAATATGACAAACTTAAAAATATTCCTTGCATATACGGTACCCATGATACCTCTGGCATTTTGTGTCATTGTTGGTAACTCACTGGTCATTGCCGCGGTCTACAGGAAACGAGCTCTACGGACTCCAACCAACCTGATTCTCGCAAGTCTTGCTGTAGCTGATCTTCTGACAGGCCTGGTAGCTTGTCCCTTGCAAAGCTTTGCTCTCTACGAAGTCTTCACTCCTCAAGCTACCACGTCAATTGTTTTGACCCTCCCCTACGTCGTGTTCAGCGGAATAGCCTTTCTCCATATTGTAGCTGTGACAGTTGACCGACATATTGCGATAACGAGACCACTGCGTTACGCGAGCTTGGTGACGCATAAGCGTGTCGGTCTTGGGATAGTGTTCACGTGGGTGCTCTGTGTGGTTGGCTTCGCCATTCGTACTACCGTCTCTGTTGTGATAAACATCAGTGATGGCTGGGCGATTATTTGTGAAGCGGATGAATTCGAAACACCACTAGCACGAGTCCAGACCTGGTCCATCCTTGCTTTCATCTCTGTCCTGACTCCCTTGCTCATCGTGTTTAATGTCAGAATCCTGCACATTGCCATGAAGCAGTCCAAAGCGATTTCTGGCCAAAGAGCTGCCTTAGAGAAACTTGGACATCCAGGTCTGCAGGATGGTCGACTAAAGGCAGTCAAGACAACCGCAATGGTCGTCGGTGTTTTTCTCATGTGTTGGATCCCAGTCTACGCCTACTTCTTGGTCCAACTGGCTAATATAGGTGGTGTCATCTTTCGAGATGTCCTCTCAGTGGCTGGTCTTCTGTCAGTCGTCTTGAGTTCCGCTGTAAATCCTTGCATCTATTGCTACAGGGATCGAGTATTCAGACGCGCATTCTTGTGCAAATCTATTCGAAGTTCGAATGACAACCTTTCCAGGCCCCAACACATCAATGAATCGTCTGTGTTTAACTTTAGTAGACGTAGTTGCCGAGCTCTAGGAGCCGTTGCAGATATCGATGTTAGTTATAACTGTCTTGCTCTGATTCAGACGAATGCTACTGATGACTTAAAGGTTTAAAACCAAAGTGTTATCCTACTCCATTCATACAGGATTGACGCATTCTAAAAGAACCTTAGCATAAACTGGCATATTTTCAGGCTATATGTTTGTAATACATGTATATACCAATATACCATTGCCGTTCGGTGATGTTCACAATTTGTTCATAGAAATGTTGACAATTTCATTTCTCTCGAATATGTGATGAGAATACGAATTTATACTGGTAACAAAATTAATTTTTCAATATGTGGGATATTTAGCCTAGGCCACTACCCTGCAGGAATATGGTAACTCGGTTTCATTTCACAATGTACACCCGTACAGATTAAATGCTAACTCTTAGACAGATCAAACGTACCTATACATTGTAGATAGAGATAAAATAATAGACATAAATATTTTGTATACATGTGTATAGCTAAGAAAATGTGAGTTCATTGTATACGGTGAAGAATGCACGATTTGCTTTTATTATAGAAATCCAATACAAGTATTGAGGAGTTCTTCTACCAAACGTTGATTGGTTCTGAACATAATTTGACATCGAATGTGTCATTTCACTTCATGTTTGGCCTGATATAGCCTTAGTAAAGACCACAAATACTAATATTGTTTTAGTTGGTTGGCATGGTAACGTGTGAGAGAAAATCGCTGGGAGTTGCTATGTGTACTTGAAAAGAGTTGAGTAGCATCAGTCTATACCCACTCGGGCACATCGTCTAATTAAATTAATAATCTTATGTGGAAAATTGCTCTCTCTCTCTCTCTCCCTTCCTTTACTTGTACTATTCAATGGTGGTGCGACATGGGTATACCCCATTACAATGCAACAGATTGGGAAAAGGAACACGAGAAGATGACCAGCTGATCCTGATTTATCCACCACTATAAAAAGTGTGAACCAGATGGGAAATTTCAAAGCGACTTTACAAACTCTTTATTTCACATCGTATTCATGGAATCGCGAGATATTCTTCTAAAGAATCACAATTTATTTAAAGAAACGATAAGTCTGCCTATTACCCAATGTTGCAATATTGGCCAAGCAGGCATACGAACCAGTCCCCTACAATTTTCCAGATGGCAATCGAGAAACAATCTCCCCCCCCCCCTTTTTTTTTCTTTGCCCTCTACTTTTAAAACCCGGTGCTTAACTGAATTCCTTCCTTCTTTCTTCCTTACTTTTCTTTCGTTCTTTCCTTCTACTTTATTTCTTTCCTTCCTTCTGCTTTCTTTCATACTTTCCTTATACTTTCTTTCCTTCCTTCCTTCTTCCTTTTTTTATTTCTCTCTTTCTTTCTTTTTTCTACTTTCTTTCTTTTGTTTTGTGATTCTCTATTTGGTTTGATTCGGTTATAATTCGGTTTTATTTGGCTTTTAAGTAAAATCAAAATAGATGTCCACCTCATTCATGATCGAACGATATTTGTTTCTCCTTCAGTACACTGTATCCTTAACCTAATTGTTTCCAAAGTGTGCAGTTCAAATTTAATCGTCAACAAGAAATGCAAAACCTATATATAGACGTGTGTGAAGTGTCAGTGACCACTTGAGATGCGCTTGAAAACGGTTTAAATCTACTTATTTATTATCTACAAGTACGTATCACATGTATAGATTAGTTTCGTTTTTCTGTCAAGTGCGGTAATTTTGTCATGCGAAAAAAGGCGAAATAAATGAGTGATATCACCTATTTAAATATTGTTATGATGTACGTTTTCATATTCAATCTTGCTTTTTTGTCTACAAGCTATCAATCGTTATATATACACCTGTATATATATATATTTGTTTTGCTTCACTCTTTATTCTCGCCCCCCCCCCTTCTCTCTCATTTAGCCTCTCCTTGTTTGCATATAATCTGTTGCCCTTTTCTCTTTCTGTCCTTCTCCCTGTCCTTCTCCCTCTCTATTTCATTCACTTTCACTACCCCCAACTTTCTCTCTCTCTTTCTTTCTCTCCTATCGCATTCCCTTTGTTATAATACATGTACATGTAAGTATAAACATAATAGAAACTAAAAGAAAAAAGGGAGGATGAAAAAGTAAAAATAACCATTACACTTGTTATCATGTGAGCTGTGACAATACTTAAATAACCACCATATATTTGTCGCATATGATCAATTTCAGAAACTAAAAGATAATAGCATGTAACATCAACAAGGAAGTTTTCTTCTGTAAGAGGAAGTTCATCCCGATATTAAGTTGATTTCAATAAAGGTGGAAAATGAGAGAAAGGGATCATGTCATGACATATATCACATAATCACATAATCTATCCTGAATATGATATCTATAGCCAAGCAATCGAGTATTGAAACTGCCCTTAAAATAGATATCTTCAGAGTCTTTGTTATCATGTTTGAATTTCAAAAGCTGTAATTGATCAAATGCAAATTGGCAACTAAGTGATGTACACTTTTGAGGATCTGTCCTTTTTTCTCTATACAAAAAAAAAATCATTGACTTTCAATTTCTCATAATAGAATCATATTTCTACTTGCATCTTAATGACAATTATTGCACACATTTGTAACAAACCCTTTATGATATAGCTCTAATCCCTTTATCATCAACTGAGAAAAATTGAAATATTTGGAAATTGCAGTACAAACCAAATAGGAGAAATACTCGAAAGGTATGTCACAGTTGCCAATATGCATTTGAATTGTCTCTTGAAAGTTGAAACTACTTAAATCATAAGCAGAGATTGCTGTATGTATTTGGAATGAATAAACATATCTTTATTTCGAAGCTGAATGAACAGGTGAAATGATTTACATATTTCCTTTCATGATTTCTCGCAGTACTTGTCATATATTTTCTCTGGTTAAAAAAGATATATATACAGGCATGAACTATAAGACCCTAAAGGTGGTATTCTTGAAAGCGGACTTACTTTAGTCCATGGTTTAATCCTCCGACTAAGTATGGAATGCCAAGTGTCCATATAATAATAATAATAATAGTAATAATAATAATAATCTTTTAAAGTCCACTCCAAATTTTATTAAGTTAAACCGAAAATGGAAATTCTTTTTGACCACTTGAACGCCAGACAAGGTAGCAGCAGCTCCCATATGTTTTTGAATAATTTAATCCGTCACTAAATTAAAATAAAATGTAATAACATAATTAATGACAAAAATATAACTATGAAATAATTATGTTATCATGGTAATTTAGGGACATATCAATTTATTCAAAAATATATTCATATGGACACTTGGCATTCCATAATTATTTGGAGGATTAAACCATGGACTAAAGTTAGTCCGCTTTCGAGAATACCACCCTAAACATTTAGAAATAAGATAAGCTCAAACAAAAAGTATGTGATTGTTACGACATTGAATTTCATGAAGAAAAAAAACAAAATTGTGATTAGTTCAAGAGTATTAGCAATACATAATGTAATGCGAATATCATTTTGAAACAATAAGGCTAGCTCAGAATAAAATATACTCCCCTGCAATAACCATCTTGTGCTCCCATACAAGCTCCACATAAAAGTAGTAATTTGATTTTCACCCAATCATGGATGCATAATTAGGACTTGGGGTTGCATGAAAAGGGGTCATTGTCTTAAAAACTTTTTTTTTACAGTATGCTAATGAAATTCACTTGTTATTATACAAATGATGCATGCGCATGAGTTCATTATACGATCTATCCACACTCGAGTTGAGGCTTTGTGTATCTATTACACGAAGCCGTTAGGCTGAGTGCGATAGATACAGCCTCAACGAGGGCAGATAGATCGTATAATGAATGAATGAAAACATGCATCATTTGTTTTATACTAACGAAACTCCTAGATCCTTGTTAATTGATATAAAAAGAATTAATTCAAGATTGTTTCGTGACAGTATGGCTGACAAATAAGCTCGTCGTCCTGGTTTACTGGTTCTAAACAACAGAGCCCGCGTGCGCGCAGCCTGCGTATGGGCATACAACGTGTATGAGGTTCATGCATGCCCATAGAGATCCTATATATAGGATCTCTATGTGCGCAGCCCGCGTATGAGGCATACGCGGCCTGCGCACTAAAAAAAAATATATGGATAGTACTGGAAACTATTGCATGCTTTTTGATGAAAAACGTGGGATAGTCTCAGTAAATGAATCACACGTGACTGCGCATGACCAATCATTTGATTAGGATCTAGGAGTGAGTTGTACAAAAAAAAGTTATGTTTATCCTAGTATGTAATTTTTTATATATGTAAAATCATGTAGTGCTACATATTATGCTGTTTTTATCATGAAGATAAATACGAGTTAGGAAAAATAGTGGTGATATATATGAACTTGTGCAATTCTCTTCTAGAAGACACTATGAAAAAAACTATAAACATTAGCATATATGCTTGCACATGCAGCATTTTACAAAATGGTAATGCACAACTGTCCATCAAATCCAACATTTTACAGGGTGGTGAATAAAACTGACAATATTACTGAAATGTATTCAAATAGAATTGGCTTTTCTGAGATATTGTTACATGATGAATACGGGAGAATGTATTGCTCATCACTGCAATTATCTTTCAAAATGGGAAAATCACATAAATGGATCATCAGAATCCATTTACCATTTAGATATATTTTACTGTAAAATTTTGAAAAAGTGACAGTTTCAAATACATTGTGTTTCCATACTCAACCCAAGGTACCACTCACAGAGGGGCAAAAAAGGGTAACATTGGACATGTATATATGTCTACTGGATATTGGTAATAACAATCCCTCAATCAGAGTTCTGGTTGTTAGGTGGATTCAGAGATCTATACCCAGTCCTCAGCATCATTCCTAGCCGGCCTATTGTTATCATCTACATGAAGATCATTAATCCGTCCCACAATCCCCTGGTCTACACCTGTTACATCGGGCGGAGGTCCTCGCTGGCAGCCAACTTGCCTGGTCCTTCGTTCTTGGTCTAAGCTCCCATTGGAAGGCACATTCCCAGAGTTTCTGTTCGATGGCGGAGGTGGGGACACCTGACTGCTTGCAAAGTCTACAATGTCTAGACCAATGCCTTGAGGCCTCCTGGATGGCCCTTGGTCATTAAGAGGCCTCCTGGATGGCCCTTGGTCATTAAGAGGCCTCCTGGATGGCCCTTGGTCATTGTTCGGCTGCCTAGGAACACGTGGTCTTACAGAGTTTGAGCTAGCGATTCTGCTTTGACTATTTATATCACCAATGACATCTAATGGATAAGCAGCACCGCGACTGGCTGGCGCACCAAGCTGAACAACATCAATAGGTGCGCTGATGTCTAGTCCACCAACTGCACCTAGTAAAGATCCATCTAATATTTGATTAGGAGAGGGAACTGTAGGTATACTTGAAGCTCTTCCATATGATTCTGGTAAAGTTCTGTTTGATGGTTCATGCTCGGCACCACCTATGGCTCCTTCTATAGAACTAGGTATTCTTCCAGTTTCTCCTGCTGCTCCTCCTATTGCTCCATCTAATGATCCACCTACAGCTCCAACCTCATACCCTCCAATGGCTCCTTCTATTAGTCCAGGCATAGATCCTTCTGCTCTTAAACCTGCAGCTCCACCAGCTCCTCCATGCGGAGCTACCACTCCTGCAGGATCACTTCTCCTTGAGACATCAGAGTCTCCCACAGCATCCTCAACCCCACCATCCTGGGCTGCTCCACCTATAAGATCAGGAGGGAACATTCCCCTCACCTCCAGCACCCTATGTTGCCCCTCCTCCTCTCCGCTCTCCACATTCCTGGTGGGCAAGCCTCTCCTGATGTCCAGTACATCGGGAGCCCTCCCTCCATGTGCCGTGTCCCCGCCTTGTACGGATCCTCCAAGTCCACGGCTGGAGCTGCAGGCACCTAAGAGATCCATCCCGTGTTGGTCCGTGGCCTCGGCTCCCTCTACCCTGTTCAATTGTTTCTCTTCACCACTTCTCCTTCTGTCCTCCCTCCTCCCTTCCTGCCCCATTGCCTGATCACCCTGTACCTGGACGATTCCAAAGAGAAAAAAAAAAATACAAAACAAGCATTTACAAAGTGAAATAAATCTCTCTGAAACATCATTGGGTAATATTTAGAAGCTCTTGTCAGATATTCTGTTCAAAGCTGAAGGAAAAATATTGCCGGATTCTCTTACCACATGATAGCAAAATATCTAAGTTGACCTAAAAAATTCGAACAGGCAGTTGAATATAAGGCATGACAAGAAAATGAACAAATCCAACTACTTTCTCTAAAGATCAATCTCATGTATGATTAGAAGATGGAGCCATAGGTAAATCTGAAGCTCCTTCCATTGCTCCTGTAGCAGTTTTACCACACATGTTCTAATGACAATTGCTCCCCGTCAATTTGTTTACACTAAGCCAATTCCATATTTCAACTCTGGACCCAACACTATACCTAACCTTAAACCTAAACTTTACCCAACACATTACACTGCAATCCAAACCCTAAACCTAACCTTTATCCCAACTAAAATTCTAGCCCTACACCCAACATAAAACTGTATTTGCACTCCTAATCCTAACCCTAACCTAGAACCCAATCACATTTATAATCCTAACCCTCAACCTAGCATAAAACCCAACTGTAATCCTAGCCCTACACCAAACATAAAACTGTGTTTGCACTCCTAAACCTAACCCTAATCTAGAACCCAATCACATTCATAATCCTAACCCTAAACCTAGCATAAAACCCAACTGTAATCCTAGCCCTACACCCAACATAAAACTGTGTTTGCACTCCTAAACCTAACCCTAATCTAGAACCCAATCACATTCATAATCCTAACCCTAAACCTAGCATAAAACCCAACTGTAATCCTAACCCTACACCCAACATAAAACTGTGTTTGCAATCCTAAACCTAACCCTAATCTAGAACCCAATCACATTCATAATCCTAACCCTCAACCTAGCATAAAACCCAACTGTAATCCTAACCCTACACCCAACATAAAACTGTGTTTGCACTCCTAATCCTAACCCTAACCTAGAACCCAATCACATTCATAATCCTAACCCTAAACCTAGCATAAAACCCAACTGTAATCCTAGCCCTACACCCAACATAAAACTGTATTTGCACTCCTAAATCTAACCCTAACCTAGAACCCAATCACATTCATGATCCTAACCCTAAACCTAGCATAAAACCCAACTGTAATCCTAACCCTACACCCAACATAAAACTGTGTTTGCACTCCTAAACCTAACCCTAATCTAGAACCCAATCACATTCATAATCCTAACCCTCAACCTAGCATAAAACCCAACTGTAATCTTAACCCTACACCCAACATAAAACTGTGTTTGCACTCCTAAACCCAACCCTAACCTAGAACCCAATCACATTCATAATCCTAACTCAAAACCTAGCATAAAACCCAACTGTAATCCTAGCCCTACAACCAACATAAAACTGTATTTGCACTCCTAAACCTAACCCTAATCTAGAACCCAATCACATTCATAATCCTAACCCTAAACCTAGCATAAAACCCAACTGTAATCCTAGCCCTACAACCAACATAAAACTGTATTTGCACTCCTAAACCCAACCCTAACCTAGAACCCAATCACATTCATAATCCTAACTCAAAACCTAGCATAAAACCCAACTGTAATCCTAGCCCTACAACCAACATAAAACTGTATTTGCACTCCTAAACCTAACCCTAACCTAGAACCCAATCACATTCATAATCCTAACCCTAAACCTAGCATAAAACCCAACTGTAATCCTAGCCCTACACCCATTATAAAACTGTGTTTGCACTCCTAAACCTAACCCTAACCTAGAACCCAATCACATTCATAATCCTAACCCTAAACCTAGCATAAAACCCAACTGTAATCCTAACCCTACACCCAACATAAAATTGTATTTGCTCTCTTAAACCTAACCCTGACCTGGAACCCAATCACATTCATAATCCTAACCCTAAACCTAGCATAAAACCCAACTGTAATCCTAACCCTACACCCAACATAAAACTGTATTTGCTCTCTTAAACCTAACCCTAACCTAGAACCCAATCACATTCATAATCCTAACCCTAAACCTAGCATAAAACCCAACTGTAATCCTAACCCTACACCCAACATAAAACTGTATTTGCTCTCTTAAACCTAACCCTAACCTAGAACCCAATCACATTCATAATCCTAACCCTCAACCTAGCATAAAACCCAACTGTAATCCTAACCCTACACCCAACATAAAACTGTATTTGCTCTCGTAAACCTAACCCTAACCTAGAACCCAATCACATTCATAATCCTAACTCTAAACCTAGCATAAAACCCAACTGTCACCATGTTGATAGCATTGCACCATGCACCTGGCTCTTTAAGCACACACACACACTCATCAGTCTGCAAGAATCTTCAACTGTGAAGGAGGCAGACTCAACCCAAAGAAGAAGAACTGTAGTCCCAACCCTAGCTCTTTATTTTTGACGAAATTAAGGTCAGAGCAATCGTCATCAGAGTAAAGGTTAGAGTGCTGCATTTGAGCCAAAGAATTATTCTGTGATATGCTGGAATAACCCACCTGTTCTCTAGACCTTGCCATGGATGTGACAGGTTTAGCTAGCTGATCTTTCTTCTTCATATCACATGCTGTCTTATATGGAGGATTGATTGGTTGCTGTGTGGGTGGATGGTAGGTGTACCCTTCTCCTGGCTTGATCTGTGAGCAGGGATTCAATTCAATTCAAAGTGGCTTATTCAAAATACAAAGTAGTAGTCCAGGGAACAATTGCACAATATTTACAATGTAGAAACGGTCATAAAATAGGATCATCGGTTTAAGAAAAAATAATCAGAAAATTATAAGAAGTTAGAGTGCATAATCCTTACAAATCAAAATCACACTTTCATACAAGTATCAAGCTTTGGAAACAAGGCGTTCATCATTATGCAAAAAAAGTAAAAGATCACTCGAATAGTTGGCTGAGAAATTAGTTGATGTATCATTACAATGCAGTAAAGAAGACAAGTTATTGTAAATTAATTATTCCAAGATACATATTTATGTGTGACTCAGAGCGCAAGGTTGGATTTTCTTTTTAAAGAGACAGAAACTATTTGTTGTGTAATACAAACATTGATAGAACAAAGAAATCAAATTTAAAGGGGGGGGGTTGAGTTCTGGTTAAATTGACAAATATTTTTTGTGAGCTCTCTCATAATTTTATGTCCATGTGGGAAAATACCATAGTACAAAACAACAATGTCTCCTATACAAAAAAAAGGAGAACAGAAAGTTCATCAAAAGCCCTTGTCTTTGGAGTATGACTGGAAATAGCGTACCACTTACAGTACATGTGTGTGTGTGTGTGTGTGTGTGTGTGTGTAGTCCTATACACTCATTTCTGTGTGCAGTGCTTTTAATTTTATGTGATATTCTTTTGACATTATTAGGTGATTTTCTGACATTGATAATTCAACAAACTTACAGTATGCACTCTACAGTACCATTATTCCTACATAATCGACTTTTCCAAATAACTTCTACACAATTTCCATCAGAATCCAAATACATGACAGATACTCAACACGAGCTCAAAACAAATAATTATTTACGAATGTCAAATCTTTTCGAAATTAGTCTAAAGTTAGCAATTTTTTGTTCAATATCTATCTCTAAAATAAACATGATCAAAATAAACTCTAAAATCCAATTAGACATTTAATATTCAACTTCTACGGTATTGTTTGCGGAATGCTAGAATAGAAGCTTTAACAGAGTACCAAAGTGCTGACGTCACATGGGCTTGTCCAGGTTACTGGTTCCAAACAACAAGAGCCTGCAGATGAGGTTCACCACAAAATCATTCAATCAACGGGCTGGAACAGCAAATTCAGTGTTTGGCGATTGTGGGATCACCATGCCATTGGGCGTTTAAAAAAAAGATGTTGTATTGCCCTTTGCGACCGACCCAAAAATCTTGAAATCTACGGTCGGCTTTTTAAGCAATTTTTTTTTTTTTACCGTTATTTTAGAGAAAAACATGTTTAATGAATAAAAAAATATATATTAAAGCATTCAAAACTGAGAAATATCAGCCCAAAGAGGGAGAAAAAAAAGAAGAAAAAAAGATTTTAAAAAAAAAAGATTTCCGACCGACCGACCCATGTTTTGGCACCTAAAGGGCAATACAACATCTTTTTTTTTTAGGCCTTGTAAAGCACAACATTTTTTGAAACCAGCAACCTTGACAACTGTATGTCGTCACACTTTGGTAATCAACAATGACAAAAATGTTTTATTTCTTACCTCTAAAGGATAATTCCTATCAGAGTCATAGGCACTGAGATCACCACAAGCAAGAAACGGTACAATCACACGGTTTGGGCCCTCCAGATTGTTGAAGTCAGTATCTGTGAAGTCAATGGCATTCATCTTCATTCCAACGGCAATAGACTAGTTTACTACTGTATTCCGATTCTATCAGTATTTATTTAATACAAGTTGCTCTAATGACAGATGAGCTTAACTTACAGATGCCTGACATAGCAGCAATTATATATGAGATGTCAACCCATCCATACATAAAAACACCCATACATGTGTTTTTACACGTTGCAACTGTTGAATTAACCAGGAACCTGCCTCATAATGAGTTGGGATTGATCCAAATTAAAACTTTCAAATTAAATTGTAATAAATATCAGTTGATGTAACGTGCATACACAGACATTTGGCCAGAATTCACAAAAGAGATTTATCGTGACCCATGATATGAGCTTGTCCTCTTGTCAAATGTCAGGCAATATTATGCTCCTATAATCTTATTGATGTTTAGTCTGGTACATAGCGGAGGTTTAAATCATGTGCAAGACCATGGGTTGTATATAACAATTTCTATGAATTCGTGCCAACAATTATGTGTTTATTAAAGAGTTTGGTTCAAAAGTTCTTATATCACATCCCGGTTCATGTTTATTTTGCGTTTGTTTTAAACCTAAACTAAGCTGTTTTTGATGGGACATCCCCTTTTGAGCTGAACAGCAAGGGTGACGTGAATTGCCCCCATCCCCTCCCTCTCTCCTCACTACTACTGGAAGAAGAGTAAACTAACCAACTGACCATTTCTGTGAATTTGGGCCAATGATTTTGTGTTTGTTTTAAACCTAAACTAAACTGATCTTGACTGGACATCCCTTTTGAGCTGAACAGCAAGGGTGAAGTAAATTGCCCCCATCCCATCCCTCTCTCCTTACTACTACTGGAAGAAGAGTAAACTTACCATACTTCTGATCCAATAAGGGGTTGGACATGTTTGGTACATAGCCAACAGGAGGAGCGTATCGCTGACAAACAACAAAGGCCTCTGCAATCAAACAAAACAAAAAATTAATGGCACACATTGTGATAATCATCAGTACCTTCAAACAATCAAATACAATATTGCCTACAAATTATCAGCTTTGTATAAATTATTACATGTGTATCACTCCACGAGCAATAACTTACAATTCAAACTTTCTAAGCATGAAATTAACAGCTAAAAAGCTTCCAAAATAAATCTTGAGTAAAGAATGATTATGAGTTTCCCAAGAAGTACTATCTATTCATACGGGAAAACAGATGTGTACAGGTTGGGCAAATTTCAATGTTATTGGGTCTTGTAATAGCTTTCAAGCTTATTTACAGAAAACTGGGGGGATTGATTTGGCCATCCATTACACCAGATTTCCATAAAGATAAAAGCTTGACCAATACTCTCTATAAACCTTTAAATCTGACATGCAATCATCCTGTTATTGTTAGTATAGCCTACCTATGCTTGAGTTTCTGCTACTTCTTGGCTTGGCAATGGTGACTTGGGGAAAGAAGATCTTGAGTTGTGAGTATAGCAAGGTTACATCCTTCCCTCTGAAAATCTATTATATATAATAATAAATTAAAATAATCATAATAGTTACTTGACATCAATCTGAATAAAATAATGCTTCATCAAACATGCAAATTCCATCATACCTTTAATCCTAGGAAAAGTATTCCACTTGAATGCATTCCCATTTAGTTTATATTTTCTAACAGTATACTGGAAATATGGAAAACTCTGTCTGACAGATTTTCAATTGAAGAGGCTTATACGACATTTGGGCGATGATATTTTGGTGATAAAGGCAGTCCTAAGAGTACCCATCATTATTATAATTTCATAACCACCTTATTTGTATGCAATTTCTTGGCAGATTTTTTTAAATACCAGGTACAGACAAATACTTCCTGAAATATAATCACTAGCATGACACACCATTGACAAGATGATGATTTAGTGCCAAACTTTAAAGAACCAATCACCATTTATTCAATACCTTTTGCCACAAGAAAAATGTCATAGTAGTGATAGTACAAAGAAATTTCATGTACTTGCAACTACTTACGAAGTACACAGGACAAGCTGCTTCTAAAGCTACCTCACACAAAAACAAAAGTAACTCTTGGAGATTGCGCTTTCATTTTCGCCACTCCAAAGCTTATAAATAACCTACCACTAAATATAAGAATAGCCTAATCTGTTGCTGTCTTCAAAGGTTTGTTGAAGATGCACTTGTTTTCAGGAGCTTCTGAATGTTCTTTTTTATTGTGTTTGTAAAGTAGCACTATTTTTAGGTGTTCTGTTTTCTTCACAGCGCAGTAGAGTATATTTTTATATTAGCTGCGCTATATAAATTGATCTAATCATTATTTATTATTTAGATAACTTATACTGTCACATTCAGTCCTAGATAATTACACAATGGCTTTACCTTAGCAACAAATGTGCCTTGTGGTTTTAGTACGTGAGTAGTGATGTTTAGAGCCTGCAAAGAAATAACAAAATATTGTTAAGTTACATGTATATATGTATCATCATTTTCCCTAGGAATACAGACTGTGACATATTTGCTCAAAATCTCACAATATCAGAAAAAAGATCCCCCAGCTTTCTAATGATATATCTCACTTGTTTCAATTCAAGTATTAAAGGCTTACATATCATTAACAATAGCCCTTTGGTTACATTGTCTGAGTTGCAAAAATTGTTCAGGTTTTGAGACATCAAGTAAAAAAGAATATTAATTTACTATAGTGTTTAGACTCTTAATACTGCTATTCAATACACCTTTTCACGGTTAAGGGCGCCATCTTAATATAAGATAAACAAACCATTGACCTCTAGAGGTCAGGGGTTTACGCGTAATTAAGATAGCGCCCATGCAAAAAAACAGTGCAGGCAGTGATGTCATCAATGTTTTCAGATGCCTGCGCTGTGCGCTCACATCATATTTGCATGGGCGCTATCTTAATTACGCGTAAACCCCTGGCCTCTAGAGGTCAATGGTTTGTTTATCTTAAATTAAGATGGCGCCCATGTCTGAGCATGCGCACTTTTGTAACCGTGAAAAGGTGTATTACAGTTTCCAAATTCAAAACATCAGCCGTTTCATGCTGTCTATAGCAAGTTTTTTGGCAGTCTGTCATTCGAAACACAACATCAGAGTCAGAGTTCCCAGGGAAATTAATCCACTTCAATACTGCATCTTGAAGATTTTGATTGAGGAGGCAAACATTATGGTAATGGCAAAGTTAAATCATAAATTTGTCGCTTATCATTCTTTTGTGAAACGGTTTGTCCGCTTCCTGACATCTCCATAGGTCACGGACAAATATATGACTGTCATGAAGTTGGTTTCATTAAACGACCCCAGGTGCAGTAATGGCAAATTCAATGATACCACGGCATGTTAATGGCTAAACAAAAGTGGGTGTTTGTATAGCATCGATATCCACCATGTTCTGACACACAAGGAACTCTACATTGAATGTTTTTATAAACATGATTACTTACTGCTAATAGAAGCTGGGCTTGTATGTACTCATCTATGTCATGAAGACCTGTAACTGGAAATGAAAATGAAGGGGAACTAAAGATTATAGCACACAGATAAGTAAAAACAAATATAGCAAAAAAACATGCAAGAAAAGAAGATATACAGTACACTGTACAAGATCTCTTAAATACTCGGATAATAGCAAAACATGGGAGCTGGAATAAGTACAAAATACTAATGCTGATTACGATGAGCTTCTGCAATGGTTAAGGAAGTGTCATTGATGTTGCGATACCACTAGATGTAAGCATAAAGTTCTCACTAAAAGCATGGGATGGTTAGAATGGGTACCAGCAAGTGTACCAACTAGCTAGGGTACTGAAGTGTACCAACAGATATCAAAACTATGAGCTTCAAATGATACTTCAGTAAAGTTTAAATACTCTCAATTAGCATAAAAGCGACATGAGAGTAGACTACTTGAAGCACACGCTCACGCTCAAATTCGCACTGATTCTGTACGCAAGGTTTCATGTTATTCTTGATTTTCTTCATATTTCTTATCAATTAGCTCATAAAAAGCCAAGTGAAGGCTTTTGAGGTTGATTATATACATTATAGCTGTACACAAAAAAAAAATTAAATGCATACCTTCAATTGGCACAAATGCTTTTTAGTCACACTACTCATTTAGAACCCTTACCTAATGTACATTAAGTGAAAGCAAATTTCTGCAGGTACCTCTACATGAGCTCCCCACATATCATTTGATGAGGGCCAGTAGGGCATTATATGGTGTAATGTTGTGATTTTAAGCCCTTCTGTTTCTTAGCAGATATTATACACTCTAACAATATGGGTTCAAAGGACTCTAGTAAGGTCTCCAAAACCAATTTGATTGGCCTATTTGGGACTCTCCTCACAGGCACTGCTGGTGTGACCAGCTATCAACAATTATCTATAGATACCTCAACTGGATAGTGTTCGCAATCGCACAATAAATACCCCAAACACTAAGGAACACTGCTTCATGAGAAAACATGAACTTCATTTGAGAGAATAACATATCTTCTAGCATTCAGTGTAAACAATACTTTTCTGTTTGTGGGTGCTCTTTTAAGATTTGGTGTTGTAAATGTGATTTTTCTCACATATTTAAGTATTCATTGTATTTTCCAGAGCTCTTTTTCAATATATCAAAGTTTTCTCTATTTGGGGGGAGCTTTTGAGAGCTAAATCATTCATAGTTCCAGTGAATTTTTTCCCTGCTACCAACGTTCTTGAGTCCAGCTCTGAGGCCTAATTGTAGTGGCCTTGGCCTTGGTCTCTGACCCAGGCAAATGACCAAAACCCATGGAAGGTACTGCTTTTCAGCAGCCTCATGGCTCAGAACTGTTGGCCTCTACTATTGTCCCTGATGATTACATTCATAGCTTACCATCAGGGGCACCATCACATACAACCAAGTCAGCCTTTTCTCCTTCAAAGTGAGACACAATTTCATTGGCTGTCGATTCCTGAAAGACAATGAAAGAAATGGCAGAGTTTTACTCTTAATCCTTACATACTCATTACATGTATACCACTGTCTAACAAGTTAATGGTGATCAAGTTATACATGTACTTGGGTATTTGTATTTGAAGAGGTGTCATACCGGTAGTTGACTGGTTTAATCACTCAACTGCAAGTGCAAAGGTTGTGGGTTGTAATTATGTTCCGAGGCATTATATGACTACATAAATGTATAAATCCACCTCATGCTAAGTTCAGAAAATATAAAGGCCACAATAAAGTAACTGGTATTTTCTTTCTGTAACAGTCCACTGAAGTAAATTTACTTGCAATGTCCATACATCATTATGCAATGTTAAATGAAACAAGAAATGTTAAAGTAGGATAAGTAGAGCTGTGTATAAAAAGAGACCTTTGCCAGTGAACTTTGATTTATGATTACAAATAAGTAGCTAAGGTAGGGCCAACTAAAAGCCTGAAATTACCAACTTTTTATTCTATAGCCTAAAAAAAGTATGCATACATGTACACCTGTACCTTACATTGCGTCAAACCTGTCTAGAGTAAACAGAAGTGGCCACTGTAGACAGGTGGCCTTTCTAGACAGGTTGTACAAAACATACATCTTCCTAGGGGAAATAATAACTGTGGTCAAACCAAAAACTTTCACAACATGAGACGTCTGCAACTTGTTCATTTTCAAGGCAAGAACTGTTGCGAATAACAAAAATTGTTGTGTTGCGTCGATTGTGATTCTAATATTTCACAGCATTCGCAAACATTTCATGGAGGGAAAATCTCTGGTGTTACAGCATATGACCACTACAGACAGGGACCCTGTACGCAGATGTAGCTACTACCACAAGGTGGGCTGTACCTTACCTTAGTGATATCACCTTGTATCTGTATGACACCAGGAAGAGGAGCCATGGCCTGTAGATCTACTGCTACAATCTTTGTCCCTTCATATGAACCATCTTCTTTTCTGCTCACAAAAAAAAGATCATGAGAACAAGTTCAAACAAATTTAAATTAGGTCTGTAAATTTCAGAACAAGTGATGAGAAATAATTAATTCCTCGTCCAGCTAGGGGCTCTCATTCATGCCTCAATGCCCTCCAGGATTTTTGTGATGATAAATTTGCAACACGTGACAATTTTCCTGCCTGCCTGTAATTCTTGCACCTCTTAAGGTGGATCAAGTTTAACAAAATCTTTACAGAATCTCCAGGGGGTTCATTATTCTAGCCCCCTCCCCTTGTCTTCAAAACCTCTAAAAAGCCCAGTCATTTCATGGACAATTCTTTTACAACACAGATACATTTTATGTAAACACAGACAAATAAAGATGAGTGTTATAAGGAATTATACAGTGAAAATACTTGTCATTGTTGTCAAGGATACAGAATGCAGTTATACAAGACTTTCAACACATCTTATTTATCAATGATGATAATGATGACAAAGGAAAGACAAAATATACATGTATGGTAATTTTTTTTTTAATGGAATTTTTCAGAGCTAAATGAATAGTTTCCTTCAGTTTTATATTGCTCTTGCTTTCAATTACTTTGGCAAATCCCTGGAACACAGGCATACCCACAAACATTATCGAGTCAGGATGTAGTGGAGTGATCTGACAAATTGAAACACATCACCGACATTTGCTCTGGACCCATTTTTGCCCAAGAATATGGATTCTAGGTTATTTTTAGGGATTGCATTAAGGTTAGGGTAAGCTACAATGCATGATCCATGGTTGAGTTAAGAAACTTAGTAGGATTTCTTATTATCAGAAATTGACTGTAGCACAATGTTCATCGATGCGTACAGTATGTTGTACAATCCAAATCTCAGCATACTTTTGGTCTATATTACTATTCAAAATGCATACGTGAAAAGATTGGCTCTAAAATAATAATAATTGGACATTACTAGTGGGACAGACAATGTTCCTTCACTAAATCCCTACCCTTACATCTTGTAAAGCTTACCGAAGTTTACGGCTAAGGACCTGGCTCCAACTACCCGGCGCAGCACAAAGGTCAACAACCTTTGTAACACCTGCAATAAATATAAAAGCATAGAAATGTATAGAGAGTGAAAGAATCTGGATTTTTATAACGCTTAATACGAAATACCGTCCCTAAGCACTTTCCAGATATTATTACCCCGGTTATCGGGTTTATTCACGCACAGTGTGCACCATCTCCACTCTCTGGGGAATATTTCCACCATATGGTCGGCGTGAGTGCATATGGCAATTACTAACACAAGGGCTTTCGTCATTCTACAAGGTCCCCATTTCTCTCCTGGGTATGAAGTGGCAAATGTAGATTAATGCCTTGCCAAAGGACATGAGTGCCGTGTCAGGGATCAAACCCACGACCTTTGCATTTCAAGTCAAGTGCTTAAGGGCTTCCATCTAATGACCACTCAACTACATGTACAACACCTCAACAATTTGTGTTAGTGTAAACATTTCTTACCATGTCCCTTCATCTGTTCTATAAGAAATATGTCGCACATTGGCAGCAGCTACACATTCACATTTACAATTCCGCATGATGACTCATATTGAATTACATTGTATAGCTCAGCAGCTCTTTTTGAAATTCTTGATCATTTCATTAAGCAAACAATAGCATTCCTACCAGGACTAGCGAAACTCCTGTGATTTGTGGACACTTACATGCATGTACATGTACATGTAAGACAAAGCCCAATTTCATAACTCTCATTCCAGAATAACTTTGAAATACTTTCACCTTTAACTCAAATCATGGAAATCCATATTGTTACTGTTTTAAACAAAAGCAAAATCCAGAAAAAAATTGAGAGATGCCATGGTTATATTCATTTCATTTTCCTCCTGTGAACTCATTTGCGGCATAGCTGCACCAGTTTGTGGCATCATATACATACTCAATAGAGAGTTCGCACACGCTGATCAAAAACCCAGCGGCTTGAGCCAACCTCGGACATCCAACATCCCAATATGTGATCCGGCTGCAAACCGCAGCAGCCATATATTAGGCACTGACCTTGCCATTCATACAGAGCTATCGCTGGTGTGTCGCACACACTAAATATTGATGACTGCGATCAGACACTTTTGAGCTTGCCACACGTGATGTGAAAATTCCCAATCTAAGACTGAAAATTTCTTGAAATACAGCTTAGTTTTTGGAACCTTATTGCCTGAGTCAATGCATAATTTTCAAATTTTTCTTGTGGGATCACCGGTAAGATTGCTAAAATGCTAAATTTATTGATACTTTTTTCATTGCTTCTGCTGTTCATGTGTGACTTTGGAATGTACCGAGTGTGTGTGTGATACGGTGAGTTTTGTACAGTGATGTTTGAGATTCTATTGTATCAATAGAGGTTGTCCTAATTTTTTTTATTGCACACATATAGATCTAGTATTAGTAATGTCGGCTTAACTGCAGAATACCCCACACATAAATATGATCGTTGGTCAGCCAACGCAACAATCTCTAGTACTACGTTAGGGTTAGGGTTAGATTTGTCTGTACTATAGACACCATCACATCGTTGGCATCGCTGACAGTGTTGGCCTGTACTACAGACACCTTCACATCATTAGCATTGCTGGCACTATAGAGATTTGTAAGTGTGACGTCATCAAAAAACTATTTTTAGAGTTTCCAAATTTGAACTTCATTTTCCGAAAGAGCATCAAAAATAATGGCCAAATGTTGAAAACCAATTGAATACGGTATGTTAAGTATTGGCTGAGATAACATTACAAACCATTTGTTATCGGAATGAGGTACGTGCACGTCACATGTACTGTGTATGCTGATCACATGCACATGGCTAGAATCCACTATATATATATATACTGCCCTCTACGGTAAAAGCAGTATAACAATGGATTCGAGCATAGTGATAGGACATGTGCAACAGGCCTCTTTCCATAAAAATGTACCCAGTAACTTCTCGAATATCACAATTGGCTGTGGCATTTCTTGGACAACTATTGAATTCTTTGTCCAAGTTATGTATCTAATTACGGTAACTTTTAGTAGTTGTTGTCTTTCCAATTGTGCTCTTGTAGTTTTTAATGATTTCTTGGTTCGATCACGTATTTGTTTGGGTTCGTTTCGGCACACATTTATACAGCTAATGAAGTGTATTGCACATTCCTTCCGTGACTAGTCTGAACTTGCCTTGCAACAGCTATCAGTATCGAAACTTGTTGTGATTACTAAGTAATTATCAGCTTTTAAAAGAAGCATGCAGTGTTTAAAATAAGAGAAAAATATTTGTCTTTAAAAATTATTCGATCGTTATGTTGTACAAGAAGAATTTTTAGAAAGCCGTTTTATTATTTTAACATTAATGTTTTTTAACCCGATTTAGTCATT
This sequence comes from Mesocentrotus franciscanus, assembly GCA_037976565.1. Classification (NCBI taxonomy): domain Eukaryota; kingdom Metazoa; phylum Echinodermata; class Echinoidea; order Camarodonta; family Strongylocentrotidae; genus Mesocentrotus; species Mesocentrotus franciscanus. Next base: position 8,913,514 of record CP137682.1, on the reverse strand, counting down.
CTGCATGAATCAAAATGGCGGCTCGAAAGTTTTCTTCCTATTTTTGCTGTTTATTTATTTATTTATTTTTAGAGGCATGATAATGGCACTACACATCGCCAAACATGGATGAAAATAATGTCTAATGGGAGAATATACCGATCTGAGCCAAGGTACGCATGTGTTGATTTATTTGATTGATAAAAAAGGTCACTTTTAAGGGGCATACTGATGAAATGCACTATTCATAGAGGCAAGTGACAGATCCTGCTAGCTGATATCGGGAGACCAGGTCCCGACCGGTACAAGGCCGCCGGGACCCGGTTTATAAAATTCTCGACATGACTCAGGCCTAGTGTGCATCAGTTATGTGTGAAGTGCGTCTCCTGTTTAAAGCATGACATGTCAGTGTGTTATGTAATATTACGTATTGGCATTGCCATTGCACTTGTTAAGTACCCCTCTCTCACTTAAATTCGAAGCAGCTCGAGCGGCTCCGCCAATCTCATTGGCTGAGAGAAAGAGAGAGAGAGAGCGAGAGAGAGATCGTAATCTTTGTGCACAGCCGCTCAATGCGGAAAGTTCTACGTGCCGCGCTGGCAATGTACAGGCACTGTTTTAGTGTTGGCCAACTTGGCCTGTACATGTAGTTATTATAGCTCTTTCACTGATCTGAGAGAACATCGTTGGACGTTGGCTCTCCAACGATTAGGTAGTGAGCAGTGGCGGGTATTCTGCAGTTGTTCCGTAATGTCTTTGCACCGAAAACCCCAGACTTTACTTGAAATAGTTATTCTAGTAAATTCAGGAAGTCAATTTCGCTAGTGTAGAGATCCATTTTTAACAGTTTCATATCAATCTTAGCAAAGGATTTTAGCCCAATTTTTACTAATCATAATCATAATCATATATTTTTTCCACCTGAATTTGATCACATTCGACATCGAATCCTCCATTTCGGCTTCGATAACGTCGCCAGTACCATCTCTACGCTGCTTGCACTCAAACTGAAGCTATCAGTCAAAATTTATGCAGCCAACTTCTCGTATGGTTTTCGTGCATGCACGATACACGCCATAAACCATACGAGAAGTTTGCATAATTTTTGACTGATAGCTTCAGTTTGAGGTGCAGAGCTATAGCGTATATAGAGACGGTACTGAGCGACGACGTCCACATCGAGGCCCTAAAGGGAGGATTCCTGATGTCGGATGTGATCCAAATTCAGGTGGAAAATGCAATATATGATTATGATTAAAATTAGTAAAAAATTGGGCTAAAATTCCTTTGCTAAGATTGGATATGAAACTGCTAAAAATGGATACGAAACTACACTAGCGCCAATTTTCCTTTTCTAAAGGGTAAGATTAATTCTCACTTGGCTACTGAGTTTTTCATGAACTAGATAATTTGGACATGTCAAATCTGTACAAAAAACCTAGTGACACCGTCCATTGACACGCAATCTTACAGTTAGTCTTACAGATGGGCCAATGGCAATGCAAATGAATAGGTCTAGGGTCTACAGCACAAATATCGGGTTCACACACGCACTCAAACGGACTCACTGGCCAGTGAATTTTAGTACACAGCTCAGAGACTCCTGTATAAATTTGTTATACTTGCCTTGAAAAATATCATATTCTTCGTTTATTTGCAATAACTTGAATGCACTACGAGCTCTCCATCCTTCTTCCTTAGCAAGACGATAATAAATATCGCGTTTATCTTTAGAAGAACGCCCCATTTCACTGCAATTTCCTGATCTTGAACAATTAATCCTGATCGCACATCTGAATGTATGGTGGCTTACATAGTTCAAAAAGAGAAAGAAAATGGTTTGATCATTTTTTCCATTTCCCTCCTACATCCCCCTTATTTATTTCTTCTCTCTCTCTCCCTCTCTCCCTCCCTCTCTCTCTCTCTCTCTCTCTCTCTCTCTCTCTTTCTCCCTCCTCCTCTCTCACCCCCTCCCTCTCTCTGTCATTTGTCATGTTACCTCTGGCGATCTGACAATTTTTACCTGGCACGGGGTGGGGTGGGGTGGGGTGGCGGGGGTAATGACCACTTGCATTGCTCTAAAACTTCTCTTTGATATCTCAGTTGTAGCTTGCTGCAATACACAAACAGTATATGCCTACACATCACCTTTTGAAGTCACTCTTTTTTAATAAAATAAATTGGAATTACTCACACAAACAAAATCATGAAGTTCATTTAGTCATAATTTATTTATGCAACTGATTACATAATTGTAAATTCAGAGTAAATGTTCATACTAACAAATTCTCTCATAATAATCTATAAGTACACTTGCAAGATTAAAAATTAACAATCAAATGGAATATAAACAATCTAAAAACCAATCAACTTCTTTAATCTATCTATCCCATCTATGAGTCGAATATCAAAATGGCAAAAAAGGATACTTACAAATAGCTATTTAACAAGTATAATCATCTGGATATATGGAAGCTCTCTGAGACTAACACTTCTAAGGTTTTTTTTTTTCTTTCCACTATAGACTCCTTTGTACAAGAGACTGAATAATAAACAAGTCAGAAAAAAAATCCTTCACTTGGCAAAATTCAAAACATTATTGACGAATCTCCTTTTTTTCACAAAGAACATACAGGTAAGCAAGTGAGGAAATTCTATGAGAACACACTATATCATATATGAATATGGAAAATGTATGGGAAAAAATCTTATGAGATAAAGAGATGGTATCATGGTAGTTTATAAATACTGCAATAGATCCACACATCCACACTTTATCAGTAATAACTACATATTATACTATAATACATCATGAAAGAAAGAGAAGAAAAAAATCATCTTTCATTTGATTCACATTTGGGACCAATAAAATATTACAATTTTAACCCAGCAATGTCAAAACCGATTGGTTCACAATTTGGGATCCAGCTTTTTCTAGTAATTAATGGAAAAAGTTTAGGTTTTTTATTTTAAAGAAACACACTTATGTCAAATTTACTACATGTATTTGGCATCTTTTGCACACTAAACTCTGACAAATCAACTTCACACATTCATAAAGCAAAATATATACACATAAAATTGCACAAGAATAAAAACAACTTAAGTCATTAGAAGAAGAAAAAAAATCGAACAAAGAAAGACATGATAAAGGAATGGTTATTTCTTGAACTAGGGACTTCATAATGGAATCTGTTACAAAAGAAAAATAAGACAATCGCAAAGATCTGAGGATAAACATTGTTATTAAGGCACTAGACTGAAGGGGAAGTCCAACTTGATATTTAGTTAATTGTATCAGAAACACATAAATTAAAGTTTGAGCAAGATTTGATTAAAGATTTAATACAAATCAAATTCAAATTGGCAACACTGTGAAATATCTTGCAAGGTTCCCTCCTATTTTCCCTGTACTAAAGAAATCATATTTTTATTTTTTTTATAAAGAAATTTTTCAATCATACAAGCAACCTAGATATAATCACATAACCTCTGTATAAAAAAAATCTATTCCTTCATTATTAATAAAAGTTAACATAGAAAAAAAGTAACAAAAATAACAAATAATAAAAACCAACAAAATATCAGGTTGCACTTCCCCTTTAAGAGTTTCATGTTGTAAATATGTCACAAATATAGCAATAATCAAGATTGTATAGTGCTTCTGGTAGACGATGGGATTGTGAGAGATTTGAAGGTTGGAGAAAGTTTTAAAAATTGACATAAGTTCTTGCCAATTTATAGAAATCGGTAGTGCATGGTACTTTTCATCAATATTGTCTTTGATTTATCTAATGACTGATTTTAGCAGCCAAGAAAAAACTCAAATTTAGGAGCAGCAACAAAATGCCCCCCTTATGATTTATGCAAACACATCACTAAATTTAAACAGTATCCTAATTGGGAGTATGCATGTAATTCTACAGAAGAATTAAGGTAAATGCTGCATCGTTTTGATTACTGATTGCTCTGTAATACATGTTCTGTCATTGCTAATATCTGGTACATATTCTAAACATCTAAATTGCAGAAATAAGCATAACACACATCTCAAATTTACAGCTGTAATTTTTTTTTTTTTAACAACCTTCACAATTACTGGCTGCTAATGCCATTTACTGGCAGTAATTACAGACTTCTGGCAGGCAATGAACACGGCATACTGTTAAAACTATTGACAAGAAACAGGTAATAGGTTTCATTCACTGCCTGGTCTAAGACGGCCATTGTACACTGAACGATTGCACAGAATTTGGCCGTAGTCCACCAAAATGAACATATACTCTCCCCATTCTCTAACTGTTATTGCTGTGAGTATGTGAATAATTTTCTATAAGTCTGAAGTGACTCTGAACAACAATTAAGGCTTGTAGTTGTACAGATGTGGCGAAGTAACGCGCGGCAAAAAAATATGCAGCATTGTTTTGTTTTTACATGTACCGGTACACAATGTATAGATGAATGGCTACTGTGTGCAAAGGACTTGAGCGGATACTATTTACTGAGCTCTGTGTATAATATACAGAAATGTGAAGTTATCACACTTTAAAGCCTGTCTGCACTACTTGTTAGCTACTTGTGCCCTCTATATAGTGGTGACCGTTGATCCCCCATGGTCCCCTTTTTCTTATGTTAATTGAGAGCTGATTTGATGAGATAACCACCTGCCAGTGGGTCTAATCCCTCCTGGCCAAACTAGTGCAGACAGGCTTTAAGCCATCATTAAAAAAAAAAAACATTGCAGTTTTGCCATGTCATATCTGAATGGCAAAATGGAATGCATTTTTTTAATGTATGTGGTTTTTGGTGTTCATTGCTTATTTAAACTACTAGTGAACTTTATTCATGAGCTGTGTGGCTTGCTTATTTATCAAAATTTACCTTTCATTTGAGAACATCCAATACTTTCTTGCAATGTCATGTAATAGAACAAAATCTTCATATAAAAAACAATTTCTATTGGTCAATTGTTTGCATTAATAAAACAAAAAAGAAAGAACATAGCAAAACAACAACTTATGATATACATAGACAGACTCTTATTATAATATACCGGTATGTAAACACATTTTCTACGATGCCACGAGAGCAAAGGTGTACTTCTCGATGAAATACATAACATGAAATACATGCATGAATGTACATGCACTTTGTTCTTTTAATTGCACCAATCATCTGAAAAATGTAATTGGTGTATGGCTAGAATAAATAAATACGGTAAACCTAAAAAAACCTTAACCTGGCATTCTATAGGTACATGTACATCACAGAACCCAAATCTGACCTACTGTACATGTACATCTATAATATTCCGCTTTTATATAGCGCCCAATACATCGATCCAACGATGTGCCTAAGCGCTTTACAGATATATTATTACCCCGGTCATCGGATTCAGGCTTACCCGCACACAATGCATGCACATTTTCCACTCCTGGGAGCATTCCTGCCAGTCACCATTTTACAAGCGCACACTTGCTTATCCAACCACATGAACTTTCGCATCCTACCGGGTACCCATTTAACACCTGGATGGAGAGTAGCAAGTGCAGGTAAATATCTTGCCAAAGGATATTAGTGCTGTGTCGGGATTCGAACCCTCGACCTTCGCCTCTCCAGTCAAGCGCCTTAAACCACTCAACCACGACACTCTATGCGAGTGTGTACGTATGTGTTAACTAGTCTACTCAACAAGATGTTCTATTGTTCACTGAGAATGTATTTAGATTCCAATACCTCTTTGTAGAAGTAATATTTAAACTTTTTAAAGCTCATATTTTGAATACAGTACAGCCACATGGAACCCATTTATACACCAAGAGCAAAACATGATTGGAGATTGGTACACTTTAAAATACAGGTATAAGTTTGAGCAAATAACTACTGTACACAAATACTGGCAAATCATACCTACATGTACATGTACATGTACATCCATCAAATATGTCATGAATAAATATAAGCCATGGAGGAAAACAAACATACATGATTTCTATGGGGGAATAACATTATTAATCTTCATGAAATGTACAACAGAATTGTAAAACTAACAATAATTTATTCAATTACTACATTTACAAATTTAAAAAAAGAAGAGAATGAATGAGAGTGAATATATAGTTCATTAAATGGCAATCCAACCCTTGTAATAAGTTCATTTGAATGAAAGCAGAAAATTTAGAAAAACAGAATGGCGAAAGTTTGAAATAAATTGGATGAATAATAAGACAGTTATGAGTGTTTGAAATATGAGATATAACTACAGCTATGTGAATCTCAAATTGGCAATTTTGTCAGTGGTTTGTGACATAGCAATGGATAGCTCCCCCTGTTTGTCATATTTTATACAAAATTATCACTAATTTCTCTTTTTTTCCAAAGTGCCTTCACCCTTGGGGCACTACTCTCAAATATATGATGGAGAGTATATTATTACAGGTCCTCTAAAAAGAAAAGACCATCCCAAGTCATACATTTTCAAAAATTGAAATTTTAGTCATTTTGTGTGTTGGAACAAATGTGAAAGTTGTCAGCCATTACATGTACATCACAGAGACTTTAATAACCAATTCAGCCAATTTGAAGAGCCCATACACATGTACCTACAATGTATAGTGATTGCAATTTTCAAAAATGTATAACTTTCTCATTTTTTGTCTGATTTCATCAAACTTTCACCAAGTTTGCTTCTCTGTTTTTCCTGCTTTCTCCTAGAGTAGTTTTCTATCAAGATTGGATATTACATATCATAGTACATTGCACAATCACTACTAATTTTCTAACACTTCAGCTGCATTGTTTGGTCAGCTGTTACAGCGATCCCTTTTCATTGACCCACTCCACGTGTACACATATGGTGTTATAATTGAATAATGAAAATTAATACTGTTTGTTCAGCATGCTTAATCATAATCAATATGATCAGGAGCTGAAGGTGAGCTGAAGGTCACCTGATACTACTGCAGATAAATTATGCTGAACATGATGTAATTTTTAAAGTGTACCAATCATTTTTTTTTGTAAAGCTATAATGTATCAAAAATTCCTTCAAAAAATGTACCCGGCATTCTATAGGCCAGTGGATAAGGAGAACAAAGATAAAGAACAACATACACTGCACGCGTGGAACCCAAGTCCAACTTGGGCCCTATTCTATGCGTATGTGTCGAATAGTCGTTGTTATGTTCATCAGAAGTGTAAAAACATGCAGTACTCTTCATAGAAGTAATAATTGAAGCTCATACTTTTAATATAGTATATATATATCATACAGAACATAATATGAAACATGGATACATGTACATGAAATTCTGCGTTGAGAAGTTTGAACTAACATTGTACATGTACATATCTAAGGCCGTCTTTAAAGGAGAACTAGCCACAAAGAATAAGTGTAGGTATTCTGAAAAACGAGATGAATTCCTGCCTTTTGATGTACAATAAATCTTACGAACGTGTACAAGAGATATATAAATGAAGATTTCTTGGCACGATGTAATGCCTTTTAGCATGACATGGGCGCAGCCATTTTCTTGAAAATGTGACATACCAGGCATAGTTGTACATGTATCATGCACCAAGCTTTTAATTGGAAAGACTTTTTAATTCAGTAATAAAACCTTTACTTTTCAATGAGGGAAAATCATAGGGTAACAATTTTAATAATAATAATAATAATATTGGTTTCTTATATAGCGCACATATCGACCTTGCAAGGTCCTCAAAGCGCTCCAACATTACCCGACTATGCTAGGCTGCCAATTTCGGCGCTCACAGCATTCAAGGAAATCCTTCCTACCGGTACCCATTTAACACCTGGGTGGAGAGTGGCAAGTGTAGATTAATGTCTTGCCAAAGGACATTAGTGCCGCGGCGGGACTCGAACCACGGACCCTGTGATCCACAGTCCGATGACTTATCCACTAAACCACAACTCATTTATTTAAAAATACTAAAATATAGCAGTTGAAAAATCTATTTCATTTATGCGAAACCTTCATCCCAGAACAGCACCAACTTATTTATGCAATTTACATTCTAGCAATTGGAGTACAAAGGATAATAGCAGGTGAATGAAATACTTCAACACCACAAACACCTGGGAAGGAAGCATCCATAAAATTGAATACATTTAGTTGATAAATGACTCCGCGTAGTACGTCATGCAATCAAGAAAATGGTGATGCCCATGTCTTGCTAAGAAACTGTACTTTATTCTTGCTTTATGCCTTTCTCATACACTTTGGCAAAGCTACCAAGTGTCACACATCGGAGGGTCTGAAAACGCTCTCACGCATGACGCTATACGTACGCTATACTCTCGCCCGCGCGCTCGCGCGCAGAGTCGTGAAGATGTCACGCATAGCTGATCTTTGAACTTGGCATCTCTGCTTTGGTGGGGAATCTTGTAGATTGATGAGCAAGAATGCAATAAATCTCTCAGAACAACTAAATTTATTCTTTGGGGTTAGTTCTCCTTTAAAACATATATAAAATTACAACTATGATAAAAAAACCCTCCTCATTTTCTAAAAGTGTGAACAAGTGGGGCAGTAATGAAAAATCATTTCTCACTAAGCCTTATGTTGTAAATACGGTTTGATGACTGGTCCCATTCATTGGATATTGAGTCAGTAATTATAATTGATAAAATACCGTGGTACAGTACCTGTATTGTATGAATATCTCTTATCATCTGTGCCTTTAACAAAATACATATACCGGTAGGCACAATTACTCAATGTCATGTTTTCAAATACCGGTAGAGGCAGTAGGCTATCTTTTAGGTGCGGATGTGTGGTGCCAGACCGAACTCATTAGCCCCAAATTTTTTGTCAAGAAGTGACACAGCTCAATACAGGTCAAAACGGCGGACATCAATTTTGAATGGGGGGCCCTGGGTGTCACAGCCCCTCTATCGATGACCCTGCTTCTAGGCAATGCAGAGAAATCCCTGACAGGCAGACTGTAAATTTTCAGGTCACATACTGGTGGTATATATCTTAAGTGTCAATTTAGCTTCAAAACGTCATACAAAAAGAAGAAGCTGCTGCCATTGGGTACGCTTCATCAAAGTAAGGCCGTAATGTTGTTTCCAAATATATTACTTTTTTGGCCCTGGAGTTATGTTCGATCTCTCCTGCCTCCTATTCCACTTGGCAGACATAAGTCAGGTTCACACGACACGCCATCGACTTTAAGATAATGTCATTGTTTTAAACTTCAAAGTTAGTTTGCAGTTAGGGACTGTGTGGACAGAGTAGACAAACTCAGGGTTATGAAACTTTATTAAATGTACTCGATGTTATAAACCATGAATGATCATAAGGTGAGTGCCATAAATACATGTACAAGCACCTTACTTAAAGTTATGTGCCTTTTGGATAATTCAGCTCTGCGGTCATGCCAGCTTGTACATGTAGTTTGAAACTTCAAATACTTGTTGTATTGGTCCCATATGAACCCTCAACATCGTGAGAGGATCTTGGTTTATACCTTCAATTTTTTTCGCAAACTTGTAGTTTAAAACTTTTTTTCTGATTGCAAAAGATCTTGGGCGGCTTTAGGGCTATCTTCAATCTCTGATGCCTTCTGCTGGGCAGGCATACTTGCCAATTCCAAAAGGTCTCATGTGATAGACCATGTAGTCCATTAGGTAAAGACCATTCGGGCTCAGGTTATGAAAGCTTACTGGGTAGTCTCGACAGCAGTCCTCTTGTCCCTAAAGAGCCCAAACAAAATGAAAAATCACAACGAATTAACATAGGAGCTCATTTTTTTGACAGATTATCACCATCCTTACCCCATTCTCCCAAAAAAAGAAGACAACCCTTGGAATACTTGAATGTACACTTTTACTTACACACACTGCAAAGATTAATATCCTAGAAAAAATTAGCATGGATACAGTGAACATTGTCAAGATATATATCATGATGAATGTACATATAGTACTCATCTCTAGAAATTCATTATTTTTAAATTTATCAAATTTGACAAAAAAGCCTGAAAATCTGTTTCAGCCTTCAACTTGAGTTAGATTTATTGCATAATGTTGTCTATGTTTAAAAGTAAACAAGTCAGATGCCCATCTATCAGCAATCTAAAAGATCAGATGCAAATTTGTTTGGTTTACAGTACACATCATTTAAATAGCAAAATAACTAAGAATGAACAACCAGAACAAGACCAGTTTAGTTAATGAACAGGGAGGGCTTGGTATTTAATAGCTCTTGCCAAAAAAAAATTCCCAAGTTAACCAAACAGGTTGTTAATCAAATAAAGAGTGTGTAAATGTAAGTGAAAGGGATGCCAGGCTCAGAAAGCCCCCAAAAGAACAGGGGGTTTCCCTGTTCGAGAAAGCAAGTGTAAATTAGCACAAAGAAGGAGTACCATAAATCTCCGTGTATAACACACACTTTTTTTTCCGTCTCAAAAATTCAAAAGTCAGGGGTGCGTCTTATAGACAGGTACAGTACAGGATATTTTGAGTCCTCACTCCTCAAACTGCTACTTTTTAGTGGTTTTTGATAATCTCTGTGTCTCAACATACATGTAAACTATTTGAAGTTAACCTACATGTACATTCCTAATTTGAAGGGAAGAGAGTTTTTTTTGTTTTTTTTTGTCTTAAAAATAGGGGTGCATCTTATACACAGGTGCGTCTAATACACGTAGATTTACGGTAATTGACACAAATTCCTGGGCTTTGAGCATCTGTACCAAGTGTTGGGAGAGGGTATAGAAATGGAGAATGACAGTCACATATAAATACATAATTTCCTATGCTTTGTCTTACTAAAAAAAAAAAATCAAAATCAGCTTGGGGTTCTAATAGTCACCTCGGTAGAAAAAAATTACGAGGGCTTCTTTTGAGTGAAACTATCTTGTCCAACACTAAACATATTATTGACAGAATTCTTTGTGGTGGGTCTCTTTTAAAAGATATATCTGCAGGGGCTATTGAAGAGTTTACGTGCCAAATTGCCCCTCCCCCTACCATAAGGGGTCCTCCTAATGATTTCAATGTATGGTGGGAATGTATAGCGGCAATTGCTCATATCTTTATTTCATCAACTATAGAGGTTAGGGGTAAGGCTATCAAAAGAAGACCCACTTCCAAATTTTTGCATGCTTTTTTAAACAAAATTTTCTCTTGATGACTAAAGCTTGCCAGAGGCTACTGACATAGCAACAACAAATAATACAATAAAAATTCCATCAATAGAGATGTAATTATGCATAGGAAATTAGGAGGTTAATCAAATAGCTGGTAACCAAGGGTTCGGGAGAGAAATATGCATACATGTGTAAATTGTAATACATGCGTGAACAGGTCTATTGGGTTTTAAGTTTAGGGTTAGAATTAAGGCAACGGTATAGTGTCTGGTCCATGGTTAAAGATAAAGAGTTTGCTTAGTGTTAGATAGTGAATGCAGGGCAAGTGTCGCCAAAACCCAAGCAGGACTGTATACTATTTTGCTGGTAATGAGTCAAACTTACCATCTTCTCTGGATTGTCAATATATCTCCATGCCCAGTCTAAGGATTGGTGAGCATTCATCGGTAATGAAGGTTTCACTAGAACCATCTGGAAACGACTGACCCCATAGCCATCACGACCATCTTGACTTGATCTGATGCCAGCTTTTTTCAGGCATGCTTCAAGCTCCTTGAAGTCCTGCATACCTCCATAGAGGCTTCCACACTTTGGGAAGATCTCTACCGCTTTGACGGCGGCCTCTTTGTTCAGAGCTACTATGGAACCGCGCTGGTTGGTGCCGGTTAAGATGTGCCCTGCAAAGCCCTGGATCTGTGCCTGGTGCATGAGAAGCATGTAGCGGTAGTTTTCCATGACTAATAACATATCATGTTCTACTTTCACGTACCAGTCATAATTGGGGTGGTTGCTTACAACGTAGCTCATGACCTTCTTCGTCCGCTCCCATGAATTTGCAGACCCCTCAGGCAGGCCAGCATTCTTCACATTATATTTCTCTTCGTTGGTATTGCTCAACATGACAAAGTCATTGCAGCGTGATGTCCATGACTCAAACAAAGATTTACCAAACGAATGTATACTTGATTTCCCGATCGTGATGACGCAAAAAACTGATAACGCAGACTTCAACTTATCAGCATCATGTTCAGGATCGAACATCTGCCAACTTGCCATCTCGATTTGTTCCTCCGCTTTCAGGGATCCCTTGGCGGAATTTGGAAGTGGATTATCAAATTTGAGATAGAAACTGTTTCCACCGACCCCGTATTTCAACGGCTCTTTGCCGATTCCTGCTTGAACACTGCCACTGTGGCTCAAATTGTTTGTTTTCTGTCCATGCAGGAATCCTGTCATCCTCTCTATTCTCTGTTCCTCATCCTCTTTTAACCTGGAATGAGATTGGAACTTGGTGTCGAGAACAGTCGAGTAGTCTTCGTACTTGCTCCAAACAATGGCAAACATCACTCCGGCAATGAGGCCGAGTGCGAGCGACAGGATTCTACTCACTTCCATCTTGGTATCTTTCTGATGTGTTACACTATCAACTTCCAGTTACTTCCCATCATTGGTTACACGGCCTGAAAATTTAAATGAAAAATGATACTTTTTACACACATACATGTACGTCGATGTTTCAAATACAATGTACAATGACTGATCATGTAATCGCAAATACATGTACATGCAGTCATTTGCAGTGTATACAAAAATGCCTGATTTTGCGTTGCCAACTTGATACTTAATTTGAAGTTTTAGGCCTACTTACTATGTAACAACAATAGATCTAGTGATCAGTGTAACACGGTGCGTGCGGAGAGTGTCACTAAATTCGGCAAATCCCTGCGCACAACTTAGTATACAACACTGTAGAGTAAAGGAGGCAGTTTTTGGCCGGTCCGTTGGATGCATAGTAAAATCCCCTTTAAAATACATTGCATAACAGCATATCACATATCACACACATACAATAACATGGCAGAGTCACTGGAGAACCACATTTGCAATGGAAAATGTATCCTTAAATATCACATTTTAGCCATGTAATCGGCGGTCCCGCTACCCGAATCTGAAAAATGGAATATCTTACGCGTGTCTGTAAGGAATATGGGTCCCATAAAATGAGCTGTACTTCAAGTATTTTTCAGATTTAGAGTCAGATTTTTTGATCATCGCAAGCTCAAAAGTTTCTCACCGCATGTATGTTATCCTATCCTACCAACAAAAATGGTGAAAAACGATCCAAAAGGGAAAATTGAAAAATGTATGTTATCCTATCAGTCGGATACTATAGCGCCGTATCTCTGTATAGTTTAGATTCCAATTTCTGATCACCGCATCCGCAGGTGTAGTTTTCGGCCGTGCAGGGGATTACGTGCTCTGGCCGCACGCGCTATAGATCAGCGGGCGAACGCACAGCGCGCGCTCCCTATTGACTTTGTACATGCGGCCGAAAACTGCCTCGCTAGGCCGAAAACTACCGCCGCAAAAGTGAACAAGGAAATGAATATTGCCATGGAAATTCATGATTTTTTTTCTGGGATTCTTTTTTTGTTTAAATAATAATAGTATTGGCTTCATGATTTGAACAAAAAATGATAATAAATAGGAAGTAAAGAGTCCAAAAATAGGATTTTGCCGAAAACTCCCTTCTCTACTCTACTAATACTTTGTTGTGCGCTTCAAATTGGCAATATATGAAATCTGGCATTTTCATGTCTATTTGCGATTGCAGCATGCAGAACGAACATGGAATCTACATGTACATGTACATGTAGCAGACTCTCATCAGAGGTCAGCTTGTCTGTAATGTAAATCACATGTTACAACCTGTAGCTCATTATTATTGGAAACATGTGGATGGTAACAAAGCACTAATCACTCCAGTAACAAATTTCCAAATTTCTAGTTAAATTTTTTAACATTGTGAAATCTATCAGAATTTAGAAATTAGAGACTAGACCTACATGTAGAGTCTAGTCTAGACTCTTAATCTTATTAGTAGGGTGTCTGATCGCGCACCCGATGTTGTGTGCTAAAATCCTTCCCATAGAGATTGCATGCAGCCCTATGCAGTCTATGTGCATTACGCGATCATGCAAAATTGGTCAAAGTTTTTATTATTAAGTCGAGATTCAAACCTTTATTCTTTGTGATCCTGAACTGAAGGTGATACTCAATAAATGAGGTGTCATATGAAAGAGCAGATTAATTCCAATATTTCCAGAGGGGCGTCATCTCGAAATTCTAAAAATATCTTGGTCAAAACAGCTATTTAAACATTGTTTCCTGGCTAACTCCGAAATTTGCCACTTATGAGATATGACGCCCTGGCGATAAGTAGTCCCAGTCCTAAGGAAAATATCCCTACGCTTATTTTTTCGCTAGCTCCCAGGGATCACAAACAATTACAGTTTGAAAATACCCTTCCCCACATTTTTCGGATCAGCTAAGTAGGGAGGCGTGAGCTCGCGCCGGCCGAACCCATGGTGATAGCGCGTAAAATCTGCACATGAATATGCATCGGGCCGCGTGTCTACAAACCCGGAAGTGGGTGCCCATTGAAGACAATGGATTGCCGATCACGCATTATTTAAGCAACACACGTACGCTTGCATATTGCGCAATTCAGCTGTTGTGCTAAATTTAGCAAAACAACATAACTCTGCGTGTACGTCTTTTTCGTCGATTCTTACAAAAAATGGATGAATATTGTAGGGAAGGGGCTGTAACTTTTGATAGAAACATCGGTGAGTCTTGAAATTTGAAATGTATTATTCTGAGTGAATAATTTTTTCAATTATCCAACAAAAATGGTGAAAAACGATCCAAAAGGGAAAATTGAAAAATCGTTCAGACACCCTATTATTAGACTTAGACTTAGAGTCTCTAGAAAGGGTGTCTGATCGCGCACCCAATGTTGTGTGCTAAAATCCTTCCCATAGAGATTGCACGCAGCCCTATGCAGTCTACGTACATTGCGCGATCATGCAAAATTGGTCAATGTTTATATCACCAAATCGAAATACAAACCTGAATCGCTCGTGATCCTGAAGGTGAAACTCAATAAATGAGGTGTCATATGAAAGAGCAGGTTTTTCTCCATATTCCCAAAAGGGGCTCACTTCGGAATTCTAAAAATATCTTGATCAAAACAGCGATTTAAACATCGTTTCCATCGTAGCTCCGATTTTTGCCACTTTCCTGAACCGAGCCCCCCAGGCTTATGTATACAATGTAGGGCCGGCTAGCTAGACGTAAGGAAAATATCCCAGCACTTATTTTTTCACTAGCCCCAAGGGATCACAAACGATTAGTTTGAAAATACCCTTCCCCACATTTTTCGGATCAGCTAAGTAGGGAGGCGTGAGCTCCGCGCCGGCCGAACCCATGGTGATAGCGCGTAAAATCTGCACATGAATATGCATCGCACCGCATGTGTACAGACCCGGAAGTGGGTGCCCATTGAAGACAATGGATTGCTGATCGCCTTGAGTTGCGCATGCATTTAGGCAACACGCGTACGCTTGCACGCGTATGTGTACGCTTGCATATTGCGCAATTCAGCTGTTTTGCTATATTTAGCAAAACAACATAACTCTGCGTGTACGTCTTTTTTGTCGATTCTGACAAAAAAGAGGATAGGGAATTGAAGGGGCTGTAACTTTTGATAGAAACATCGGCGAGTCTTGAAATTTGAAATGTATTATTCTGAGTGAATAATTTTTTCAATTATCCAACCATAATCGTGAAAAACAATCCAAAAGGAAAAATCGAAAAATCGTCCAGACACCCTAGACTACTCTAGTCTACTCTCTAGATTCTACTAGATCTATATAGATTTTAATGGATCCGGGCTAATTCGGACCACGGGACGATTCGGCCCAGCTGGAAATACTGGGCCGAATTGTCCCGACATGATTAATCGATCGAGAGATACCAATGTGTATATGTTTGTGCTCATTGTGACTTAATAATGCCCTTTCCAACCACAATCTTTAATGGAATTGTGTCAAATGATACTATTGAAGACAATCTATAACTTTTATTTAGGTAAAATGACAAAAAAATGACATTTCGGACAATTTACTCACAGCTCGCAATCCGCATTGCCGCACGTACATTAAATGTGCGTTGTATCGACTCGGACCACTGAAATTCGAGCAGTGTTTTTGTCAGTAAATTACTGCACAAATATCACTTTTATCTTGTATGAAGGTCTTTTCTTGATTCCTGACACAAATTTCGTTATTCAGAAGTCGAATGTAGTACATTTCAGACGAGATGGTTGATGTTTGTTCACATTCTTTCGTCCTGGCCGTAAATTAGCAGACTACTGCTAGTGCTACCGCAGCAGCTCAGCTCAGTGTCCAGCCAGCAGTACAGCGCCGGCCGGGTCGGCGGGGGAATTCACTGACTCGGCGCCCGTACCGGGCCGCTGCACTGCATTGCATGATTGTACTGCCCAATTTGATCGAGTGACGTGAGTATAACTAATCAAACTAGATCTATATCTACTGTATTATCATAAGTCATTCAGAGTAGAATATCCAATTTGATTTAGTGAGTAAACTAGACCTAGACTACTAATACTAGATTAGTCATTCAGAGTAGAATATCCGATTATTGAGATTAATGAAGGAATGGAATTTTTCTTTTTTCATAATCAGATAATCATATTTTAATTACTCTTAAAAGTTAAAGACTTAATAAATAGCTATATCTAACGTTAGGGCCTAGCCTAGTACTGTAAGCAGAGAAGTGAACTGACGAATCGCCTTCTTTTTTTTGGAGGGGCTGCCTCAAAAAAAATTGTACTAAAAGAAGGTGTTGGTTTCAAGTTTTTGTATAAATAATGCAGCCCCACCACCTCCCCCAAAAAAATATTTTCTCCTTTTTGTTCCCTTTTTCTGGGAATCAAAGAGATACAAAGCAAAGCAATTCAGACATGATATTGCAATGACGTGCCGGTTCATGGGCGGGCATGGGGATCTTCAGTCTCGCAAGCCTTCAGTCTCCCGGACCTTTGGTAAACTAACCGTTCTTCAAATTTCTATGAAGACTTCGTTGAAAAAAAATTGCGGTGTAATTTTAATTTTTTGTATATAACGCAGCTGCCCCCCTCCTCCTCCCATCCATCTCGGGTATGTAATCAGCAACAGAGGCAAAGATCTATGAGCAAAATCTATTTATTTTTTTAATTTTTTTGGGGTGGGGCCGGGGTTAACAGATTTATATCTGATTGTGTACCTGTATAAATATGTATACTATAAATAAATAATAAATAAAAATAAAAAATTGCCTATCACAGCGTGTCATAATACACGATTACACCTGTTTATCATTTGTTATTATGAGCCTGCTTGACGTCATATTGTTGGAATTTGTAATAATAATGATAATAATAATAGGCATTTGTATAGCGCTGTCTATCTAGACAATGCTGTTCCGAGGCGCACAAGAAAAATAGAAAGAATGAGAAAGTTTGGACGAGAAAGTTTGGATGAGTGTCATAATAATGCCAAGTACAGTATTGTTAAAAAAGATAAGATTTCTGCTTGGATTTAAAGGTCTCTAAGGAAGTTATGATTCTCAAATTAAATGGTAAATTATTCCAAAGACAAGGTGCTGCAGATGAAAATGCCCTTTCACCACAGGCTACTCGTGTCTTTGGGATCTTAAGAAGATGCTGGTGTGATGATCTTAGACTACGGGAGTACGGGCTGGTGTATAAGGCATAACAAGGTTTTGTAAATAGTTTGGTGCTACTCCGTGTACAGCCTTCCATGTGAGGAGAAGGATTTTGAATTCTATTGTATCTTGGAGTCATAAACAAATAATATGTTTATTGCTATTATGTGTGTTTTTTCAAACATGTCCTCATTTTTATTTATTTGTTTTAACTTTGTTTATTAATGCAGGTTTTTTTTGCCTTGTAACTTGCATATGAAATAAAACGTACCCGTACCACAACACAAGGAATGGTGTGGCGTGTCATCTGTACCGGTTTCTGCATGTTACAATGTCAACATCATCTCCATCCCTCCCATCTTCTCCATCCTTCCCATCATCAACAGCGTCTTCATCCCTCTCATCATCTCCATCCCTCCAATCGTCTCCATTCCTCTCATCATCTCCATCCCTCTTATCATCAACAGCGTCTTCATCCCTCTCATCACCTCCATCCCTTACATCATCAACAGCATCTTCATCCCTCTCATCATCTCCATCCCTCTTATCATCAACAGCATCTTCATCCCTCTCATCATCTCCATCCCTCTTATCATCAACAGCGTCTTCATCCCTCTCATCATCTCCATCCCTTACATCATCAACAGTGTCTTCATCCCTCTCATCATCTCCATCCCTCTTATCATCAACAGCGTCTTCATCCCTCTCATCTTCTCCATCCCTTACATCATAAACATCGTCTCCATCCCTCTCATCATCTCCATCCCTCTCATCATCAACAGCATCTTCATCCCTCTCATCATCATCATCCCTTACATCATAAACATCGTCTCCATCCCTCTCATCTTCAGGGATGGAGATGATTAGAGGGTGAAGGATGGAGATGATGAGAGGGATGGAGACAATGTGAGGATGGAGATGATGAGTGAGGGGGAGATGATGAGGGATAGAGATGGTGAGAGGGATGGAGACAATGTTGATGATGGGGATGGAGATGAGAGGGATGAAGACGCTGTTGATGAGAGGATGGAGACAGTGTGAGGGATGGAGACAATGTGAGGATGGAGATGATAAGAGGAATTGGTGAGGATGGAGATGATGAGAGGGTGTGAGATGGAAATGATGAGAGCGATGGAGACAATGTGAGGGATGGAGATGATGAAGAGGAGATGGAGATGATGAGAGGGATGGAGACAATGTGAGGATGAAAGGGATGGAGATGATGAGAGGGATGGAGATGATAAGAGGGATGAAGACGATATTGATGATGAGAGGGATGGAGACGTCTCCATCCCTCCAGTCTCCATCCCTCCCATCGTCTCCATTCCTCTCATCATCTCCATCCCTCTTATCATCAACAGCGTCTTCATCCCTCTCATCACCTCCATCCCTTACATCATCAACAGTGTCTTCATCCCTCTCATCATCTCCATCCCTCTTATCATCAACAGTGTCTTCATCCCTCTCATCATCTCCATCCCTTACATCATAAACATCGTCTCCATCCCTCTCATCATCTCCATCCCTCTCATCATCAACAGCATCTTCATCCCTCTCATCATCTCCATCCCTCCCATCGTCTTCATCCCTCTCATCATCTCCATCCCTCTTATCATCAACAGCGTCTTCATCCCTCTCATCACCTCCATCCCTTACATCATCAACAGCGTCTTCATCCCTCTCATCATCTCCATCCCTCTTATCATCAACAGCGTCTTCATCCCTCTCATCATCTCCATCCCTCTTATCATCAACAGCGTCTTCATCCCTCTCATCATCTCCATCCCTTACATCATCAACAGTGTCTTCATCCCTCTCATCATCTCCATCCCTCTTATCATCAACAGCATCTTCATCCCTCTCATCATCATCCCTTACATCATAAACATCGTCTCCATCCCTCTCATCTTCAGGGATGGAGATGATTAGAAAGTGTGTGAAGGATGGAGATGATGAGAGGATGGGACAATGTGAGGATGGAGATGATGAGAAAGATTGAGGATGGAGATGATGTGAGGGATGGAGATGATGAGAGGATGGAGACAATGTTGATGATAAGGGATGGAGATGAAAGGGATGGAGGATGATGAGGATGGAGACGATGTGAGGATGGAGACAATGTGATGGAGATGATAGAGAAAGGTGAGGATGGAGATGATGAGAGGATGTGATGGAAATGATGAGAGCGGCAATGTGAGGATGGAGATGATGAGAGGGATTGGTAAGGGATGGAGATGATGAGAGAGATGAGACAATGATCAGATGGAAGGGATGGAGATGATAAGAGGGATTGGTGAGGGATGAAGGCGATATTGATGATGAGAGGGATGGAGGCGTCTCCATCCTCCATCTCCATCCCTCCCATCGTCTCCATTCCTCTCATCATCTCCATCCCTCTTATCATCAACAGCGTCTTCATCCCTCTCATCATCTCCATCCCTTACATCATCAACAGCATCTTCATCCCTCTCATCATCTCCATCCCTTACATCATAAACATCGTCTCCATCCCTCTCATCATCAGGGATGGAGATGATGAAGGTGTGAAGGATGGAGATGATGAGAGGATGGAGACAATGTTGATGATGTAAGGGATGGAGATGAGAGGGATGAAGACGCTGTTGATGAGAGATGGAGATGATGAGAGATTGGTGAGGGATGGAGACGGTGTAAGGGATGAAGATGATGGGAGGGATGGAGATGATTGGAGGGATGGAGATGATGAGAGGATGGAGATGGTGAGAGGGATGGAGATGATGTTTATGATGTAAGGGATGAAGATGATGAGAGGGATGGAGACAATGTGAGGGATGGAGATGATAAGAGGAAGAAAAAAACGCCATTAGGCATTATGAGTCGGACCCCATCCAATCTGTCTCGATACTCCTCCTCAATTACCATGCCTGTTATATTCATTCTCATACTCATACTATTCATAGATGTAGGCCCTAGCCCTAGGCCTAATGCCGATGTTTTGCCAGGGGTGGTGCTGCCGGCCGGGACTGACATTTCTTGCCGGATCATAAGGATCAGCGTTCCGTTCAAATCATTGTGACGAATTGATATTGCCCAGGGCGGACCCCTCCCAGACCCACCCCGCTTGGTTGCTCCGCTCCTCGCCGCCGACGCCTGCTCCATCGTTTTCATATATTTCACCCCATGCAATTTTGTGCCCCCGTAAGAATTTCCTGGATCCGCCACTGTTGCCTATTGGTCAAAATTCTCAGTGCCAGGACTGCAAATAAAGAGTCTCAAGCCAGGTTCAATTCAAATTTCAATTCAATTCAGTCTTTACTTCCAATTCATTCAAACAGTAACAAAGTAATAAAAGGATATGAACAAAAAACAAAAAAACTTAACGTAAGACATTAGATAAACGGTCATAAATACGGATTTAAAATACTGATAGTACAAGAATATAAAGTAGGGGGTAGAATAGATTTTCTATTTTATAAGATAAATGATTGGAAAAAGGTATGTGTATGGAAAGCTCAATGTAGGATTGTAAAATTACACATACCGTAGATATTCTAATAATAAATATTGTATTTAAGAAAGAATAATTAGTACCATTGCTGTAATATTTATATATATTAAAGACATTCAAGAACAAAACAAAAAATATATAGACTTTACAACTACCGGTACAACAAAAAGAAAAGAAGTAAAATCATAAGTGGAAAACTAGATTCTCTATATAAATGTATATAAAATAAAACTAAACTAACACTTTTATGTTCTAATGTCTTTTAAAATATTGTTAAACTGAATATTAAAACCGCTCAATTTCAGCGAAAATATTGTTAAACTAAATATTAAAATCACTCAATTTCAAAATATTCCATAATTCTGGGCCTGTATGGCCACGCAATGACTGCTTTGCTCTATTGTTCAAATAAATCCATCGATGAAACTTGTTGGATAATCTGGTATTTTTATATCACAAATGGGCAATCCATGATAAGGTGGACATGACCATCACATTTTATACCCCAAAATGTGTGAAATTTAATAGTTAATTAATTAATTAATAATAACAATACACAGGCCAGCTGTTTGTGCGTATTATAACCAACACGAAAAAGCCAACATCGCCATCGAACAAGTGCCCTTTCAACTTTGTAAGAAGTGTCTCTTTGTATATAGGAAAAGGTTTCCCTTTTACTTTGACGAGTGCCCCTATTAATTTGTAAGTGCCCCTTCCCCTTTTATGTCATGATCATCATTACTTTGGCTTTCCATTTTTGGGCTTTCCTTTTTTTTGTAAATTACCCTTTACAACATTGCATTGAGCTACATGTATGGAGATCGAGCTACAGTCAAGACTTAATAGCACACTTCCTGTCACATACAAAGAAGCTTACTCTGAATGTGGCCTGCCATTGACCCTAGCTACAGGCAGAGATCTTTACATAATACCTATTGTTCAGGGGTCCCCTTGAACATAGGATCCCTGAACAAAGGTATTACATAAGGATCTAAGACACTGGCTACAGAGTACAGGCAGCAGTAGCAAGCCGAGAATGATATAGAATAAGTGATGATGAGAGTGATGGAGATGATGAGAGCGATGGAGACAATGTGAGGGATAGAGATGATGAGAGGGATTGGTAATAGGGATGGAGATGATGAGAGAGGTGGAGATGATGAGAGGGATGAAGATGGTGTGAGGGATGGAGATGATGAGAGGGATGAAGATGGTGTGAGGATGGAGATGATGAGAGTGATGTTAATGATGAGCAGGCCCGTAGCAAAGGCGGGGGGCACGTGCTCCCCAAAAAACAAATTTCCAAGATCATACACCCTCCCCAGGACATCGATCAATTACATATATGTGCCCCCAAACATCAAACTCTGGCTACGGCCCTGATGATGAGATGGATCAGTGGAGACGATGTTGATTATGTAAGGGATGAATGGGGGACAGGGCTTTGCTAACATTGCACCAAAATTATGGAACAATTTACCATTACAAATAAGAAAATCACAATCAATTGAAATATTTATGAAGAAACTTAAGCACCATTTGTTTATGTTGTAGTTTTAATATTGTATAATTATGTCGTAGATTTAATATTGTATAATTATGTCGTAGATATAATATTGTATAATTATATCGTAGATTTAATAATTATGGCGTAGATTTAATAATTATGGCGTAATTTTAATATTTTATAAACTATAATTATTTTGATACTGTACAGAGCGCCTTGAGCAGTCTTTTAGAATCGATATGTGCACTTTATAAGTTACATTATTATTATTATGTAAATATGTATATAATGTAAATATCTATATTGTAAACATGCATTCGAAAATAAACTAGTATTGGTGTGTGATTTAAAAGCAGTATGCTGCCCCTTGAACTTATTAGAGTGGTGTAAGAGAGAGAGAGAGAGAGCTGAGAGAAAGAAGTGAGAAACGGTAGAGAGAATGAGATAAGGAGAAAGGAAGATGGGGGGACATTGGCATTAGTTTTCCACTTATGATTTTACATTTTTTTCTTTTTGTTGTAGTTTTCCACTTATGATTTTACTTCTTTTCCTTTTTGTTGTAGTTGTAAAGTCTTTATATAGTTTTTGTTTTGTTCTTGAATGTCTTTAATATATATAAATATTACAGCAATGGTACTAATTATTCTTTCTTAAATACAATATTTATTATTAGAATATCTATGGTATGTGTAATTTTACAATCCTACATTGAGCTTTCCATACACATACCTTTTTCCAATCATTTATCTTATAAAATAGAAAATCTATTCTACCCCTACTTTATATTCTTGTACTATCAGTATTTTAAATCCGTATTTATGACCGTTTATCTTATGTCTTACGTTAAGTTTTTTTTTTTTGTTCATATCCTTTTATTACTTTGTTACTGTTTGAATGAATTGGAAATAAAGACTGAATTGAATTGAAATTTGAATTGAACCTGGCTTGAGACTCTTTATTTGCAGTCCTGGCACTGAGAATTTTGACCAATAGGCAACAGTGGCGGATCCAGGAAATTCTTACGGGGCACAAAATTGCATGGGGTGAAATATATGAAAAACGATGGAGCAGGCGTCGGCGGCGAGCGGAGCGACAAGCGGAGTGGGTCTGGGAGGGTCCGCCCCTGGGCAATATCAATTCGTCACAATGATTTGAGCGCTGATCCTTATGATCCGGCAAGAGATGTCAGTCCCCGGCCGGCAGCACCACCCCTGGCAAAACATTGCCATTAGGCCTAGGGCTATGCTAACCAGGGCCTACATCTATAAATAGTATGAGTATGATTATGACAGGCATAGTAATTGAGGAGGAGTATCGAGACAGATTGGATGGGGTCCGACTCGTAATGCCTAATGGCGTTTTTTCCTTTTTTTCCTCTTATCATCTCCATCCCTTACATGTCTCCATCCCTCTCACCATCTCCATCTCTCTCACCATCTCCATCCCTCTCATCATCAACATTGTCTCAATCCCTCTCATCATCTCCATCCCTCACCAATCCTTCTCATCATCTCCATCCCTCACATTGTCTCCATCCCTCTCATCATCTCCATCCTTCACACCTCTCATCATCTCCATCCCTCACCAATCCTTCTCATCATCTCCATCCCTCACATTGTCTCCATCCCTCTCATCATCTCCATCCCTCTAATCATCTCCATCCCTGATGATGAGAGGGATGGAGACGATGTTTATGATGTAAGGGACGGAGATGATGAGAGGGATGAAGATGCTGTTGATGATGAGAGGGATGGAGATGATGAGAGGGATGGAGACGATGTTTATGATGTAAGGGATGGAGATGATGAGAGGGATGAAGACGCTGTTGATGATGTGAGGGATGGAGATGATGAGAGGGATGAAGACGCTGTTGATGATGTGAGGGATGGAGATGATGAGAGGGATGAAGACGCTGTTGATGATGGGAAGGATGGAGAAGATGGGAGGGATGGAGATGATGTTGACATTGTAACATGCAGAAACCGGTACAGATGACACGCCACACCATTCCTTGTGTTGTGGTACGGGTACGTTTTATTTTATATGCAAGTTACAAGGCAAAAAAAACCTGCATTAATAAACAAAGTTAAAACAAATAAATAAAAATGAGGACATGTTTGAAAAAACACACATAATAGCAATAAACATATTATATGTTTATGACTCCAAGATACAAATTCCAACAATATGACGTCAAGCAGGCTCATAATAACAAATGATAAACAGGTGTAATCGTGTATTATGACACGCTGTGGTAATGCAATTTTGTTTTTTTATTTATTATTTATTTATACTGTAGTATACATATTTATACAGGTACACAATCAGATATAAATCTGTTAACCCCGACCCTCTGTTGCTGATTACATACCCGAGATGGATGGGAGGACGGGGGCAGCTGCGTTATATACAAAAATTGAAAATTACACCGCAATTTTTTTCTTTCAACGAAGTCTTCATAGAAATTTGAGGAACGGTTAATGACCAGTTGACCAAAGGTCCGGGAGACTGAAGGCTGGCGAGACTGAAGGCTTGCGAGACTGAAGATCCCCATGCCCGCCCATGCACCGGCACGTCATTGCAATATCATGTCTGAATTGAATTGAAATTGAAAATGAAAATTACACCGCAATTTTTTTCTTTCAACAAAGTCTTCATAGAAATTTGAGGAACGGTTAATGACCAGTTGACCAAAGGTCCGGGAGACTGAAGGCTTGCGAGACTGAAGATCCCCATGCCCGCCCATGCACCGGCACGTCATTGCAATATCATGTCTGAATTGAATTGAAATTGAAAATGAAAATTACACCGCAATTTTTTTCTTTCAACAAAGTCTTCATAGAAATTTGAGGAACGGTTAATGACCAGTTGACCAAAGGTCCGGGAGACTGAAGGCTTGCGAGACTGAAGATCCCCATGCCCGCCCATGCACCGGCACGTCATTGCAATATCATGTCTGAATTGAATTGAAATTGAAATTGAAAATTACACCGCAATTTTTTTCTTTCAACAAAGTCTTCATAGAAATTTGAGGAACGGTTAATGACCAGTTGACCAAAGGTCCGGGAGACTGAAGGCTTGCGAGACTGAAGATCCCCATGCCCGCCCATGCACCGGCACGTCATTGCAATATCATGTCTGAATTGAATTGAAATTGAAAATGAAAATTACACCGCAATTTTTTTCTTTCAACAAAGTCTTCATAGAAATTTGAGGAACGGTTAATGACCAGTTGACCAAAGGTCCGGGAGACTGAAGGCTTGCGAGACTGAAGATCCCCATGCCCGCCCATGCACCGGCACGTCATTGCAATATCATGTCTGAATTGAATTGAAATTGAAATTGAAAATTACACCGCAATTTTTTCTTTCAACAAAGTCTTCATAGAAATTTGAGGAACGGTTAATGACCAGTTGACCAAAGGTCCGGGAGACTGAAGGCTTGCGAGACTGAAGATCCCCATGCCCGCCCATGCACCGGCACGTCATTGCAATATCATGTCTGAATTGAATTGAAATTGAAAATGAAAATTACACCGCAATTTTTTCTTTCAACAAAGTCTTCATAGAAATTTGAGGAACGGTTAATGACCAGTTGACCAAAGGTCCGGAGACTGAAGGCTTGCGAGACTGAAGATCCCCATGCCCGCCCATGCACCGGCACGTCATTGCAATATCATGTCTGAATTGAATTGAAATTGAAATTGAAAATTACACCGCAATTTTTTTCTTTCAACAAAGTCTTCATAGAAATTTGAGGAACGGTTAATGACCAGTTGACCAAAGGTCCGGGAGACTGAAGGCTTGCGAGACTGAAGATCCCCATGCCCGCCCATGCACCGGCACGTCATTGCAATATCATGTCTGAATTGAATTGAAATTGAAATTGAAAATTACACCGCAATTTTTTTCTTTCAACAAAGTCTTCATAGAAATTTGAGGAACGGTTAATGACCAGTTGACCAAAGGTCCGGGAGACTGAAGGCTTGCGAGACTGAAGATCCCCATGCCCGCCCATGCACCGGCACGTCATTGCAATATCATGTCTGAATTGAATTGAAATTGAAATTGAAAATTACACCGCAATTTTTTCTTTCAACAAAGTCTTCATAGAAATTTGAGGAACGGTTAATGACCAGTTGACCAAAGGTCCGGGAGACTGAAGGCTTGCGAGACTGAAGATCCCCATGCCCGCCCATGCACCGGCACGTCATTGCAATATCATGTCTGAATTGAATTGAAATTGAAATTGAAAATTACACCGCAATTTTTTCTTTCAACAAAGTCTTCATAGAAATTTGAGGAACGGTTAATGACCAGTTGACCAAAGGTCCGGGAGACTGAAGGCTTGCGAGACTGAAGATCCCCATGCCCGCCCATGCCCGCCCATGCACCGGCACGTCATTGCAATATCATGTCTGAATTGCTTTGCTTTGTATCTCTTTGATTCCCAGAAAAAGGGAACAAAAGGAGAAAATATTTTTTTTGGGGGAGGTGGTGGGGCTGCATTATTTATACAAAACTTGAAACCAACACCTTCTTTTAGTATAATTTTTTTTGAGGCAGCCCCCTCCAAAAAAAAAGAAGGCGATTCGTCAGTTCACTTCTCTGCTTACAGTACTAGGCTAGGCCCTAACGTTAGATATAGCTATTTATTAATTTTTTAACTTTTAAGAGTAATTAAAATATGATTATCTGATTATGAAAAAAGAAAAATTCCATAGACTATTCATTAATCTCAATAATCGGATATTCTACTCTGAATGACTTATGATAATACAGTAGATATAGATCTAGTTTGATTAGTTATACTCACGTCACTCGATCAAATTGGGCAGTACAATCATGCAATGCAGTGCAGCGGCCCGGTACGGGCGCCGAGTCAGTGAATTCCCCCCGACCCGGCCGCGGCGCTGTACTGCTAGCTGGACACTGAGCTGAGCTGCTGCGGTAGCACTAGCAGTAGTCTGCTAATTTACGGCCAGGACGAAAGAATGTGAACAAACATCAACCATCTCGTCTGAAATGTACTACATTCGACTTCTGAATAACGAAATTTGTGTCAGGAATCAAGAAAAGACCTTCATACAAGATAAAAGTGATATTTTGCAGTAATTTACTGACAAAAACACTGCTCGAATTTCAGTGGTCAGTCGATACAACGCACATTTAATGTACGTGCGGCAATGCGGATTGCGAGCTGTGAGTAAATTGTCCGAAATGTCATTTTTTTGTCATTTTACCTAAATAAAAGTTATAGATTGTCTTCAATAGTATCATTTGACACAATTCCATTAAAGATTGTGGTTAGAAAGGGCATTATTAAGTCACAATGAGCACAAACATATACACATTGGTATCTCTCGATCGATTAATCATGTCGGGACAATTCGGCCCAGTTTTTCCAGCTGGGCCGAATTGTCCCGTGGTCCGAATTAGCCCGACATTTTAATTTGTATTTATAATTCATAGACAGATAGCGTCTAGTCTATAGTCTAGCCTACATGATCTGGAGAGCGTACACTACAGTATTTTCTCTTCTAGTGCGTCTTTCAGGCTAATTAAACTAAGGCTACGGTCTAAGTTACAAATTATGTTATCCACAATTGCATCCACGCCCCCTCAGCTCACTGAGCTGATCACAGTGCACTGGCCTCAGCTCAACTTTCGCCGACGGCCGACAGTGGGTACGGCTGCATGGACGCCCGAGCCTCTGGCTGCTCGCTAGGCGAGCGAACAATAACAGTTAACACGCACACTCATGTTATGTACACTGCACAACAAAGCTTCAAACAAGTCATTTGCTATTCTTAAAGCATGATTATCTTCACGATTTCTTTTTAGAATAACGCAAGGTGTTCTACTGAAAATATGGAATCTGAATTTCATTACAAATAAAGCAAGAAGAACGACTTACTAACATTCAGAGGAGTACTATCCTCCGTGGGCTGAGAAAGTTGCTCCTGGCATAGCTAGAGCTATTTCGATAGCGCCTAGCCTGTAAACAATGTGTGTACATTCAGTAGTAGTACACATGTAATTAACGTCGCGTCTAGAAAACATTTCGGCGTCAGCAGAACTCGCTCTATTACACTACTCGGCCGGCCGGGGACGCACAAAGGTAGGTCTAGATCTGTGATACTGTCTGCAGTGCAGTGAGTGAACCAAATGCAATGATCATTAGCGTAGATGATTTAACCATTGACCTATTACAACAATGGCGGATCCAGGGGGAGCCCGGGCCACCTCCCCTGGCCAAACAAAAAAAAAGTAAACACTTTTTACACTTTTTTTGGCTCAAGGAGGGGTGGGTGGGTGTTGAGTAAAAAAAAATCACTATCCCCTCCCCGATAAAAAAAAAAATGAAAGTGCTCCTTACCCCCGGCTGGCTAAATGGCCCTAAATATTTTCTCACGAATTTGAAAGAAATAATAATATAATAAGTGCCCATTTTCCTTTTGATAAGTGCACCTGCCCCCCCCCCCATTTATTTTAAAGATCCCCTTCACTTTCTCATAAATGCCCCTTTTCACCTTTGATAAATGCCCCTATTATAATCTGATAAGTGCCCCTTTTCCTTCTACAACCCTTTTCAAGTTGCAATAAGTGTCCCTTTTCCATTCTCTTAAGTGCTTTTTTCATCTCTGATAAGTGTCCCTTTTCAGGTACGAGAAGTACCCCTTACCACCTCTGAGAAGTGCCCGGCCCCTTCACCTCTGATGATTGCCCCTATTCAAATCTGAGAGGTACACGTTTTACTTTGACAAGTACCCCTTTTCCTTTGTAATAATTGCCCCCTTCCCCTTCCGATAAGTGCTCCTTTTCTTCTTTGATGAGTGCCCCTTTTCCTTTCTAAAAAGTGCCCTGTTTCCTTCTCATAAATGTCCCTTTTTCAGTCACCCCAATAATTGTCACTACCAAAATCTGACAGGCGCCCTTTTTCCTTTATAATAAGCGCCCCTTTTTGACTCTCATAAGTGGTTTTTCATCTCTGGCGAGTGTCTCTTTTCAGGTGCAAGAAATTTCCCCTTTCTCCTCTGATATTTTTGCCCTTTTTTTACTTTGACTCGTGCCTTTTCCTTTTTAATAAGTACACTTTTTCCTTCTGATAAGTGCCCTTTGCCCTTTGTAATAAGAATCCCTTCCCTTTCTTTTAAATTGATGACAAGAGCCAAATAAAGACTCACCAAATTGCATGTGGCATTACCCTTTTCAGTTTGAAAATACGGAACTCACCCGCCTTTCTCGCTCACAATGCATGTCCCCGAAACAATATCCTATTGTCAAGATAATTGCAAAGATACAGTAAAAGGGCGCAAGTAACGGGCTGAGATTCGAACACTTAATCCTTGGATTGAGAGTCAAGTGAGTGAACCACTGTAGGCCTATATGTATAACAGCTGAAAAAGGCTAGCAGCCCTTCCCAAAATACACTACCATGACCATAATAAGATTTGACCCCTTAAAGTGACCATCAAAATCATTGACAAGTAGGTTGTCAGCCTGACAGCAGCTTTCGGGTTCAGGCTTTCACCCCAAAGTTCCAAACTGCAACATTTCTGTTCTCGTTCGGTCGCAAAATTTTAAACATAACTTAACCTAATTAATCGCTAGAATAAAAAAAAAATTAAAAAGCAACTTTGTTTTCGGGGAATAATTCATCACAGACCCCCAATCCCAGTCCCTTGTCGCGACCTCTCTCATCCCCCACCCCGACCGGTACCTCCTTAGGAAATCGCAGCCCTGCAGTGGTCCCATTTCTCGCTGTTCAAACAAAAAACATTTTATCGTGGGGGGGGGGACGACTCCTTATCTCTCCTCCTTCTCCTTCTCCTTCTCCTCCTCCTTCTCCTCCTCCTTCTCCTCCTTCCTCTCTCTTTTCATCCTCTTCACATGATATTTATTGTAGATTTCTAATGTTTTTATAATCAGAATTGACAAGTTATACAGGAAAAAATGCTGGGTCGTATACCTGTGTTCAACCCTCTTCGTGTAAAAGATCTTAGGAAGTATTGGTTGGTGCATATTTTCCGAAACCGCATAATATCAGAATAAAATTCAGTCACTGTGACTTAAAATTAAAGGGGAAACGGGCAAATTATTTGTAATGTTGTTTTCTGAGTGTGGTGGAACCTTCAAAAATGCGGTTTTATTGGTTATACTTGCAGTGCAACTGGTGTTTCTATGCATTAGTTTTCTCATGTCCCTAAAACTCTTTCAATTTTGACATAATTATTTCATAGACTACTTTGAACAATAATTTCGTTTTAAAAAAATTGTTCATTCTTGGCAGTATATTAACTCGATCCATTCTGTTTCTTGTTTGTTTGATTGTTTGTTCGATTTTTGTCAAGGGTTTATTTTTGTGTAGATTTAGGGCCGAGTTAAATTAAAGACGAGTTTATTAGAGTAGAGCGCTGTCTGGTCGACCGTCTAGGTACCTCATGAATAAACATTATATTTTTCTGCCACGTGTCCGGTACAGTTTGTATGCAAATAATGGTCATTCATATTCATGATGGTTCAACTGATCTTTGAATCATTTTATACAGAGTTGGGCCTCAGGGCTAATGCCTAGGCTGGGAGTCTATCAAAATAACAGCGACACAACCATGTTTTGTTTGTCTGTTTGCTTATTCGTTTGTTTATTCAATTTCGTTTATTTTGCCCATTTATTAACAAACATGCAGCGGCTGATCCAGTATTTTCCAAAAATGAGGAACCGAAGCCAAGGTGTGGGGTCCAGGGGCAGATCGAGTCTCTGAAGGGGGTCATGGGGGCGAAGCTTACCGTAGGCTCTCTAGAGTTTAAGCAATTCAGAACCTTCAAGAGCGTCTTGAGCGGTAGACACACATTTTTATACAACTGAGGGTTGTCTCGAGAACCAATTCTATATATCTTTACAGATGGGGCCCAGGGCGGATTGCAGGACAGTGCCCCTGCCAGAGGTCCAGCAGGCAGAGCCCCTCAGAAGCTCTAGATCTGGATTTTATTTTTTTTAGCAATTCAGAACCTTCAAGATAGCCGCTTTGGGCAATAAAAACTCTAATCCATCTCTTGAAATATAAAATTGCACTGCCCTAATTGGTAAATTTCGTTGGAAATCAATCCTCTCTCTTTCTCTCTCTCTCTCTCTCACACACACACACACACACACACACAAATACACTCACATACATACATTCTCTCATAATAGAACTAAAGGGTTGTCTTTGGAACCACCTTTATCTTTACGGATGGGGCCCAGGGGCGGAGTTTTTGATTAAGGGTTCTAGGGTGCGGAGCGCCCGGAAGTTCTTGAATTTTTAAAAATTTAGAAAATTCAATTTGGCCGTCATGAATTTGGCCGCGGACGCCCCCCGAGCGCCGGAAGTTCTTGAATTTTTACAATTTAGAAAATAAATTCCTATACGTAGCCGAATCGTTACTCAGAGTAGAGATTTTTTTATTTTTATAATTGTTTTATGTCCCCCGCCCCCTCTCTATCTCTCTCTCTCTCCGCCAAGGGGGGCACGGCCGATACCCCCCCCCCACCTGGATCCGACACTGAACTGTGCGGATCTCGACCAACATTATGCAGGCCTCTGTGTTTTTATCGGACTCTTGTTTATGTACAGGCCTAACTTATTTCATTCTTTCTAATGAAAAGGAAAATGATAGCAGAGCCGGTTCTAGGTAAAAGGCACAACTACTATATACATGTAGTAGGCATATTCGTTTGTTTGAAAAGGCCGCAGCAGTCGCAAAGTCCAATCCATGGAATACGAAACAAAAAATTATTGTATAAAACAGGAGAGGGGTGGTCATTAAATTTGTACGCATTGATAGCTGGGCCTAAGAATTGAGTATCTACCTACTGACCTATGGACCATGAGTATGGGCTAAAATTATAAAAACTCGGGGAATTGATAGTATGCAGCTTTTAACAGTCATAGTTTGCTAAATATTGTTAAGGCATTTCTTTCCTCTATTTGCCTTTTTCTTTCTAAGATCTTTTCCTTTTTATCTTCATCTTCTTCTTCAACATTTCTCATTCTGATCATGCTTAATGTATGCAGACGATCTCGCAATTATTGCTAAATCCCCTCAAGGAATGCAATCGGTTTAGATAAATTCACTCAATATTATAACTCCTGGATGTTGAATATTTATGTCTCCAAAACTAAAATAACGATATGTAATAAGTCAGGCAGGTTAAATGATAAGAGTGAATTTGAAATAAACGGGGAAAAGGTTAGCTCGATAAAGGAAATTAAATATTTAGGCATTGTTTTTAGTAATAATGGATCGTTTAAAACGACGACAAGGGCCTTAGCGGATAAGGCCAGGAGAGCATTATTTAAACTTTATAAATCTTTCGGCAATAATATACGCCCAGTATTAAAACCTTATTACACCTTTTTGATGCAACTATACAACCTATTTTGCTTTATGGATCAGAAATTTAGGGTGCTAGTGCAGTAGACATGAAGAAAATTCTTTAAATAGAAACAGGGAAAACGGGATTCTTTTATAAAAACGATTTTGAGAAAGTACATAAATTATTGTTGTAAAAATACCATAGGGGTAAACCGCAAATGCAGCAATATAGCAGTTTCAGCTGAAATTGGAAGGCATCCTCAACTTATTCAAATTGCAATAAACATGCTCAAATATTGGATACGAATACGAAGTTTGGATGCAAATGACCTTGTCTACAAATCCTTTGAAGAAACTAAATTAGTAAATAACGAACAAAGCTGTTGGTTAATGTCAATTCGGGATATCTTTAGCTCACTAAATATTTGTAATAATGGGAATGAGACCGTATTGGACCCTGAAAATATACCAATTTCTCAAAAAGATTAGAAAGAAGAATTGATGAACAATTTTATTAAACCTGGATTTATTTCATGATAGGGATACCCGTAACGGAAATAAACTCAGAACCTTCAGCCAATTTAAAAATACAATCAAGCAAGGAAATTATTTATCTCATATACCAAATATAAGTTTAAGAAAAAATATCACCAAACTACGACTGAGCGCACACAACTTACCCATATAGAAACGGGAAGATATAACAGACCAGAAAAACGCCCCCTAATCTACGATTCTGTGAAGTCTGCAATATGAATCTTAGGAGATGAATTCCAATTGATTATGAAATGTGATCAATATAAAGATTTACGAGTAGATTTTCTTGAAAAATTAGCAATTTGGAAGAAAATCTTAGTAACTTGGAATGTCAAGATAAATATTTATAATAAATTATTGTTATAATGAGTAAATGAGATTAGACAATTAAGATATAATAGATATTTCCTCTTCGTTCACCAAAAACATAATTGCAGTGAGGGGTAACTTTTAGATACTATAATATGTAACAACAAAGTAAAAAAAAAAGAAGAAAAAAAAGCAACTTATACAATGTGATACTGAAGATAAGTATACAACCCTACTATTTTTTATATATTTCTTTTATGTATATTCGACCCGATGTATTAAACGACAATGACCAACAACAAGGCAAACATTTACAATCTTATGTTTTTGGTTTAATTTTACTATTACGTCATTATTTTAGGCGAAACGATTATCTATTGCATTCCATGTACCTTATTTACCTATTTTGTATAGCTTGAGTTATAATTTAGTTAGAAAAACTGCTATATTACAAACAGGTTTTATATAATTATCTAAATGTCCGGATGTATTATGATACATTGTATTATTTACTTTATCCATTAGGCCTATGTGTCATGTTATTACAAGAAGAAATAAGAGTTTTTCTGCTGTATATAATTTTCATTCTGTTTTGCTACACTGCATTGTAAATTGATTTATATGATATATATGTTTACAAACAGAATATTGATTGGTTACAGTGCATTGTAAATTGATTTATATGATTTATATGTCTATAAACAGATACACCATCATCTTCTTCCTCTTCTTCCTCTTCTTCCTCTTCTTCTTCTTCTTCTTCTTCTTCTTCTTCTTCTTCTTCTTCTTCTTCTCATTGCTCATATTCTTCGTTTCTTCTTTCTTTATATGTTTTATTTCTTTTTCTATTTCTTTCTCTCTTTCTCTCTTTCTGTTTTTTTAAATTTTATATAAAAAAAAAAAAAAAAATGATCCAGGGGTTGTTGTCATGGACCAATGATTATGAACCAATGAACCATTGAACCACGCCCCCAAGTCCAGTCGACCGTTATTTAGTAGTCTGTATACTAAACGTGGAAAAATTATTGGCTGAAATGAAAAGCATTTAGTTTTCAAACCAGGAAATGCACACCTTCAAATCAGCGGAAACAATCATATTTAGAACAAATTTATTATTTTTTATCTCGAAATTCAGTGTCGTTCCTGATTTGAGCACGGAAGTATAGAAAATGCCAACATACTGAACTTAGCGCAGTCTGAAAGTAGACTAACTAATAAATACATAACAAAAAAATTATCAAACATGCACGTGGTTAAGGTTGCATATATAACACCGCATACGCTTACTATATAATACTATGAACGGCGCCAGCGCTGAAGCAGACAACGAAAACGTACCTTTATTTACCGAATATCCTGCTTATGACCGACCTGCACTTGGTAAGATGACCACCAAGGAACCACTGGAGTTAAGTGGATCAAACGGACACAGGAACGATAGTGAAATGGAATCACCTAAACCGGTAAGTACTACTACTAGACCTAGATAGTCTAGACAGAAATAACCGTCTGACAATGACATTTGTCAACATTCCCCATAGACTACATATATATGTAATTAGAGGCGGTCAGAGGAGCCAGATGCAATCTCAGCGGAACAACCGTCGATATCAGAGACTGAATTGAAGCTAGTTTCGGTCTAATCTGGGCCGGCTATGCTATGGGGTAATTCCATGGGGCCTTGGGGTTGGGTCAAAAATTGTGACATGAATCATGATGATGCATGATGAAGATTGAAGTTATTTGAACAAAGAAGAATGAATTGAACTTTGAAGGTGCAAAATTCAAAGTTGGTAAATAATTCTTTTATTGCTATAGACCTCTATCCCGTTTTTGACACCAATCCTGCACGTAGAACTTTTACCATTCCGCGATGTACAGTGAGTTTACGCGCTGATTGGCCGATACGCTAAGTCAAGTGGCTTGAATTTAAGTGAGAGAGGGCCTAAAGGTCTACTTGAAATATTACGTCGCACCACAGAGATTTTGACATGACGTGTCTGAATAAATTTTTCAATTTTCCCTTTTGGATCGCTTTTCACATGGCATTATGGTTGGATAATTGAAAAAATTATTCACTCAGAATAATACATTTCAAATTTCAAGACTCACCGATGTTTCTATCAAAAGTTGCAGCCCCTTCATTCCCTACAATCAAGCGCGTAGCCAGGATTTTATTTTAGGGGGGGGCGGTAGTGAGCACGAAAAGCGTGCGAATCACTTACAGAGCGCGCAAAGCGCGGAAGCTTTGACGTTTCATTAAACTATTAGAGAAAGAAGCCGATTCGTTGTACCGTTCTCGACTCTTAATCCTTCTCCTGCGCGAAGCGCGGAAGCTTTTACGTTTCATTAAATTATTAGAGAAGATGACGATTCGTTGTACCGTGCTCCTTTTTCTCCCTACGTCCTCTTCCTTTTTTCTCTTCTCTTTTTTTTTTTTTTTTTTGGCCGGCGTTTTGGGAGGCGACTGCCCCACCCCCCCTGGCTACGCGCCTGCCTAGAATATTTATCAATTTTTTGTAAGAATCGACGAAAAAGACGTACACGCAGAGTTATGTTGTTTTGCTAAATTTAGCACAACGGCTGAATTGCGCAATATGCAAGCGTACACATACGCGTGCAAGCGTACACGTGTTGCTTACATGTAAATGATGCGAACTCGACGCAATCGGCAATCCATTGTCTTCAATGGGCACCCACTTCCGGGTTTGTACACACGCGGTCCGATGCATATTCATGTGCAGATTTTATGCGCTATCACCATGGGTTCGGCCGGCGCGGAGCTCACGCCTCCCTACTTAGCTGATCCGAAAAATGTGGGGAAGGGTATTTTCAAACTGTAATTGTTTGTGATCCGGATCCCTGGGGGCTAGCGAAAAAATAAGCGTAGGGATATTTCCTTACGACTGGGACTACTTATCGCCAGGGCGTCATATCTCATAAGTGGCAAATTTCGAGTTAGCCAGAAACAATGTTTAAATAGCTGTTTTGACCAAGATATTTTTAGAATTTCAAGATGACGCCCTCTGGAAATATTGGAATTAATCTGCTCTTTCATATGACACCTCATTTATTGAGTATCACCTTCAGGATCACAAAGAATAAAGGTTTGAATCTCGACTTAATAATAAAAACTTTGACCAATTTTGCATGATCGCGTAATGCACATAGACTGCATAGGGCTGCGTGCAATCTCTATGGGAAAGATTTTAGCACACAACATCGGGTGCGTGATCTAAAGGGCCCATGTCGGCTCGGCTAGGCGCCAAATTACGAAAATGAGCTGAGACGGGAGGAACGTAATGCGCATGCGCTGGCTGTATCGCCGATGTAAGCTAAAGTTCTACGTGTCCTGCAATAGATTCCATTGCAATTGTGTGTATTCTTTTGCGCACTTTCATTTAATTAAAATGAAAAAAACAGACGCAACTCCGGAACCTCCTGCCAAACGTGTAAAATGAACCAGCGTACGTCTCGTATACAATTTTTTTTTGCTCAATGGGGGTAGTGAGCACTTCAAACAGGACAGGACAAACACCTCGAATGAAAGTTGGTAGAGGAATAAATTCAAGCTTCCCGGCCTCTCCATCCACCCAATATAATACTAGTCCCAGAAGCAACCTGATTACCTGAGATTAATCCGCCCCTCAAATCTTCAGAGGTAGCCTCCATTAGATAGATTGAATGTAATCACACACAAAATCCCTCTATAGCTTGAGACTACTACACATTCCAAACTACAGACCTACTTTTAATACAATGTAAAGATATTACAAAATGAAGTGTCTCACTGCATACATGGCTGCACTGCAAACAAAGCTAGTGCATGCCAAGCTACAGACCTACTTTTAATACAGAGTAAAGATATTACTGAGTGAAGCGTCTCACTACCTACTAGAGTACATCTAAGATATTTTCACCTGTTCTAAACAATACACAGACCTCAGAGAAACTAACAAGTTATCATAACAAGTCTGTGCAGCTTATTGTCCCTCTGCTCAACTATCTCAAACAGCTAACAATCAAGTAATTTAAAGGCACGCTAAGCTTCTGAGCAATAAAACCAAATTTCAGCTCTACATTTGCAACAACAAAATTCTCGTCCCCGACAAGCGCAATGGCAATGCCAATACGTAATATTACATAACACTGACAAGTCGTGCTTTAAACAGGTGATGCACTTCACACACAACTGACGCACACTCAGCATAGGTACACACATAAAATAGAAAAATCAACGAACATTTCAGTACAACTTGCAAGTTGTACCTTAAATATGACGAAAGTGAGAATTTTGCCATTCCATTCAAATCCGTATTCCAGTCAAATCATCTATTATGTAAAATTTTTTCAGCATCCTTAAAAAGTTAAGTATTTCACTTAAGTTTAAAGATACTATGTCCCTTTTGCAGCCAACATCAAATTCTGTAGAACTTTGCAGGAATTATGAATATGTCACGTATGTCCTATCTGTGAAATTTAGACATTACAGTAGCAACGTCCTAGTATTCAAATTATGCAAGGAAACCTGTTTACTTTCTAGACTTCACTGTCAGACACTATTGAGTGACTGACTGACTTCTTTTTTTATTCTTTGGTAATAAAATACATAACATGAGCTGTAACAGGTACATGTACATGCAGCATTTGTCCCGATATCATTAACCCACTTCTTGTAATGGCCAAAATTAAACTGATTGAATATTTGCGCAGTCAAAACTTGGAGAAAAAAAATTATTTTGTTTAAGATCATCTTAATATTAAAGATGATTTCACATTGCATAGGGGTCTATATTTTATTTGATTACAACAATGATTAAGCAGGATTTTTTTTCTTCACCTGTGTGGTATTTAGGGAAAGGTAACCGGAACATTGGCCCTGGCCTGTGCAGCGGCAGTATGTGGCTCCTCACTTCAGTTTGGGTACAACACAGGCGTCATCAACGCACCTCAGAAAGTAAGTATTGATAACGAGTTTAATGCTGTAGGTTTAGCTATGATCGGATCAGATGATCGAATCAGCAATTTGGCTCCTGATCGGGATCGGGAGATTGGGAGCACTGTAATACCTAAAATCACTCATAACTGGGATTATTTTGTCATTTGGTGTTGTTGTAGACCATGTTTGTTGATGCTTAGTGCCTTTTCATGCTTCTTAAACTAAAAAAAAATTAGTCTAGAAGTAAAGGCCAAAAACATGCGAGCCGCCATTTTGGATTATAATGACAATTGGAAAATAGTGTGTGCCTACAAAAAAGGCTTAAATATAACAAGTTTTTGGCAATAAAATACAAAAAATCATTCATACCTGGGATTAATTTGTTGTTCAGAGTTGTTATGGACCATATTTTTTTTATGTTTAGTGCCTTTGTAAATTTCCATGTTAGAGTAGGTAGCATACACTGTACTTTTAATGTAAAAAAGGAAAAAAATAATAGGACTGAATCTACAATGTTTTGTCTAGCCTTGAGGGCTAGGTGATAATGTAAAATATGATATTGATATCACCTAGCCTTGATTGGCACCCATACCCCTGCATGAAGAGGCGGGTAAACAAAACCTAAAATGCGTCCAAAATGACCCCCTCCCGCACCTGACGAACATTGCCCAGTGGCTTCTGAGTTCACTAGTGATAAAGCACTTTGAAATCAGGCTAGAAATAAATATAAAATGTGAGATTTTGCTACCGGAGTGATAATGATTTGCTTACATGTACATGTACACATGTACCTTCCATGTGTTCTTTATGATAATTAGTAAAGGTACGATTTACATTACAAAAAAAGCCGACCTCTTATGAGAGTTTGCAATGAAAGTTCCGGCTGAAATGCGGTATACACGTAAAAAACTGTTTTTGCGTTGCCAATTTGATACTTACTTTACGATAATAGCAATTAGTATACAGTAGTATACAAAGGTGCATGAATTTAGCGAACTCCCTGCGCATGCGCCTTTTTACATGAATTGCTATTATCACTTTTATAATACAAACTGGTGTAGAATAGAACTAATATACAATACATGTACATCTGGAATTAAAAAAGAGCTAACATAATGCAGAGATGCCAACCACTACGATTAAATCGTCTTTAGTACGATATTAAGAGTGAAATACTGAATTTAGGGAATTTTAGGGCATTATCATATGAGTTACCGGTAGGCCCATGAGTTGGGTAATACCATTGTGAACCCTTTTTTTTTGCATCAAGGAAGCCATTGACAAAAGGAAGTTACATCATTCAAAGCTTGCCCTATAATCGATAGTTCTGTAATGAAAGATAAAATGGAATACTGGGCATGGGATTACATTTTGAAAGAAACTAGAAATGTATGGAAGAAAAGTAAGTTGTGTAATCTAAATCTTTAAAAGTTGGTATATTTCTAAGAGGGTTTGGATTTTGGAATGACCAAGATGAAAAGAAATTGACTCACTCCTGCTGGATATCACGTGTTTGCACTGCACACAGAAATGAGTTTATGTAAATACGGAATACACCCACATGACATGAGGCATGGTTGTCTGGTCCAAACTGTTCAGCTATTCCCGTCCTATTTTGAATAAGAGGGCATTTTGAAGAGCAATTATTAGGGGATATTGCTAAAACAATATTCTCCCTAAATGACGTAGAGCGATAAAATTCACAAATTATTTGTCATCTTTGAACCAGAACCCGACCTCTCATGGTATTGTGACTGTAAACCACGTGAACTACAGTATCGCCTGGACATTGCCCACAAGTCCAACATGCATTGCATGTTATGACAAGTCATTTGTAACTGTTCTCTTGCCTTTTGGTCACGGTGCAAACATAAAAAGGTTTGCTGTTTATATATATATATATATATATATATATATGCTCTTTGGCCAAGTAAGATACCAACTACAATATTCTCCTGGAGCTATCTTCTCCTCTATATCTTTTGAAATGAGGAGAGGTGTTCCATGATATTTCCTACATGCAAAAAAAAACCATTTTCAAACGTGTTTCAGGCAAATTTGCATGGTGATAATCAGATAAACACAAGCCTGTTTTCAAACGTCTTTAGATATGGGTATATTGAAACGCCGAAAAAGGTCCGTTTTGAATGTGAGAATGAGCCAGAATCACGTTTCTGAGAGATGATAAACGCAAAGCTGTTTTGAAACACGCATACATATCGGACCTTCCCAGGTTAATTTCCAGTTCGGGGAAATAGCGCGCGCACCATGTGCTGAGGGTCATGTTGTTGTACAAGCATGCTTGTGTACTCGTCCATCATTCGTTGCTCATTGCAAATTGTTCTTTGTTTACGAGCCAGACTTTTTAAACTTGAAATTTTCAATGTGACAATTACTATTTGGTACACTAGTAGTGAGATCAAAAATTAAAAAGCGCGCGCCCTAGTTGACCTCCGAGCAACTCTCTGCTTTCCGGGTCAAACGGCGCAAAGCAGTTGCGCAGAGGCCTTTATTTCGAATCGTGACGAGTTGATAATCTTGTTGGTATAGTGGGGTTCGATATGTATATATAGAAACGCTGTTTCTGAGTGGCAAAAGATGATAAACGCACCCCATGATGACAGAGGCCATTTAAAGTTGCACTAAATGTCAGTGATTTTGATTAATTTGTTTCCTCAGTTTCTTCTCAGTTCTGTACTGCATGCTTGAAATAACAAAAAATCAAATGGCAAAGAAAAAGACCAAGGAAGCACTGAAGCAGGTTAAGGTGATAATAACGAATGAATTTATTTGCATAACGTCTACATTGCCTTGCCTTGCCTTGTATTAGAAGCATTTGGTCATGCAGTTTGATCAAGTAAGAACTGAGATACAATCTTTACTATCCTTATCTTTCAAACATGATTGGAGGGTTCCCATATATTTCACATTATATTTCTGCTGCGGACACAAATCATGGTGTTAAAGATGGTCCATTGTCCAAGCAAGGCAAAGGCAGTTTAATTCACACTTGCATGTTCATCAGTGATTTTGGTTAATTTGTTAAATTTCCTCAGATTCTTCTTTACTTCATGTTTGATTAAAATTATAGAAATAAAAGAACAAGAAAAGGCGTTGAAATGAATGACAGCTACGTAGCAATGAAGGTCCTGCATTCAGTGAGCTCTGTGTTACAATATACAGAAATGTAAAGCGTATATTAAAAGGTACTATGTCCCATTTGCAGGCCCAAAATATGAAAAGGTTAAATTACAACGGCATTTGAAAGATATTACTAATTCAGAACTTCCTCAAAATGAAAGGGCTTGAAAATGTCTTTTTGTGTGAAAAAAACGACTGTTAGTTGTCGAATCGACTTTAAGGATTGCAGTCCTTTTATTAAATAGTCTGATTTTCAGACCCTTGTACCGAATGGTTGTACGTTTTGTGCTGCGCAAAGATTCAATCAGTTTAATTTTGGCCATTACAAGAAGTGGGTTATTGATGTAGACAAATGCTCATGTACATGTACAGTGTACCTGTTACAGCTCATTTTATGTATGTTATTACCAAAGAAAAAAAAGACAGTCAGTCACTCAATAGTGTCTGATAGTGAAGTCTAGAAAGTAAACAGGTTTCCTTGCATAATTTGAATACTAAGACACTGCTAACATTTAAATTTCACAGATAGGACATACATGTACATGTATGTGACATATTCATAATTCCTGCAAAGTTCTACAGAATTTGATGTTGGCTGCAAAAGGGATACAGTACCTTTAAGTCATTGAAAAAAAGGCAGGGGGTTTTGTCTCATCTTATCTGAACAAGGCTTAACAACACATAGAAGTGGGCTCTCATTGGGAATTTGACACCGTGTTAGAGTGTTTACCTAATAACAGGTGTTATTATTGTTGTGTTGCCGATACATGTTGTTGCTATGCAACTATCGACGAAAGATCAGAATTTGAGAAAAATCGATGTTATTTTGTTGCAGTGTAAATGCAGCTAATGAATCTTACTTGGCTCAACTTGGATCGCATTTTATGAGAAGCCATTGGTCATCTTGCTCTTGACCTTCTCATGAGTACTGTCCAAACCTGAAAAAGGCCATTTTTCATAGCTGTATGCTTTTTCGTCAAGTAAGGTACAAACTACAAAATATCTTCGAAAATGAGGAGGGAGGGTTCTACGATATTTTACTTTTTTTGCTGCACCTGCAAATCATGGTGTTGATTTCAATACAGCTTGGTTTGCTTGATAGTGGTTCATGACAGAAGCTGTTTTATATTGTGCTGATATTATTGACTTTGATTTATTTATTGGATTTCTTTGTGCAGAAATAAAAATTCAGATTCTACTTTACTTTGCGTTTCATGAAAACAAATGTAAAAGAAAAGCAGGCTGAATAAAGAAGCAGGCAGGGACAAGAAACTATGAATGAACTTTAGTTGGCTTAAAGCCCCTCTGTACTAGTTTAGCCAGGAGGGATTAGAGGGATTAGCATGGTCACTGACAGGTGATTATTTCATCAACTCAGCTGTCAATTAACATAAGAAAAAGA
Source organism: Mesocentrotus franciscanus (assembly GCA_037976565.1). Classification (NCBI taxonomy): domain Eukaryota; kingdom Metazoa; phylum Echinodermata; class Echinoidea; order Camarodonta; family Strongylocentrotidae; genus Mesocentrotus; species Mesocentrotus franciscanus. The sequence goes on along the minus strand of CP137682.1, from coordinate 8,870,167 downwards.
GGATCATGGGGGACCAACGGGCACTGCTTAGGCATCGTTTTCTATATAGAGGGAGCAAGTAGCTACAAGTAGTACAGTGGGGCTTTAAAGATCCTTTTAGAAGTTAAAAATGAAATAGATGGATTATGTATCAATGGAAAGCTTATAAAAAAGCCATACATTGCAATGATATCACTTGTTAGTGTCAGAGGAGTAAAAGCTCTCTGAAAACTCGAAATCTAAAGCTGATGTTTTGATTTGCTTTTGTGCAATACTGAAAGGGAAAATATTGTCTATTCCTTTATATTTGTAGTCTACATGTACGTTCATTTAGCTTTCCATCGATATGAAGTTGTATTGTTATCGGATAGGGTCTTTAACGTCTATGGTGGAGTAGATTGCATTTTATGAGAAGCCATCGGTCACTGTGTTGTTGTTCTTCACATTAAGACAATACAGATCAAACATGATGGTATAAGACCCCGTTCTCATTCACTTCGTTGGAGCAGTCTAACTAAGACCCGTTCCTCAGGAGCGGTTCTTAGGTGAGTGAGAACGGTCAAAGTGGTCCAGGAAGTGGACTTCTGGACCGCTCTAGAAGACCACCTCGGGAGGTGGTCTTGAGGAACGGGTCTTATTAAGAGCGGTTTGGAGCGCTCTAACGTGCGAGTGTGAACGGAAGCGTACTTTGAACGGAAGTGGTCTAGTGACGTTGCGCGAAACATGTAGTACGGTACATACGCTTAGTATTCCGCACGCGAAAAAAATTACCCGCTGACCTGAGCTGCCATAGCAACAAGACCATTTTGGCTCGTGGAGCGGTTTGAGCCATAAAAAACTGCTCAGAGTGTGAACTCTCGCAAACCGTTCCCAAGACCCGTTCCTCTGGAGCGGTCTATTAAACTAAGACCACTTTCAAAGTGAGTGAGAACGGGGTCTAAAAGTGATGGTATATTTTGTATACGTTTTTTTTTACAAGTATGTATGAGAGAATCAAAAATTAAAAAGCGCGCGCCCTAGTTGACCTCCGAGCAACTCTCTGCTTTCCGGGTCAAACGGCGCAAAGCAGTTGCGCAGAGGCCTTTATTTCGAATCGTGACGAGTTGATAATCTTGTTGGTATAGTGGGGTTCGATATGTATATATAGAAACGCTGTTTCTGAGTGGCAAAAGATGATAAACGCACCCCATGATGACAGAGGCCATTTAAAGTTGCACTAAATGTCAGTGATTTTGATTAATTTGTTTCCTCAGTTTCTTCTCAGTTCTGTACTGCATGCTTGAAATAACAAAAAATCAAATGGCAAAGAAAAAGACCAAGGAAGCACTGAAGCAGGTTAAGGTGATAATAACGAATGAATTTATTTGCATAACGTCTACATTGCCTTGCCTTGCCTTGTATTAGAAGCATTTGGTCATGCAGTTTGATCAAGTAAGAACTGAGATACAATCTTTTACTATCCTTATCTTTCAAACATGATTGGAGGGTTCCCATATATTTCACATTATATTTCTGCTGCGGACACAAATCATGGTGTTAAAGATGGTCCATTGTCCAAGCAAGGCAAAGGCAGTTTAATTCACACTTGCATGTTCATCAGTGATTTTGGTTAATTTGTTAAATTTCCTCAGATTCTTCTTTACTTCATGTTTGATTAAAATTATAGAAATAAAAGAACAAGAAAAGGCGTTGAAATGAATGACAGCTACGTAGCAATGAAGGTCCTGCATTCAGTGAGCTCTGTGTTACAATATACAGAAATGTAAAGCGTATATTAAAAGGTACTATGTCCCATTTGCAGGCCCAAAATATGAAAAGGTTAAATTACAACAGCATTTGAAAGATATTTTACTAATTCAGAACTTCCCTCAAAACGAAAGGGCTTGAAAATGTCTTTTTGTGGGAAAATAACGACCGTTATTTGTCGAATCGAATTTAGGGATTGCAGTCCTTTTATTAAATAGTCTGATTTTCAGACCCTTGTGCCGAATGGTCGTACGTCTTGTGCTGCGCAAAGATTCAATCAGTTTAATTTTGGCCATTACAAGAAGTGGGTTATTGACATAGCTAGACAAATGCTCATGTACATGTACAGTGTACCTGTTACAGCTCATGTTATGTATGTCATTACCAAAGAAAAAAAAGAAGACAGTCAGTCACTCAATAGTGTCTGATAGTGAAGTCTAGAAAGTAAACAGGTTTCCTTGCATAATTTGAATACTAAGACACTGCTAACATTTAAATTTCACAGATAGGACATACATGTACATGTATGTGACATATTCATAATTCCTGCAAAGTTCTACAGAATTTGATGTTGGCTGCAAAAGGGATACAGTACCTTTAAGTCATTGAAAAAAGGCAGGGGTTTTGTCTCATCTTATCTGAACAAGGCTTAACAACACATAGAAGTGGGCTCATTGGGAATTTGACACCGTGTTAGAGTGTTTACCTAATAACAGGTGTTATTATTGTTGTGTTGCCGATACATGTTGTTGCTATGCAACTATCGACGAAAGATCAGAATTTGAGAAAAATCGATGTTATTTTGTTGCAGTGTAAATGCAGCTAATGAATCTTACTTGGCTCAACTTGGATCGCATTTTATGAGAAGCCATTGGTCATCTTGCTCTTGACCTTCTCATGAGTACTGTCCAAACCTGAAAAAGGCCATTTTTCATAGCTGTATGCTTTTTCGTCAAGTAAGGTACAAACTACAAAATATCTTCGAAAATGAGGAGGGAGGGTTCTACGATATTTTACTTTTTTTGCTGCACCTGCAAATCATGGTGTTGATTTCAATACAGCTTGGTTTGCTTGATAGTGGTTCATGACAGAAGCTGTTTTATATTGTGCTGATATTATTGACTTTGATTTATTTATTGGATTTCTTTGTGCAGAAATAAAAATTCAGATTCTACTTTACTTTGCGTTTCATGAAAACAAATGTAAAGAAAAGCAGGCTGAATAAAGAAGCAGGCAGGGACAAGAAACTATGAATGAACTTTAGTTGGCTTAAAGCCCCTCTGTACTAGTTTAGCCAGGAGGGATTAGAGGGATTAGCATGGTCACTGACAGGTGATTATTTCATCAACTCAGCTGTCAATTAACATAAGAAAAAGAGGATCATGGGGGACCAACGGGCACTGCTTAGGCATCGTTTTCTATATAGAGGGAGCAAGTAGCTACAAGTAGTACAGTGGGGCTTTAAAGATCCTTTTAGAAGTTAAAAATGAAATAGATGGATTATGTATCAATGGAAAGCTTATAAAAAGCCATACATTGCAATGATATCACTTGTTAGTGTCAGAGGAGTAAAAGCTCTCTGAAAACTCGAAATCTAAAGCTGATGTTTTGATTTGCTTTTGTGCAATACTGAAAGGGAAAATATTGTCTATTCCTTTATATTTGTAGTCTACATGTACGTTCATTTAGCTTTCCATCGATATGAAGTTGTATTGTTATCGGATAGGGTCTTTAACGTCTATGGTGGAGTAGATTGCATTTTATGAGAAGCCATCGGTCACTGTGTTGTTGTTCTTCACATTAAGACAATACAGATCAAACATGATGGTATAAGACCCGTTCTCATTCACTTCGTTGGAGCAGTCTAACTAAGACCCGTTCCTCAGGAGCGGTTCTTAGGTGAGTGAGAACGGTCAAAGTGGTCCAGGAAGTGGACTTCTGACCGCTCTAGAAGACCACCTCGGGAGGTGGTCTTGAGGAACGGGTCTTATTAAGAGCGGTTTGGAGCGCTCTAACGTGCGAGTGTGAACGGAAGCGTACTTTGAACGGAAGTGGTCTAGTGACGTGCGCGAAACATGTAGTACGGTACATACGCTTAGTATTCCGCACGCGAAAAAAATTACCCGCTGACCTGAGCTGCCATAGCAACAAGACCATTTTGGCTCGTGGAGCGGTTTGAGCCATAAAAAACTGCTCAGAGTGTGAACTCTCGCAAACCGTTCCCAAGACCCGTTCCTCTGGAGCGGTCTATTAAACTAAGACCACTTTCAAAGTGAGTGAGAACGGGGTCTAAAAGTGATGGTATATTTTGTATACGTTTTTTTTTACAAGTATGTATGAGAGAATCCAATGTTTCTTGTCCGCCGTCTTTTGAAAATAATGAGGATAGGCTCTTTGGTATTTGACATACAGTATATGTAATTTTGTCCTAGCACGTATGCAAATGGGGTCAGTTTCAGCACAAAGTTTCTTTGTAAAATTACATTTATTCTTGCACAACTGAGGCTCAATCCAGGTTTATTTTGTAAAGTTCTCTATATGAATGGTTTTTGTGACATTGTTGTAGAGGTCAGATTCTTCATAATTTCATGTCTTTAATGATATGTATCAAAATAATAACATGGAGGCAGACTGAAAATAGAAGTGTAAAGTTGGCAATGAAGGGACTCCAGGAATCAATACTACTTGGCCTTATTTTCTTCAACTTGGCCAATATACATTTTCGTAATGTAACCAAATCTTATGCATATATATTTAATTATTTACAGTACAGTGTATATATGTCTTGGTGAAATACCTTATGCCTCAATACGAATTACAGTATATCATTCATCTGTTAAGAATAATTGTATTTCAATAGTCAGAATGCAAACTGCATACATTAGTTGTTGCCAGGTAGGCAGGTAGGACAAACATTATGGCTTTCCCTAGCTACATGTAACAACACATAATACATGTATTTTGCATTCTGATTATTGCAAATGCAATTATTCATTACAGAATACAGGTGAATGAATGACTTGTGGTGAGGCACTTCACAAAGACTATGCAATAAATTTGGTTACATTTGCGAAAATGGTCAATTGAGAATATCTATGGTGTGCATTGATAAGATAGTTGAAGTGCTTTATCACTTCACTGTCCTTAGAAGTACGTCAGACAACTGACTTCTCACTGAGGCACTTGGGGGATATTGAGAGCAGACAAAGTCACACAGGAAGAGCAAACAGTGGGGTTCACTTTAGAGAGAAATTCTGATCGTAATTGAGGACGCGTCACAAGTGGAAGAAAATTCTGATCTTAAAAGCACTGTTGAACCAGAGACATGCCATAGACCTGTTTAAACATTACATCATCCATTACAAGTAGGGCATAATATATCCTTCTCACTCGGTTAAACCCAACTCTGGGTCTAAAATCATGTTTTAAAAAAAAGGAAAAGTTAGGTAACTAACTTCCTTTGCTAAACCAGATTTTTTTTTTTTTTTAAGCCTCAACTCTGCATCTGGTTTCAGTTTTTATTGAATATGGGCTTAAAGTACAAGTCCACTCCACTGAAAAGTTGAGCTGATTAGATAGACAAAAATCTAAAAAGCCCAAATATAACTTGGTTTTGGAAAATGGTGCTCAGATTTATTTTTAATAATTTTTTTTAATGAGCAAAAACAAGTTAATGAGCGAGTCGGTTGTGACGTAGGGTCCTCACAACACAGATTCGTAATGTAACCAATTTAATGCATACGTCTTTGTGAAGTGCTCGATACAAACTATTTCATTCACCTGATAAGAATAATGAAACACTATTATTCTTATCAGGTGAATGAAATAGTTTGTATAGAGGCACTTCACAAAGACGTATGCATTAAATTTGGTTACATTATGAAAATAGCCTATTGTCAGAATGTATACCGCTGGCACTTTCGTTGTGAGGAGCATACGTCACATCCGTACAGCAATATAAATGTTTTGCTCGAAATACCCGAAACAAAAATCGCTCTTAAAAATCACCTGATTGAACTACGCCCTTGATATTTGGCAGTTTTAACCTTTGATTTATTTACAACATGTTATAATTTTTGAAAATCGGAGTGGACTTGGGCTTTAAGTATTTGATTTCATTAATATCTTCTGTAGAAACTCTAGCATTCCTTTTTAGTAGGAATCCTGTTTGTAGTGCAGTTTTGATGATGCTAAAATCATTGTAGCAGGAGAAATTTCAAGGGAATTCCAGCCCCAGGCCCCCATGATACATCAGGGCTCGACACCAGCAGGCACCAGGGATGCATGGGCGCTCAAAATCCAGGTCTGGACCCCCTCCGAACTTTGAAGATTTCTACATTGGGCTCCAGACCCTGTTCCCCCCAAAACCACATCGACATTAACCATTTAATCTCTGGTTACTCTCTATATTAGGCAGATTTTATGTTCAAAATGTGTTTGCATCTTTGGTGCTCCAATATTTGTTTGGACATTGGGAAACAATAGATCCGGCCTTTATTTTGTCAAAAGTAATACATGTAGTATCAAGCTAAGTACAATGCACATGAAAATATTATGATGAAATGTTCATGTTTTGACCTCTAGATTTCAACAACAAATCAGCTCAAGAGATTGTTGTTGAATCTAGAGTTTTATTTACATGAAACTCATTATATTTTATCAGTAGTGCATAGACCAGGGAGATCTCCCTGCATAGACTAAACACATCCTCAGCTAAGGGGTCAGACAGATATTGAACTCACATCCTTAAACAAGAGTTAACGCCCTTCTGTCTCCAGCAAAATGAAGAAAAAAAATGTACACTGGAGGTAAGAACAATGTGTATCTCTGAAAAGCTCAAGATTTATGGTGAAATAAAGCAAAGTACATACTGGTAAATGGCGTGAGAATATCATACTTGCACAAATATACCAAAAGAGCTCCCATGCACAAAGAAAGATTTTTGTAGCCCCAACTAAAGAGGGAAAAGAGGAAAAAGGATCATGTAGCAAAGAATGATTGATCTTGAAAAGCTCGAAAGAGTCCTGGTACAAATTTCTGTATTATTATATACATTGTATGGACAATAAAACATGAATCTCAAATCTTGAAAAGCAAAGGACTTTTACTTTTCAAGTGAGAAGATTGTTCTATTATAATTATGCCAAAAGAGTTCAACTTCACATGTACATACAAACAATTTTTTTTTTCAATGTTGGCTTGTAGCAGACAATGTTACCATTATAATAGAGAAGACAATTAGTACAGTGTACCAGCATATTTTATCCCCAGTACAGCACAGCATAGCACCTACACTGTACCATATGGTACAACAATAAACCTCTCAACATCAATATGTTAATCCCTGAATTAAAGATAAACAATAGTCGGCATCACAATATAAAACCACAAAAAAAACCACAAAAAATCAACACTATGCAATGACAGTAGGGTAAACTAGGAACTTTTATACAACACCTACGTGGATCCTTGTCATGTGATTGGAGGATTGTTGGTCACATGATATCCAATAGATATACTATTGCACCGGCGTGCATTTTTGGTACTATTCGCCGTAGTACTATTCAACGAGCGTGCATTTTTGGTTATATGCAGACTGCGTACCTCTCTGCCCTGCGCGTATCCCATTGTTATATTAGCTGCACGCATCAGACGTGAAGGCAATCTGAATGTAATCGAGAAGGCCTGACTCCAACTTAATGATTTATTTTTAATATAAGGAGCAAAGCATAATTTGTTGAAAGATGTTGTATAAAACTAATAATGAATGTTTTTTTAATTCTTAAGCATTCATTATTTGTATAACAATGTAGGCATCAAATATTAGGATTATTCTTTATTACACTTTTCAAGGGCAAATTAAAATAATGATTTTGATGTTGATGTTGATGGTAGCAATTTGATATTTTAATGTTTAAATGGAAGTCTACTCAAAATTGTCTTTGGATGTTACAGGGTTAGAATTTTTAAGGCAAACAGAACCCTTGCCATAATTGTATTTGAAGGTTAAAATGCAGAGTATAATTATGTATGTTGTAGTTTTTGTATATTGTTTATTTTATTAAAATTAGTTTAATGTTGGGGATGCTATATGAATTTATCATTATTAAACGAGACAGGAGATACATATACATATGCACAAAGAGCAAATTTGTTATTTTCTCAATTAGTTTTTTTCTTTTGCCCTTGAAATCCTCTAATTTTGTCTCCGAAACACATTCAATGTGTGGAAATTATGGAAAAGTAGAAATATTACCCATTTAAGTGGACAAAAAAAAAATTCTGAATAGGTTATCAATTCAAAATATTAAATTCCTCTTGTCTTTTTAGATTTATCCTACTTTTCATTGCCTGATAAATTGTGTAATTGTACCATAGACTGTAAAATAATGGAAATATATAAAATTATTATTTTTACAAATTTTGTATGTCATTCAGATACATGTACCTAAAACTTTTGGGGTGGAAAGGGAAAATGAATAATTTATATTTTACACAATGTAAATCTATTTTTGTACATGTATAAGTTAAAGAAGTAGTAACAAAAATTGTATTTTTGAAGCTTTCAGACAAACAGATTATTGTATGAAATACAGTTTGTAGGAAAGGAAATTTTCCTTTTCCATATTACATGTTGCTTAATCATGTATTTTGAAAACACCTGTGGAGAAATCTACAAATTTGATATTAACCCATTGCCTACTGTAACCGGATGGCCCCTGTGTTCAGCTTATGGCAATGAATGAATTCATGAGTCAACCCGGGAGTCAACGGGTTAATTCGTTAGTCTCCCATGTCAATTTGAGCTTTATCTTGACATCCATGTAACATTGATGAGAAGGATTATTTATCTCATTCCTAAAAATGTTAAATACTACCTAAAATTTTCCTTGTCACAGTGCTAAAAATGTTAAATACTACTTTTAACATTTTCCTTATCATAGTCCTTAAAAATGTTAAATACTACTTTAACATCCTTAAAAATGTTAAATACCGGTACTACCTTGATTAATGTGTTCTTCTTTTTTCAGGTCATAGAAGCGTTCATCAATGAGACATACTACAAGCGAAATGGCGAGTCTATGGGACAAGAACAGGTAACTTTCATCTGGTCAACGGCGGTGGCCATCTTTGCAGTAGGAGGCATGGTGGGGTCACTATCAGCAGGATTCTTTGCTAACTATCTCGGGAGGTGAGAAATGAAATGAAATAGACCTCATTTGTACTTCTATTTATGCATGTTTGACTGGTGAATTGCTGTTTGGTCTACAATCAGTTTGTCTACTATCCACATGGTCTAATAATCATTTCATCTACTTATCATTTGGTATGACCATTTAGGCTAATAGTCATTTGGTCTGATTTCCAATTGGTCTAATCTCCCAAAACTCTACTACCCATTTGGTCTATCACTCATTTGGTCTAATTGCCAGTTGGTCTAATTCCCAAATTTCCAGTTTGTCTAATGCCCATTTAGTCTACTATCCATATGGTCTAATAATCATTTAATCATAAATGATAAGAATCATTGATTGATTATTAGACCTTATGGATGGTAGACAAACTAGTTGTAGACTAAACATTTAACAGCGATAAACTGTTTCACTCCCAAACCCCTTGTTACCACTCATTTCTTACCAGTCATTCCTTTCACCTTTGGTGACAAGTTATTTTAGAAAGCTTTAACTTCCTCATTCCTTTCTTGATTTGGTTTATATTTTAATATGAAGATTTTGGTTCCCTTTACATGTAACTCTCCAAACATTGTCTCTCTCGATTCATTTAGTTAACACAAAAGTTTTTACCACAGATGCTGTGTAATGGGTCAAGCCTGTGTAGGGCTGAACTGACCCTCCAAAAGAGAGATTACAGTGTAAATACCAAATGATGTAAAACAGTTTTACTACAGATGCTGTGTAATGGGTCAAGCCTGTGTAGGCCTGAACTTGACCTTCCAAAAGAGAGATTACAGTGTAAATACCAAGTGATGTAAAACACACAAGTTTTTACCACAGATGCTGTGTAATGGGTCAAGCCTGTGTAGGGCTGAACTGACCCTCCAAAAGAGAGATTACAGTGTAAATACCAAGTGATGTAAAACACACAAGTTTTACCACAGATGCTGTGTAATGGGTCAAGCCTGGGTAGGGCTGAACTGACCCTCCAAAAGAGAGATTACAGTGTAAATACCAAGTGATGTAAAACACACCAGTTTTTACCAGAGATGCTGTGTAATGGGTCAAGCCTGGGTAGGGCTGAACTGACCCTCCAAAAGAGAGATTACAGTGTAAATACCAAGTGATGTAAAACACACCAGTTTTTACCACAGATGCTGTGTAATGGGTCAAGTCTGGGTGGGGCTGAACTTACCCTCCAAAAGAGAGATTACAGTGTAAATACTCTACCAAGTGATGTAAAACATACAAGTTTTTGATACCAGAGATGCTGTGTAATGGGTCGAGCCTGGGTGGGGCTGAACTGACCCACCAAAAGAGAGATTACAGTGCACATGTAAATACCAAGTGATGTACGTGCATGTACAGACAAGAGATCTGTAACATTGTCAATTCATATACAGTGTAGTAGTAGTACAGTATAACAAAAAAATTAGTTGGCAGTTATGATGCTCTTAGCCAAGATTTTAAAATTAGGTGTCGAAATTGGGAATTATGAAGTGTTCACAACATGCTTCCTTTAACCCATTGCCTATAGGAACCAGGTGGCTCCTGTATTAAGCCTATGGGAATGAGAAAATTCAGTAGTCAGTGGGTTATATGATGTTGCGTCTCCAAATGCCATGGGCGTCTTTTTGAACGTCCAGATGATCTCTTGGATAAGAGCCAGGCAGATTCACACTTTAAGTACACGATTCCACTTTAGAGCTCACACATTATTGCCGTCATTATGTTCTTTAATGTCAAAGCAAATTATTTTGATATTTGTGATACAGAGCACTTAGTCTAGCTTAATTTAAATTCATTTAAATCACACAGACTGGTACACTTTAAACACTTATAAAGATGTTGTGTGATTTAATATGGAAGTGTACTTTGTAAGATTTATCACCTGTGGGGTCATGAGGTTTGATTGTTTTCAGACCTAAAGACAAAGAAAGGGAACATTATATTTTAATGTACACATAAATTAAAGATTTTGGGATGCACATTGCTCTCATTAGTCTGAACTCTGAAATTGTAAATATTAACAACATTGTGAAGAAACAATGGGGACCAGGGTCTTCCAGTATAGTGTTTAGATAATCCTAAGTGTCCATTCTTTTTCTCTTCTAACAAAATTATCAAACACAGACAGTTTCTCGTTTTTTTTTTCCAGTAGTGTAAATGGCAGTGTTAACAACAAAAAAAACAAGGTTGTTTCAAAATGTTTTTGGGGCTGTGTAAATGGACCTAGAAATGCATAGCTGCCAACCTTTCCAATTTTAGAGGAATGATTCCTATTTTGGGCTTTCAAACTGATGTTTTGAAACCTAGATTCCTCTTCTTCTGAAACACTAGTCTTTTCCTAATTTTGCCCTGAGAGATTCCTAATTTCTGCTGTGAAAGGCTGACAGGTCGTAGCTTGTGAATGACTGGATGATGATAGAGGGGTGAAAGAGGAATGTATTTGATTTCAAAATAACACACCCATTCTTTTTGTTCTCTTCTTGGAACCTCCTTTAATTTACAAGCAATAAAAAATAAAAAAAACTAACAAACATAGAAGACAAAATAAATAAACAGAATAAAACAAAACAATATCATCAGAATTTAAAAAAAAGACAAAACAAATAAGCAGAATACCTCAAAAACTAATATTCACAGAATACATACAAAACAAGCTAAACAAATCAACAAAATAAATTTAAAAAAAACACAAGTGTATGTATATGCACTAGTTAACAAAAAAACAAATTATGATTTAAGGTGGCATGGCCACAGTCCCTTAAAAACAAAAGATCTTGACATCATTCATTTAAATTAACCAGAAAAAAGAAGAGAGATTTAAAAATGGCATTCATGCTCCCCTTTGTTTTCAATTCTCTACTTGGCCTCATTTGGTTTCCGTCATTTGGCACAGGATGGTGTACATTGTACATCATATGACCAAGTGCTCTGCCAAGTTCATCATTTCTCAGGGGAGTCTGTGTCCTCCCGGCTCCCTATTTTCCAGACTACACTGACTGTACAAACTGTACAACATGCAATACAAGTAAAGTTTGTATGCCTAGGTCACACCAAAACTTTTTCATTTCGATGTCAGTTAGGGTTAGGGTTAAGGATTAGAGTTGTGACTGGTTTTTGTTTCGCCTGCGTAGCAAAAAAGTGAGACATAGATGTAGGCGCCGCTTTTCTGGTAGAGGTGGCGGCGGCGGCGGCGTCAACATCAAAAACTTAACCAAGGTTAAGTTTTTGAATTTTTAATATAATTTTGAAAGTATAAGTTCTTATTCAATGAAACTTGGACTAAAGGGTTATCAAGTATCCCCAATCATGTGAGGATAATTTCATGTCACAAAGTCAAGGTCAAATGTCATTTCAGGTCAACAAACTTAGACTATGTTGTGACATCATCATCAAAAACTTAACCTGAGGATAAGTTTTTGAATTTTAAAAGTGTTTGTTCAAATTTCATGAAACTTGTACCCAAGGGTAATCAAGTATCACAAATCATATGGCACAAATTCCAGGTCACAAAGTCAAGGTCAAGGGTCATTTTAGGTCAGTAGACTTGGATTATGTTTTTCACAACTTAATACGAGAATTAATACATCAATTTTTGTTCAATTTCATGAAAGTTATCAATCTTGGTACAAATAATAGTAAATAATTCTTCTGACGATTCTTAGTCAATATTCACTTTATAATGGGCCGCCCTGCCGATAAATATAGTCCCAACCTTGATTTTTCATCATATCGAATTGCGTAATGCAGGCGAGACCGCCAAGAGCGTTTCCCTTGTTTTTAGATTAAGTTTAGGGTTAGGGTTGTGATTGTTTTTTTATAGATTAAGTTTAGGGTTGGGTTTAGGGATAGGGTTAGGGTTAGGATAAGGGTTGTGATTGGAATTTTTTTAAAGGTCAAGTTCAGGGTTGGGTTTAGGTTTAGGATTAAGGTAAGGTAGTGTTGGGTCCAAGGTTGAAGTTAGGAATTCGGTCAGTGTAAGAGATGTCCACGGAGCAATTGTCAAAGGGTCAAGTGTTGTACATGTATAACCATCACTGGGTCACTTTTAAATGAACCAGGGAGATGAAAGGAAGGAGGTGAATGTTGATGTATTCCTTTTGAACCCATCCTTAGCGCCGACACTGCAGAATGTTTTCCTAACTAATCCCAACTAATCCGAGTTACTGCCGCTCGAGCGCGAGCTCTCGTAAATTTCTTTGAAGCAAGTGACAGGCAAGGAGTGACTGCGCATGCGCCTTCGCTCAGCGTAGGGATGAAAAATGGCGACCGTTTGTGCTCCTTAGACCCCGTTCTCACTCACTTTGAAAGTGGTCTTAGTTAGACCGCTCCAGAGGAACGGGTCTTGAGGAACGGTTTGCGAGGGTTCACACTCCGAGCAGTTTTTTATGGCTCAAACCGCTCCACGAGTCAAAGTGGTCTTGTTGCTATGGCAGCTCAGGTCAGCGGGTAAATTTTTTTCGTGCGCGGAATACTAAGCGTATGTACCGTACTACATGTTTCGCACGCAACGTCACTAGACCACTTCCGTTCAAAGTACGCTTCCGTTCACACTCGCACGTTAGAGCGCTCCAAACCGCTCTTAATAAGACCCGTTCCTCAAGACCACCTCTGGAGCGGTCCAGAAGTCCACTTCCTGGACCACTTTGACCGTTCTCACTCACCTCAGAACCGCTCCTGAGGAACGGGTCTTAGTTAGACCGCTCCAACGAAGTGAATGAGAACGGGGTCTTAGATTCAGTCCCAAAGCCCGGCAGGAAATTTGTTTTTTTACCTGAAAGATTGGGAAATTGAGAGTTGGGGAAACAACCATCTGTATCTGTGGAGTTCCTGCTACGGAAAACTTAATACAATATGGGGTAAAAGTTGTCTGATTATAAATATATATATATTTAATGCAAAGTTTCAAGAATTTTGACGGACTTCAGAGTTGTGTCACATTAAAACACGCAAAAACACGCATATGGGACTGGTATCAGTATAACGTTTACAATCTCCTCTTTCCTTCTAAATATATCAAAATATGCACATCATAGCGCAAGGTTGAATAAATGTCCATCAATATTCATCTTCCTTTTGTTCCAAGATAATCATAACCTAACGTGTAACTTGGCTATATCTGGTCGGATTTGGACGTTCAAAAGCGTAGGACTTCTTTGATTATCACCTCGTTCGGATACAACCACTGCGCATATGATATGCACAGGCTTGAGTGACTGCGCAGCCAGAATGTGTAGATATTGATGTTAGTGTATTGCCCAAAACAGTGGAGGGATGGCAAGAATGCCAAAATCGGCGGTGTTGAGCATGGGACGTCAAAGCACTGCTAACCCCAGCGTTATCGCTCTGATTTACGACCGAGCACTCATTGTTGCATAACATTTTAATAGCCTCCGGTACCGACCGGCTGTCTGAGCGCTGCTTATCAGGAGTTTGGAGGATCAATTGCAGCAAACTAAGCTTACTTAATACCCCTGGAATGTCGTAAAATAAAGATTCCTCTCCTTCCTTTCATCTCCCTGAATGAACCAAGGGATTTACATTTTTGTTAAAATGACTTGGTACCATTGTTGAAGGTTGATTAAAAAATTGTGTAATTTTGGTATGAAATGTTACTTATTATCTTCCTTTTAATGTTCTCACCCTCTAACATGCAAAAAATCCTGAAAAAATTCTCAAACCACAAAGATATTAATGGTTTTCTAAGAAGGCGACACTGGTCAACACCCTCTAACAGTGATCAACAGTAAATTCTCCCAACCATTTTTGAATTTTCCCAACCGTTTTTCCATGAGAAAAAGACATAAAACAGGCAATAAAAAATCTGTCAACACTAAAATGTCTGGAATGGTATGTAGAGCCAATTTATTGCTTTGTGGCGATTTTACATTCACCTACAATGTAATTAAATTGTAATAATATAGATGGGAGAATTAAGGAATCGATCAGATCAGTTTTTTCCAATTTGTATCATTAGTAATGGTCCGTTTTCACTCAAATTTTCAGATTATCTTTAATTGTACATCGAGCATTGAAGTCACTACCTTAGCACCACTTTCTCTCATCTTAACAATGTTACAAAGTCCCTTTAATGGTCACTTCAGAAAAAAAGGAGAGAAATAGGGTTTTTTCCTGCTAAATATGTGATATTCTGAGTATGACTTAGAGCTCTATACCCATGGTTGGAGTGTTGTCTTTCCAAATTGTTTTGAGGATTCCAACTAAAATGTATCGAAGGTGAATTTAGTAAACAACAGCATTTTGCAGAATGATTTGTTTCGCCAAATGTTAAGATAATATTTCAGAGTAAATAGAAGAGCATTGGGTGTAGCATTAAGGTACTTAACTTAACTTAAGTTTACTTTTATTATATTATTTTTAATGCATGCCATTCAACTCATATCACTGTTAGACTTGACCTTTCAAATTTTTATGCCTCTGCTACAAAGTAGCCGGAGGCATTATGTTTTCTGGTTGTCCGTCCGTCCATACCGTCCGTACGTACGTACGTACGTCCCGTTCTCGTGATCGCGTTATCTCAAGAACCAATTGATGGATTACCGCCAAACTCGGGTCATGTATGTATCTTGCAGAGCTAATGAAGTGATTAGATTTTGGGGTCACGAGGTCCAAGGTCAAAGGTCACAGGGCCCATTATGTATGCAAAAATAGCTTGTGATCGCGTTATCTCAAGAACCGATTGATGGATTACCGCCAAACTTGGGTCATGTATGTATCTTGCAGAGCTAATGAACTGATTAGATTTTGGGGTCACGAGGTCAAAGGTCACAGGGCTCATTATGTATGCAAAAATAGCTCGTGATCACGTTATCTCAAGAACCGATTGATGGATTACCGCCAAACTTGGGTCATGTATGTATCTTGCAGAGCTAATGAACTGATTAGATTTTGGGGTCACAAGGTCAAAGGTCACAGGGCTCAATATGTATACGAAATAGCTTGTGACGTTATCTCAAGAACCGATTGATGGATTACCGCCAAACTTGGGTCATGTATGCATCTTGCAGAGTCAATGAACTGATTAGATTTGGGGTCACGAGGTCAAAGGTCACAGGGCTCATTATGTATCCCAAAATAGCTCGTGATCACGTTATCATTAGAACCAACAGACGGATTACAATCGAACTTGAATTTTAAAAATTGCTTCCATTTTGGTTTGTAAAATTGCTCTATGGCGGAGGCATCATTTTCAACTGCGCGCAGTTGAAGTTCCATCTAGTTGTTTTCTCTTTCAATATTTTTTTCTGTCCTAAATCCCTCAGGGTCTTTCAATTTGCATGCAGCAAAATCCTTGTATTAATCGTGCTTGTTTAACTTCAATATGAATATTACCAGTATATGAATATTATATTGAGGAGGTGCGATGGCTCAGTGGTAGAGCAGTGGTCTCGTATTAACCAGGAGATCCCTGGTTCGAAACCAAGTCAACGCGCTCATGCCCTTTAGTAAGGCATTAATCCTCATTACCAAGTCCCTCGGAGAGGACTTTAAGCCGTCTGTCCACTGGTTGCTTACTTACAAGCATACTAATGCTTTCTTAATAGTCAGGTAAAACAAACACACAAATATTAACTTTATTACAGTGTGCTTATGAACAACATTTTGATGCATGTTTTTCTTCTGTACCCATGCTGAAATTACCATACTTGATATCGACCTTTTCTCAACCTACACGATGTAATAAGACAAGTGAGCATTGTATGGATATTTATCATGAAATTCATACATCTCTCTTATTACGCGAACAGAAATCATAATAGAACCATTTGACATATCAATATTAGTTATTTGTTTAACCCAGGGTATGAGCTGAGAACAATAGGTACCTGTCCACTGTGTACATTTAACTATGTAATGTCATCATAAAAATGATAACTCAGCGTTCTTGTAAAATGTCTATTTTGATCCCAACTGGAATATCAAAGGTTAATGCAAAATTCTGTCTCCACTCTTCTACATACATGTATGCTTGTCTTGTTGTTTCATAATGTTCTGATGAGTGCAAGTTCAAGAGCATAACTGTAATTGTTTGAACACTTGTTTAGTTCATTTATTTTCATAATTCCATTAAAAATACAATTCAAACAGATAAAATGCAAATGCATATGTCGTGGGTAGGATAGGAGATCGAGACAGAGGAGTCAGAGGCAAACCATGCAGTTGCAGTTGATCATTTATTAAATCAATCAAAAACAAAAACCCCAGGTTCAACAACCCCGATCACTCAAGCAGACCCAAAGCAAAGCATGAGTGAACACATGACTCGGCCACAGCCGACAGGCAGGCAGCTAACATGTGAATCAGCTTCTTCTGTTACATCGAGAGCAGATAGACAGGACAAACACCTCGAATGAAAGTTGGTAGAGGAGTAAATTCAAGCTTCCCAGCCTCTCCATCCACCCACTATAATACTAGTCCCAGAAGCAACCCCATTACCTGAGATTAATCTGCCCCTCAAATCTTCAGAGGTAGTTTCCATTAGATAGATTGAATGTAATCACACACAAAATCCCTCTATAGCTTGAGACTACTACACATTCCAAACTACAGACCTACTTTTAATACAATGTAAAGATATTACAAAATGAAGTGTCTCACTGCATACATGGCTGCACTGCAAACAAAGCTAGCGCATGCCAAGATATACAGAGTAAAGATATTACTGAGTGAAGCGTCTCACTACATACTAGAGTACATCTAAGATATTTTCACCTGTTCTAAACAATGTACAGACCTCAGAGAAACTAACAAGTTGTCTGTGCAGCTTATTGTTCCTCTGCTCAACTATCTCAAACAGCTATAAATAAACAATCAAGTAATTTAAAGGCACGCTAAGCTTCTGAGCAATAAAACCAAATTTCAGCTTTACATTTGCAACAACAAAATTCTCGTCCCCGACACATACACATAAAGAAATACATGTACATCTAGAAATTTACAAATTTTATGTGAAAGTTACAAGTATGAGAGAGAGAGAAAAAAAGAGAATAAAGCAAAATGCAACAGAATATACAAAGACATTTGTTGATAAAATCCATTCCAAACAAGGTGCACTGTACATGTATCTCTGCTGATTTCCCCAGTGTTTCCTGCAGTATTACGTAAGGCTGCGACGAGTACTCGAATACTCGAGTACTCGCACTGTTGACAACTACTCAAGTACGATTTCTCGTACTCGAATACTCGGCCGCCATTTCGACGGTCACCCGTGCCAGAAGAGCACCGGCATGGTACCGTGGGTAAAAATGTTTCCCAGCTCAATCATACACGGTGTCACTGTCAACTCACCACTCAGGAACTGGGACCGAAACTCTGGATTTCTGTTTGGACTCAGAGGAGTATTTGTCTGTCATCTTTAGTTTTAAAAATAAAATTGTTTCAATTAATTGTCATAAATTCAACAGCAACTTGAAGTAAAATCGCGTGGGTTTTCAGAGACGAACCTTCGTACTGTTCGTAGTATGGTGTTGGCAAAAAAAAATATATAAAAAAAAAATTCAAAAATTCAAAATAGAAACATGGCGTCAGAGTATTTGAGTACTCGCCTGTAAGCCTAGGAGTGTACTCGAGTACCTCATTACACGGTTATGCACAGCCCTAGTATTTAGGCAACCGATAATCAGGCCTTGACAGACATTTGTAGCTTTCCTACTTCCTACACATACATCTACTTGAACTTTTAAATCCCAAACGTTAAAATATATCAAAGATAGATCCTTCTAGTCTATGATCATGTGACCCTCGACCTTGTCTCCATATGGACTAACAAGTCTGTTGACACTACCAAAGCAGAAAAAGAACAAGAAGAAGAAGAAGAATTTTGGATGCTTATGATACGCCGCCATGACACTCCCCGTCCAGCCGGCCAGCACCGGTCGATTCCAATCAGCAGATGGGCCGAGCCAGCGGCCCGTTGATTGGTTGAGCTTGCTACTGCTTCCGCCCAGCAGGCGAGCCGAACCAGCGGCCTGCTGATTGGTCGACGCACCGTAGCCGAACCAGCGGCCTGCTGACTGGTCGAGCACCGTGTGCGTCGGCCAATAGGCCTTGTGCGTTATTGTTCCAATTATCGATCGAATTATTGACCGCCGCGCCGGTCCTCCCGTAGAGTATAAAACATGCTTGCTTATATTAGTTTTTATCACCTGATGAAGTGTTGCAGCGGCACATGAAACGTCGTGATCTTTTAGATCCCTTATTGACCACATTGGGAGACAAACGAATATCACTAGCGATATTATTTTTGATAGTATATTCTTGTATCGATGTTAATACGTGATTCCTCTTGGATATTGTAAAATCACTGTACATCATACCTTGCAGAGGAATCCAAAAAATGCAATATTCAATATGTATTCAAATTTCTATAAGTGTACCCAGCGATGAGTTATTACATTCACCTATTTTATATCTCAATTCTCAGAATGTAAATTGCATAATATATTAGTTGGTACTAGGCCAGACAAACCTTATGGTGTGCTATAAAAAAAAAACATAGTTCATGGAATTTGCATTCTGACAATTGAAATACAGTCATTCATAAACAAGTAATCAAAATAATTGGTATTAACTATTAAGGTACATTAACAAAGATGTATGCTTTAAGTTTGATTACATTACCAGTACGTAAATGTCCTTTTCTCCTCTGCCTATATCTTTTGTTTGATCCCCCTATCTAATACGTTTGTATTCTCTAATTTACAAAGTAGCAGTTACCTTTTATTTCATTTCCCCCCTACAAATTGTATTGTTTCTCAGGAAGAAAAGCATGTTGGCAAACAACCTAATTGCCTTCTTGGGAGCAGCTCTTATGGGGTTCTCCAAGATGGCCAACTCATACGAGATGCTCATCGTCGGTAGATTGGTCATTGGTGTCAACTGTGGTAAGCAACATGTATGAATAGTGGATGATAAGAAACAAGTTGCAGTAGTAGAATGGTCATCAGTATCATATGTAGTAAGCAATTGTGGTATTAGTGAATGATGAGAAACAAAGTGGAATGTTATTATAGTCATCAATATTAATGTTAGCAAAACAGCAAATGTGAAAAAATGATTTGTCCCGATTTGTTTCTTGAGGATGTGACATATTAATGCTTACATCTAAAACTATTCAACAAAGGCCCTAATTCAACCACTCCACCTTTTATTCTTGAGTTACAAAAAAAGACAAAAAACTTGAAATTGACAAGGGGTATGAATAATTTAGTTGTTAACTGTATGTATAAACACATCGTATTCTTTCATTTTTGATGATAGGGCTGAACACTGGTTTTGTACCCCTGTATCTCTCTGAGATTGCTCCTTTCAATCTTAGAGGAGGGATAGGGGTTCTCAATCAATTGGGCGTGGCAAGCGGTATCCTCCTCTCACAAGTATTTGGTCTGCCAGTGGTCCTTGGTAAGTATCAGAGTCTCTATAGAACTTTGAAAAACTGTTGTCTTGCTTAAATATTTTATTAATTGTTAATGATAAAGTTGAGTTATAGTCATGAGGTTACATTGTGAATGAAACTGTTTGGAAGCAGTTGGGAAAAGTTGATTATGTAGTTCACAAAACTTTAGGTATTTTAGAGGTGTCGTGGACGAGTGGATATGTCACCGGACTGTGGATCACAAGGTCCGCGGTTCAAGTCCCACCGCGGCACTAATGTCCTTTGGCGAGACATTGATCTACATTTGCCACTCTCCACCCAGGTGTTAAATGGGTACCCGGTAGGATGCGAAAGCTAATGTGCTTAGATTAGCAAGTGTGCGCTTGTAAAAATGACGCCTGGCTGGAATGCTCCCCAGGGAGTGGAGAATGTGCATACATTGTGTGCGGGTAAGCCTGAATCCGATGACCGGGGTTATAATATATATATATATCTGTAAAGAGAGGGAGAGGGAGAGGGAGAGTAAAGAGAGAGGGCCTTCGGTCCTGAAAAGCACTATATAAGAACTAGCTATTATTATTTTTATTATTATTTTGTGAGGTTTTTCAATGATCAAAAAAAGCAAATGAAATTGACTCAATCTTACTGAAAATCACATGCAATGCCTGTGAGGAAAGGCCTGGCAGCTGTTCTACCCATTTAGCAGATTCTTGTCCCAACAATTCATTAGATGTTTGTAAACCTAGTACTCAAGTTGCTTTTAATCTCGTTATGGTCTGGATCTAATAAATGGTAACATGTAAAGCTTCACCTGACTGGTATGACTTATTTTTGTCAGCCTCAGGTTTATATAGTTTTCCATAAAATCTATATATGACTATCTTGACTCAAGATTATTATCGTCCAATGTGCATGAATTAAAAAAGGCTGGCTTTTAGCTAGCACTAACTGCTGTTTCAAATACTTGTCCTGTCCCTGTAGCCATCTGTTCTAAAAAAAAAAGGTTCAGAACCATCATCATTGTTTTCTTTTCTTTCATGATTCAGGTACCGAGAAATGGTGGCCTCTGTTGCTGGGTCTGACTGCTGTACCTGCCGTTTATCAGCTGATAGTTCTTCCGTTCTGTCCCGAGAGCCCTCGCTATCTCCTTATCACCAAAAACGAAGAGGAAGCCAGCAGAAAGAGTAAGTCATAGTGATGCACTAGGGTTCCTGGTCTAGCTGTATCATAAGGTGGGGTATGGGTTCACATTCCTCTTATTGTATAGATGACTAAGGCTATGATGGCATCCAAGCAGAGATTTTCTTTGAGGGCTCCTTTATACTTCACTCTTTATTGAAGACCTAAGCTTTTAAGGGGTATGGGTTCACATTCCTCTTATTGTATAGATGACTAAGGCTATGATGGCATCCAAGCAGAGATTTTCTTTGAGGGCTCCTTTATACTTCACTCTTTATTGAAGACCTGGCTTTTAAGAACGAAGTTATTAAAACAAGTTTAGTTCTCCTATTCATTTCATTAAAATATATGGGCTCATTGATTATCAACTCTCATTGCTTTGGACAAATGTTTTTGTAACATACAGCAATTTGTACATTTTAGAAAATGTAAATAAATAAATAAACTGAACTAATTAAGATTAGGCATATTGATTTGATGTTTTTAATGTTTACACAATGTACTTTTATTATTAAAGTATCTTGTTCATTTTGTTCTGTAATTGTCAATGATGTTGTAGATATTGAATATGAAACAATTTATGAAACTGAAAACATACTTTCTTCTTGTAATCATAAATCTGACGGTATGATCTTTCCTGTATAGGCCTGGAATGGTTTCGTACGATACTGACGTAGCAGCAGACATGGCCGAAATGAAACGAGAGTACGAGGAGGAGACGAAGGAGAGGAGAATCACGATCTTAGAACTGTTCAAGAAGAGATCATTGCGACGGCCTCTTGTCATCAGCATCGTCATGCAGCTTTCTCAGCAGTTGTCGGGAATCAATGCCGTAAGTTCTTGTTTTCAATTTTTTTCTAAGGGTTGCCTTAAAGGTACTATGTCCCATTTGCAGGCCAAAAAAATGAAAAGGTTAAATTCCAACGGCATTTGAAAGACAATACTAATTTAGAACTTCCCTAAAAAAGGGGGACTTGAAATGTCTTTAAGTGTGAAAATAACGACTATTAGTTGTCGAATCGACTTAGGAGCTATAGAGCCAGTAAGTAATAGTCTGATTTTTCAGACCATTGTACCGAATGGTCGTACGTTTTATGCTGCGCAAAGATTCAATCAGTTTAATTTTGGCCATTACAAGAAGTGGGTTATTGATGTAGACAAATGCTCATGTACCCTTTACAGCTCATTTTATGTATGTTATTACCAAAGATGAAAAAGCCAGTCAGTCACTCAATAGTGTCTGACAGTGAAGTCTAGCAAGTAAACGGGTTTCCTTGCATAATTTGAATATTAGGACACTGCTAACGTTTAAATTTCACAGATAGGACATACATGACATATTCATAATTCCTGCAAAGTTCTACAGAATTTGATGTTGGCTGCAAAGGGACATAGTATCTTTAACCTCATGAATATCATTTTTCATCAACAAATGTTTTCCTTAGAAAGAGCCAAGCACTTGAATACTTTCATGTGCTGAAATAGTCAAATTTGAAACACAAAATGTTCCAAACTTGCGGAGTAATTCTGTTAGTTGGCATTCTTTTGAGTGTAAATTTGCTCTTGTAGCTTTAAAGATACTATAGAGGTGTTGTGGTCTAGTGGATAAGTCACCTGACTGCAGATCACAAGGTACACGGGGTTCAAGTCTCGCCACGGCATTAATGTCCTTTGGCAAGACGTTAATCTACATTTGCCACTCTCCACCCAGGTGTAAATGGGTACCTGATATGCTTGGGCGCTAGTTACTTTGACCAGGGTAATATGTGTGTCTGGCGGATACTGGTGCTATATAAATATCCATATTGTTATTATTAAAGACCAGTGCTCAAATGTGTGGAGAGTTATGAATGTTTCTTTCTAGGTGCCCATTGACGGAATATTGAGTTTACCTTTATTAATTTATTGTACTTCATTTGTCAGAATGCAGATTGCATTTTTCAGTTGTTGCTATGTTTGGCAAAGCTCAGTAAAGCTTGCAGGTTGTCAAGAATGTGCAGAAAATGAAAATGTCCCATGTCTAAATGTCGAGAAAATGAACTTTTTTTAAAGCCCCTCTGTACTAGTTTGACCAGGAGGGACTAGCATGGTCACTCACAGGTGGTTATGTCATCAACTCAGCTCTCAATTAACATAAGAAAGAGAGGATCATGGGGGACCAACAGGCACCGCTTAGGCACTATTTTCTATATAAAGGGAGCAAGTAGTGCAGTGGGGCTTTAAAATTGGGATAATCTACAAATTCATATGGCTGTGTTTCTGAGAAATAACACTGTTGTTGGTAATCTTGTTATACAGAGATGGCAGGGGACCGACATATCAATTCATCTCAACTCTGGCTTTTTAATTGCTTGTATCTTGTGCAGGCTGTCAAATTGTTTACTCAATTTTATATATTTTTTTTCCTTTTCTTTTAAGGTCCTGTACTACTCCACTTCCATCTTCATTTCAGCAGGAGTTGAAGAGGACATAGCACCATATGTAACACTCAGTACAGGAGCAACGATAGCATTGATGGCTCTAGTTACTGTGAGTAAATAAACAGCCGGTTTGACCATTTTGCAAAGGCAATACCTGTTTGCGTAGGTTCTTCTTGCATAAACTTTGCCATTTTATCCCTCTGTATTTCTTGGCAAATGAGTAGTAATGGTCCATGTTTTAATCAGGTTATTTTGTTCTTGTTTGCAAGTTCTAAAACAGAGGTGATGATGGTAGGGAGAAGGAGGGGAAGGAAGAGGAGGAGGAGTAGGAGGAGGAGGAGGGGGAAGGAGGAGGAGAGGGAAGGAGGAGGAGGAGGAAGAGGGGGAAGGAGGAGGGGAAGGAGGGGGAAGGAGGAGGAGAAGAAGAAGGAGGAGTAGGAGAAGGAGAAGAAGAAGAAAAAGAAGGAGGAGGGGGAGAGGGAGGGGAAGGAGGAGGAGAGTATTGTGTAATATCTTAGGATAAGAATGAAACAAGAATAGAATAAACAGCAATATTAATGATAAGTAGAGTAATTGGAGTAATGATTGATGACGATGATGATGATGGTGGTGATGATCATGATTATAACTATAATTATGAGGCAAGTGTAAGTGATAATTTTGATACCAGGCAAAAACATTCCAAGAATATAGACTTTTGGCTGAAGGTTAATTTTATTAAGGGATGTGACTTGTTTTCTAGGGTATTAAACATAATCACTTCAGGGGGTGTATCTATATTCCAGTGTATGCTTGAAGGTCGGATCTGCTAAGACTTTTATTGTTCCTGAGAACGACAATGGTTAAGGAGGAGAAGGAGTAGGAGGAAATCGATGAAGATGATGATGATGATGGTGATTATAAATTTGATGATGAGGCAATAGACTGTAACAATGATGGTAATGAACAGGCATTTAAAATCGTGATAACAAGCTGAATATTCAAAGAGTATAATATGGACTTTGGGTAAAGATTAACACATAACATTATTGAGGGTGTGTCTTCTTTTCTAGGGTAATGTAAATGTGCATTAACTTTACCTGGGGGTGTATCCATATCCCAATGTATGCTTGAATGGTGATCTTGAAAGCTATGTATTTTTCCTGACAAGGATGGACTTTGAGACCGTCTCCATAGCAACAGATTGTCTGTGTGAGGATTGTAGCTTGATCACGAGATACATTTTGTGTGATCTAAAGATCAACCAGCCAACTGAAGTTTGAACTTTGCTAGATACAAGTGCCTCAGAGTCAGGTCTGTTGCTAAAGTATGCGTGTAAACAAAGTGTATTTGAACGAAGTTTATTCTTCAAAGGGGTATTTCAATGGGCCTTTGAATAAATAAGAATAGAGTAGTACAGTGGTTTTCCTCACATTTATGGTATTTTGCTGACGATGTGGTTATGATTGATGATTGACACTGATTAATTTCAAAACTGCATCAAAAAAGAACCGTAGCAAAGCAAAAGGACATAAACTCGGTGGGCTTTACATTTCTGTATTTATTATCCCCTCGCTGACAAAGTCGGAGGGGATATACATGTACATGTACATGTAGTAACGCTGCCGTCCTTCCGTCCGTTTGTAACAAATCTGGTTTCCATTCAATAACTTTAGTAATGTTTGACGGATTGTAATGAAATTTGATATGAAGGTACATGGTATCAGAACACAGCCTAAGTGTGATTTCAGAGTATGTAGGTCAAAGGTCAGCTCATTAAATTATGTATCCGAAAATCTGGTTTCCATTCGATAAGTTTAGTAATGTTTGACAGATTTTAATGAAATTTGATATGAAGGTACATGGTATCAAAGCACAGTCTAAGTTCGATTTTGGAGTATGTAGGTCAAAGGTCAAAGGTCATAGCTCATTAAATATTCAAAAGTACCAAAATCTGGTTTCCGTTCAATAACTTTAGTAATATTTGACGGATTTTAATGAAATTTGATATGAAGGTACATGGTATCAAAATACAGCCTTATTTCGATTTCGGAGTATGTAGGTCAAACCGTCAAAGGTCATAGCTCATTAAATATGCAAAATATCTAATTATATATGCGAAAATGTGGTTTTCATTCAATAGAGTAAGTAATGTTGTTGAGTATGTATGTCATAGGTCACAGCTCATTAAATATGCAAAAATTGCTAAATATAGGCCATTGTACCCGGCAAGGGGATGCTACGCTTTGCGTTGAATTGTTATTATTATTATTAAAAACATTAATGTTAATTTGTGCCGTCTTCAACCTGGACGCAACCCTTTCATTAACGTCTAATAAGCAGATCACATTCAAGTACTTATTTGTCTCTTTCTATAGGTGCCTTTGATGGACCATGCAGGAAGGAAGACCCTTCACATGCTTGGTCTAGGTCTTATGTTCATCTGGGCTATCGTCCTAACCATCTTCCTCAACCTCCAATCGGTGTGGGATGGCTCCTCCTACATCAGTATTATCTCTGTCATGCTCTTTGTTGCTGCCTTTGGCGTCGGTCCTGGTGAGTAGTCAACTTTGACCCTCCTATAATTAAATACATGTAGACATGTAATCTTGAGTTCTTGGCCCTGTCTTCTAAAGGTTTGCAATAGGTCATTTTCGTAATGTTACCAAAGTTATGCATATGCCTTTGTGAAGTGCCTTGTTACAAATTATTTTATTCACCTGTTACAAATAAATTTATCTCAATAGTCAGAATTCAAATTGCATACATAAGTTGTTGCTAGGAAGGACAACATTATGGCTTGCCCTACCTAACAACACGTAATATATGCAATTTGCATTCTGACTATTGAAATACAATTTTTTGTAACAGGTTTAAGTATGAATTTGGTTACATTTTCAAAAAAGGCCTATTAGTTCAGACTGATCCAACAACAAAAAAGACTTGGTGCACTACTGCAGAGTCAGGGAATTATACTCTCTTTCAATTACTTTGTCATTCCCTTTTTCCCTCTCTTTCGTCTTACTTCTTTTTCCTCTGCCTGATCTTTGTCTGTGTTTGCTAAATCGAGGGTTATCCCATTATTTCCAAAGTGTATAAACCCGCATTTTTCACCCGTTTTCTCCTTCCTATATCAGCATCGATCCCCTGGCTATTCGTGGCTGAGCTCTTCTCTCAAGGACCCCGCCCAGCAGCTGTCAGTGTAGCCTTCATGACCAACTGGATGGCAAACTTTGTTGTAGGACTACTCTTCCCACTCATGCAGGTAAATAGACATTTTGGTCCCTATTCTACTTATTCAGTTAAACCCAGCCCTAGGTCAAAGTTAAAGTTTAAGAAAGGAAAAGTTATACCTCAGACTAACTTCCTTTGTTAGACCCGAACAAAACCTTAAATTCAGTGTCGGGTTTCATTGAGTAGAATATGGACCTTTGTCACCTATTATAATAATAATAATATAATAATAATATCGAATATTTAGGAGCGCTAAAAACAATAAGTACCATAGCGCTTACAAATACAAATATATGAAAAGAGGACAAAAATGTACAGTACAGGAAGTATATCACATAGATCATTGGGGAAAAAGGTGAGTTTTGAGGGATCTTTTGATGCAGTTAACAACCAGCCTTTTCACACACGGGTAGAATTCTTTAAAGCTGATAAGTTTAAACAGCTTTAAACTAATCAGCTTTAGATACAACATCTTTCACACACAGAAAATTTCGGTGCGGTCGTTCGAGACTCACTGCTCTGTCACTGCTCTGTCACTGCTCTGTCACTGCTCGTAAATGCGCAAAGGCCCTACTGAGCGTTTAAACACGTGTTTAAGCACGTATAACCTTTCACATACAAAATGTCAAGCTCTCTAGATACGCACTTCGTATCTGCAGCCTGCTTTTAGGGGCGTATGAATCGCGACTTCGTATCTATCCGAACATCGTATAAACGACGTTCACACAGAAAATTTTCTTAAAAGCTGTTTAAAGCTATCGTGTTAAAGCGCTTTAAACTAATCAGCTCTAGATACGATGAATTTTAGCTGTGTGTGAAAAGGCTGAACGTAAGTTATTCATACCCCTTGTAAACATTTGATTGTTCTCATAACTCTGAAATGAAAAGTGGACTGGTTGAATTAAGGCCTTTGTTGAATACTTATAGATGTAAGCTTAAAAGTACTATGTCCCATTTGCAGGCCAACAAAAATGAAAAGGTTAAATTCCAATGGCATTTGAAAGATAATACTAATTTAGAACTTCTGTAAAAACGAAAGGGCTTGAAAATATCTTTTTGTGGGAAAATAACGATGATTAGTTGTCAAATCGACATAAGTGATTGCAATCACTTAAGTAAATAGTCTGATTTTCAGACCCTTGTACTGAATGGTCGTATGTTTTGTGCTGCGCAAAGACTCAATCAGTTTAATTTTGGCCATTACAAGAAGTGGGTTATTGATGTAGACAAATGCTGCATGTACCTGTTACAGCTCATTTTATGTATGTTATTACCAAAGAAAGAAAAAAAGTCAGTCAGTCACTCAATAGTGTCTGACAGTGAAGTCTATAAAGTAAACAGGTTTCCTTGCATAATTTGAATACTAGGACATTGCTAACCTTTACATTTCACAGATAGGACATACATGACATATTCATGATTCCTGCAATGTTCTACAGAATTTGATGTTGGCTGCAAAAGGGACACAGTATCTTTAATATGTCACATTCTCAAGAAACATATATCTGACAAATCAATTTTTCACATACTTACAAATTACAAAACTTAGTAAGGGTATGAATAATTTAGTTGTTAACTGTACATGTGTGTGGTGGGTAATCCAGCATTGTGCCCTGGATATTTGCTCCAAACTTGAATTCATCAAAGGTAGGCTAAGTTTAGAATTAGCTAGGGGCTGAGTTGGGGCTCCAGGTCTGAATTAGGGATTGTTAAGTGTGTCACAGAGGGCTGTGCCAGGGCAAATGTGATAGAGGAGCCCCAGAAAGCATTCAGGACCAGCTGAAGCATACATGTATCCCTAAAGAAGACTGGTAGTGTAACACCAGGAATAGGAGCAGTTTGGCAGCAAGGTGCCATGAGCTTTGCCGGAGACGGAAGAGAAGCTTTGGAGGAGAAGCGCAGACAGAGAAAGGCTTCATCTGACCCTAGCCCCCTATCCAAAGCTTTCCTTTGCCAGCAATGTTTTAGAGTCAGTTTTTTAAGGATTGGTCTACTTAGTCATATGAAATCATGCACCGAATGACTCCTTTAATTCCCACTGATCCTGGTACTGTAGGAAACAGTCGACAGTTAACAGAAAAGCATTCATCAAAGTACTGACTTACATGTATCTACATTATACGGAAATTGGGGGGTGTTTCACAAAGATCCTAAGTCAAACTTAACCCTAAGTTGGACTTAAACATTATGGAGAGCCATTTGTAGCCTTAAAATAAAATATATTCAAAAGCAAAAATTCAAGTATTTTAGACTTTTCATAAGTTCCACATCAAGGATATGAAATCTCCTCGATAATAGAAAATATGAATGATTTGAATCACCATTTTATGCCTTTTAAAATAAGTTTTACGAAACATTTTCAAAGATGCTAAAACTTTCCATAATTGTTAAGTCCAACTTAGAGATAATTTCAACTTAGGATCTTTGTGAAACGCCCCCAGATCTAACTTCTCACTCTGTTGTTACCACCTTTATTATCATTAATCATCTCTATTTTCTAGGATGGCCTTGGATACTACGTCTTTCTGATCTTCGCTGCCCTCCTGGCAGTCTTCTTCCTCTTTACCTGGAAGTTTGTTCCCGAGACCAAAAACAAGAGCTTCGAGGAAATCAGCGCCCTCTTCAAGTCGAAGAGCCAACGCGACCACGAGGCGAACGGAACGAAGGAAGTCTATGAGCAGGGCGTAAGTGACAAGATCTAACTTTGCATGGCTTGAACGGTGTGGCATGGACTAACACGTGTGGTTTTATTTGCATGCGCATGACTTACATGTAGCTAAAATTTCGAGCTGGGATTGTTTCGTGATAGACCATGTTTTTTAATGTAGTTTGGTTCTGTGTACTTCTTTGTCAGACCACAGGTTGTGTGCATATCAACCAAAGTTATCGGTCTTTACTGCACTTGTCTATATGGAGCTCCCCAAAAGAAAAGATTGCTTCTTTTTTTTTTAAAGAGCACACAGTTTTCCATTCTTATTGTATCCTCAAATTACAGGAATTCTCAGTTTTTCGAAATTATAGTAACAAACGTTGTGTAGACAGATTTAAAAAAAAAATTTTTTTAATCTCCAAAGTAATGTTAAAGTGGCAGTTGACAGTTGAAATGACACAGTGTTAAGAGTTATATCAGAATATGAATTGCATTTTGGTTGTGCAACTGATATTACAAAATGCTATCCCAATGCAATATTGTGGAAGAAGTGCCCCTAATGTTTGATTCATTATAAACCTGGTCTGTTTCATCATCATGGAACACTTACATTCACACAAGGCAGGGTACAAGGTTTTTTCCTAACCAGTCTGCAGTGCCCATTCGGTCTTGATGCCTGTACGAGATTTAACTATACAAGGTGGCCCTTTAACAAATGGACTAGCGTATTTCCAGTGAGGTGGGGCAAATTTCACTGTTACTAGTAGAGTGGGAATCTTTTTACAAGAAAAGTGATGCCAAATTTGCCAAAATTGGTTGACTATTTCTTATTTCTCCACCCAGTTTGTGAATCTTGGTATCATTCATTTTTCATGTGAAAAGATTCTTCTTCCCATGGTACCAGTGAATTTGACCCCACATGATTGGAAGTATGCTAGTCCATTTTTATTGGGGCACCCTGTATTTTTGCTGAAAGATGGTTGTTTCTTGGTGATCTAACAATACTTCTTCTGTAACTCACTAACGATGGGTTCTAATTGAGTATTTCTTAATGTGCTAGGTATGTTTTTGTAAGTCTGAACTTATTTCAAAACTAGAGATATGTGTTTATTAATCAACACGTTTTCTAACTATCAATGAAAGGACTTCAATTTCTTTTAACAGCAGTTCAGAAACTATTCAATGTCCATGTAGTTTATGGAGGGGGCAGAATACATATTTTTCATTCATCGAAACCCTTCATTCAAGATAAGGTCCTATATGAGCCTATAAATGTAAAAAAAGGGAAAGGGAAATCATGACCAGGGCTACTCACAGACAACTAAACTGACAAGTAAAGTTTTCTGTCCAGGTATTAAGGAAATATAAAGGCAGAGACCAATTACTTTGCCATAACCATTTTTTTTTTGCTGGTGCATGTAGACAAATGTTAATTATATTATTAGTTTCTAGGCCTACAGCTACATGTACATTAGTTCTAAAAAATTATATATATATATATATATATATATACAGTATATAACTTCCTGCCATAGAAGTGAACTATTAAGTTTTTATCATATCAGAATGGGTGGAATTTTTAATGATCATATAAATTTGTGCAGATCGGACATTTAGTACAAACTTCCTTTCATAGAAAGCTTAAAAAGTTGGTAAGTGTGGCTAGTTATCTCTATGGGCAAGTAATGTTAAGCAAAGTACATGTACACTAATGCAATCAGTTTGAGCGCTTTTGGTGTTTTTGCTGCTTCGCTGTGCCATTAATATTGATTTTGAGAAAAACATATGTTAGTGATGCATGAGCTTCCATGTACATGTACATGTAAATGATCATTTGTCTGAAAATGTCATTACAATTCTTGATCATCAGGAACCCCCCATGCTTGGTTGAAACAACCGGCCTTCAATACGTTGAAAGCAATGTTGTAATGATCCAAGATTCAAGATTCATTTATTTCTCTCATCAATGTAAAAAACAATACATGAAAGTGCATAATTGCACATGATAAGTGTATATGTTATTATAAAATGTGGAGAAAAAAAAACATGATATTAAGTATATCAAGAGTAAACAACTTTGTGTAAAAACAAGGAACGTACATTTTTTATCTAGTATAATCTGTAGAAGTCCTTGAATTAAAAAACATAGTAAGAGCATGGAATATTTAAAAACCTAGATAATTACTCAGTTACATGCATACACATAATTAGAAATTGTCATATGGAGACACATTTTAGCATCTTAAAGTGTGTAGGAGAAAGGAAAAGTGCTCATTCAACTTTCTATTATGGTCATCTAAAATTCATAATGAATTAATTTACTTTTTGTGTAAAATTCAATTAAAAACACATCTGTTTCATATGTAACATATGCAAGCAATTTTATCAGTACTAATGGTGTATTATATTAATTCTCATATTCATTTTTTTATATTATTTTATATATAGAACTAGCATAGTCTCTTACAGTACATGTATATTTTATATATTACTTGATATCAAACACTTCCAATTTGAAGTCTTGTGTGTATTAAAGATATTAATATATTATACTCAAGTATCTATGTACATTTACCACATGAAAATTCTGATCTCTTTAACTCATAAACTAGACATGTTTAATGTTTTTAGTGAATATATTTAGGTAGATTTTATAATTTTATGAATAACCTGTTATTTATAGTTTATATGTATAACATGGTACGTGAATACAGGGCTCCACACTAACCCCATTATGGAGGGGTCTAGACTGAATTTGTTGAGAGTCTGCATGCTTGAACTTTTTTTATTTTTTGATAAAAATTTAGGGGTATGGACTAAGATTTTGGGTGCCAATGTGCCCCAGACACCTGCTATTGCTGAGCTGTGCATGACTGGGTATGTTATAGTTAAAGGCCATATCCAATAAAATGCAACTTAACATCAATGGAAAGCTGAATGAATATAGAAAACAAATATAAAGACATAACAAATAGTTTCCTTTTCAGTATTGCATAAAAGCAAATTAAAACCTCATCTTCTGTACCCCTCAAAATTATGGGTTAACAGGGGTCAAATATGCCGCAGTTACAGTGATGACATAACATGTGGACCTGATCCGCTTGTCTGTATACTGAGGGGATGAGTCGTGCTTTATTAATGCAAAGTCATTGTGAATATATGCCTACTCCACGTACTGTACGATGAGTTCATCAAGTCGATAGCTAGTTTTTAGGTCTACAACTTCCGATTTTCAAAGCTTAAGATCTTGAGTTTTCAGAGAGCTGTTACTCCTCTGACGGATACTAAAATAACATATAATTGATATGATTGTACTCTATGGCTTATAAGCTTTCCGTTGATATATAATTCATCTATTTCATTCTATTTTTCACTTCAGACAGGGCCTTTAAATCGCAATGGAATTAGTGAGAATGTTATTCAGCATTAATATAGCACATGTGAAATTAATCAAGTGAAATTAATCAAATTAAATTAAAACTAAAACGTATGAGAAAAAATATAACTTTGAAAAGATGATACAGTTGATATAATCTAATATATAAGGGGGAATGGTTGGATACATGCAAATTACTAAGAATTATATTGTGCAATTAAGATAGCAGTTTATGATATCTTCCATAGTATGCAATTTTGTGTACAATCATTCCTTTTCAGGATTTTTGATATATATCTTTATAGTGTTTATACAAAAAGATTTATGCCAATCTGTTATTTTTACATGCCTCAATCTTCCATTTAGGTGTATGCCATGTGATTTGTGCAATTTTGCAATGTTTTAACCAAAAGTGTTTTACTAACCAATGTGATCATTACAAAAAAGGAAATGATTAAAATCAGTTCTGTAAATATGAATGTGAGTCTAATGTTAATTGTGGATTTATTGTTCATATGATGGAGTTAGTACATGTAGGTTGTATAGAACACAACTTTTCAACTACCCTCCCTAAATAAATGCTGCCCTTGAGGGCATTTGTAGTTATTTGCTTGTGATCTGTTGCGGCACTGATTTTGAGTTGTTGCTGTTCAGTGCAGTGCTAGAATGTGAGGTGTCGATATAATTGCAGCCACTCAAAAAACGGCTTACAGGGTACTTCGAATCGTCTGGTCATTGCGTCTGGTTGGGTTGTTTGCGTTATGCAACCTTTCATGAAACGAAAGTGGAAGATCACATGAAGATACACATTGGGGACGCAATCTTTCGTAGGTTTTTGACATAGTGTCGGGTAAATTGGACGAGACCATTTGTAGATGGGGGGGGGGGTTTATTTCACAAACAATACACCTGACATTTCATGAATAAAGGGGCATGTTTTCACAAAAGGTCGGGTAACGAAACCACTGACCCAACGCGATGATCTGATGATTCGAAGTAAGCCGAAAAGACTGCCCCAACAGATTACAAGCTTGTGAAATTTGCTAGGGCAAATGAGCAGTAGTGGAATTTGTGGCTGGGATTGGTTGCTTTGTTCTATAATGAAGGAAATTAGTTACATTATGTAAATGTGGCAGGCAGTGTGAGTGTTTCGATGTACGAACGTTAAAAAAGAATGGCTATATAGTATATTTCTTACTTTGTGTTTGATTTTTCGACATTAAGATTTCTATTGCTTTGTCGTTCCATCCATGATCCTACATTTGCTTTTAATACATTGTATGCCATATGCAAAATGCCTTTGCTTTTGTTGAAAATGTAGATTTAGTATTGCATGAAGTCAATATTCAAGTTTTTAAGCATGTAGAAATGCATGATATTGCTTTGTGTTCATGCTATTAATGGTCATGTTAATTTTGTAACCCATTAGTCTTGTTCATACAGCTATCTGTGTTTAGCACTTGCGTGTTGACTTATAATTGTTTCATATTATTTAAACTTCTAACTGTTTGATATATTCTGTTACTAATCCATGCCCCAACCCGTTTATAAGTCTGAATTCATTTTCATTGTAACATTTTTCGCTGTATCTGATTCCTTCATTTATATTATGTTGTTGCATGTTTACATCTTGTATTGTATGCATCAAAAGTAAAAACTGTGGATATTGTACAAAATATTTTCCTGTGTGTACTATTTGATCTATACTTTAAGTCATGGGTGGCCAACCTGCGGCCCGCGAGCTCTTCTGGTGCGGCCCGCGGAGCATTGAAAAAATAATTATTAAAATAGCTCATAAATGAAATGCAGCCCGCATAGCAGCGATGAAATAGGGTAAAACATTTACACACGGCTATCTCTATTTCCATAATTTGTTTTCATCATTCACAACATATTGACTTGTTTATGTGGTTGATACAAAACTCCTCAAATTCCCTCTCATTACATCAGGTAACGGCATTAACATCACTCGCCGTGTTAATTTCAGTTTGTAATTTCCACACGCAGTAACGTTGGTAAATATACAAATGTTGTGAATCGAGAAATATGTTTGCAAAATTGCAGGTGTGTACACGTATTGCATGAGTGTGTGTGAGGGGGGGTGGGTGGGGGGAGAAGACTACCTACGGCCCGCCAAGTTATGCCAATCGTTAGCTGTGGCCCGCGAGCTTTAAAAGGTTGGCCACTCCTGCTTTAAGTTAACATTGTATAATGAAATTATATCAAAACCTCTATTCAAGCAAGGCAAGAACTTTGTTAAATCACTTCGCACCTGACACACCCTCTACTATCTTCTGCTACAAAAATATATCAGTTTATTTTCTTGTTCTTCTTGTTCAAAGAGCAGAACTTCTTAATAGACCTGTGAGGGAAGGGTTATGATTTTCATTTTCATCAAATTCTATGGAGAGACTTTAATAACAGTATGAAAATATTATCTCTCCCTAACTGTTCCTGTTCCTTCAACGTTTTCTTTCTCAATTTGCTCTTATTTTCAGGGTCTCCTTGCACGGAACCGTTGACTTCCGCCATCTTTTCATGTGTATATGCTTGTAGCTCATCATGTGATGTTCGCTTTGTCTCTGAACACTATCAATCCATCCAGCCACAAGAAAGCTCTACTCAGATATATATATCTCATCACCTTGTTTTTGTTGTCTCATGTATCTGCATCATAGTATGGTCCATCAAATTTGCTCCTGCAATACATGCTCTGGGATTATTTTGTTGTACGGCATGTTTCTACAGGGTTTCATAATACAGTCAAACATGCTTTAGTGACCACCTGTAGACCACATTTTTTGTTTCCCTTGAAAATGGTTTCTCATTGAAACATGTACTAAAGGAACCTGTCTACAAAGACCATTTTTGTGTTTCCCTTGAGCGGTCGCTATAGACAGGTTTGACTACCATTCTTTCCAAGTCTAACATACTTCAGGTGCAAGCTTCTGTAGAAACACACCATAATCTGATCACAGCGTACCCATCTCCGGAGGTGGATCTTTCCAGGTACACTCGCTGTCTCGTTTCTTTAGGAATGTTTTCATCAACGCTA
Organism: Mesocentrotus franciscanus; assembly: GCA_037976565.1. Taxonomy (NCBI): domain Eukaryota; kingdom Metazoa; phylum Echinodermata; class Echinoidea; order Camarodonta; family Strongylocentrotidae; genus Mesocentrotus; species Mesocentrotus franciscanus. Next base: position 8,833,973 of record CP137682.1, on the reverse strand, counting down.
GCACTCAAGGTCATGTGACACAATGCATTTTTGTGCACAACGCCTACATTCTAAACATCCATTGTAAGTGTTAAATTCTGTTAGCCGAGCGAAAAAATGGTTTATTGCACTTCTGTAGAAACAGACTCATTTACATTCAGATAGAGGTTGACTTTCAGGGTCTCCTGTGGAAACACTCAGAAAGACACAGAGTTAGGGTTAGATCTAGTATTTGGTTCAGGGTTGAGGGTGGGAATTCTCATAGTGTAGAAATATGACTGCAGAGCAATTGTTACCGGAGCATGCATCTAACAACCCTACCATAAACAAATCTTAGAACCATTACTGAGAGAGATGTAAGTATGAGGTTTGGAATTCAATCGGGGTAGTTGTATGACTGCAGAGCAATCGTCGCCAGAGCTAGTGTCATACAACCATACCAGAGACAATTGCTAGAACTGCTAGCAAGAGAGGTAGGAGCATAGTTACGTCATTTTCAACTTGTGGGACTACGTGTAGGGTTCTTTTCTAGTTTGCCTTATGTGTTGATGGAATATTACCAATATTTTAAAATAAAAATTACCAATACTTTTTAACAATCATGTATTCATCAATATCATTGCCATACACATTTTATTCTTCACTTGTCTGGCAGAATGTTGTTAGTAGTGCATTAGGAATTCCTTTGAGTATGCCATTCTGCTACCCAAATGACAATGCTTTTGTCTCTTTTTAGTGCTTTTTTATTTGGATTATTCAATAACCTGGATATACACTGCTGACATTTCTTTCTGCACACATATTCATGTTGTTGTAATGGCAATCAGTCAAGAACTGACTATAATCACCAATGCCTTTCTTTTTACTATAATATAGTATAAAGTCAAAGGTCAGCTCATTAAATATGACCACTTTGAACTACATTCGTACTTGAATTTTTGTGTGCATAAAATTGGACACATCTTCGTAATGATTTTTTTTCCTAATCATGGAGGACAATAATTGCAAATGCAGTATGCATATGTAGCTGTGTACGATTTTGCTTATGTATGTATTTTGGTACAATTTTTGGATGTATGAATTAACCTGTACAGTATATAGAGATTTATTATGCTGCATTATACAGTACATAGTTCTCTTATGCAATGATAACACATTATCATGCTGTTACTACATTAGTATAAACTTTTTGTTTTTCATTATTCAGGAGTGTAAGCAATGTGATTGGCTACATATCATCACTTTACCATACATTTACTTTACCATACATTTGCCTTACCGAACAAGTAAAAAGTTTGTCCGTTCCTACGTATGTGATGGTTTGATGACCCATATGGTACTACAGGTGTAAGTGTAATGGAGTTCAATTGAACATAAATCCCTTTCATATCTTAGAAAGGTGATTTGCCGTTTGGTCTACAACCAGTTCGTCTACTACCCAATTGGTCTATTCCCATATGGTCTATACCCAGCCCGTCTAATAATTATTTCATCTACTTATCATTTGGTCCAATCACCATTTAGGCTAATAGTCATTTGCTCTAATTTCCATTTGGTCTAATCTCCAATTATTCTACTATCCATTTGGTCTATAGTTCAGGTAGTCTAATTCCAGTTTGCCTAATGCCTGTTTCGTCTACCATCCATAATGTATAATAATCAATTGGTGATGATTATTATTTATGATTAAATGATTATTAGGCCATATGGATAGTAGACAAACTGGTAATTAGACCGACTAGAAATTGGACTAAATGAGCAATGGACCAAATGGGTAGTAGACTTCTTGCAGATTAGACCAAATGACTATTAGCCTAGGTGGTCATTAGACCAAATGATAAGTATACAAAGTGATTATTAGACTATGTGGATAGTAGACAGGCTGAATGAATTCATCTACTCGATGTATTAATAAGTAAATAAAATGTGGTTATACTATATAGTGGGGGGTAAAAACTAATGTACTTGGGGTTGTACTCATGGGAGTAAAAACAAGTATTACTTATTAATTACTTGCAATGGTTATTACTAAATTCTATATATATTCTATATATACTATATTCCACAGGCATCTACATCTATGAATGACACAGAGAATAGGCCCATGTTAGAATGAAACAGGATACAAAACACATACAGTATCAGATTTCTTCTATGTGTGTACAACTATGTATACAATTCCTATCGTCAGCAGAACTAAATATTCATTCCTCAGTATAACGGGTGTAAGAATAAGTAGAGACTTTTCGCACAGATGAAGGTACGGGTTTGTGTTTTTTTGTTTTTTTTTGATGGGTTGAAGTGATTTCTGTCTAGAATAGGTCAAGAAATACTAGTAGATGTACATGAACATGTAGGTTCATCACCAGTTGGAAGTTTTTCATCTTGTTGTAGGCCAGTGCATAGTTAGAATCAAGAGACTGGATAATTTTTATCAAAAAGTTAATGTTTGTTTTTTCTTCAAATTTCCATGATTCATGTTGGAGTGTATGTGGTTAAGGAGATAATGTCTACAGTCTTTGTATTCAAAATTCTTATGATAATAATGATAATAATAATAATAATATGTGGTATTTACAAAGCACTTTTAACAAGTATTTCAAAGCACTCTTAACAAGTATTTCAAAGTGCAGTACTATCAAGAAAACTAGAAACTTTTACAGACAATGCATCAGCAATTGATTACATAATTATTAAATATATAGCTTAAACATCAACGTAGATCAAATTACCACAATAGACTACAACAGGGATACCTACAATGTATAAAGCTTAGGATTAAGTTACAAGAGATAAGATAAACATCTACTGGAAGATTGTTCCATAGAGCAGGAGCACTGACTGTTAAAGCACGTTGACCATAGCGAGTATGGGCGGGAGGCGCAGGGGGGCAGAAATTGGATTCAAGAAGATCTAAGATCGAAAGTTTGGTCTTTAGATTATGTCATGCCAGAATACCTTTCTAGATCACGATCTTATCTCCTTCCACCATGCATAATTTTACAATAATAGCTTACAATAAATTTCATATTACAGGTCGATACAATGCTTGATAAAGTACGATTAGTTGAACCAAGATTGCAGATACAATACATTTTTACAATAGACCATTTTCATAATGAAATCAAATTTAATGCACAAATCTTTGTTAAGTGCCTCGTTAAAAATATATTCATTCACCTCTTTATACGAATAATAGTATTAAATTCAATAGTCAGAATGCAAATTGCATATAGTAAATGTTGTTGGGAAGGACAAACTGTAATGTTTGTCCTACCTAGCAACAAATGATGTATGCAATTTGCAATCTGACTATTGGAAGATTTGTGCATTACTCTTGCTTTCATTACGAAAATGGTCCAATAGATTTCTACAATGGATTGAAAGTTGTAAGACAATTTTTTATGTTACAGAACCATGGCAGGAGAAGAAAAGATTCAATATTGATACTTTTCTCTGAAAATTTTTTTTCAAAGAGTGCAATTTACATGCAAGGTCAGATATTTTTGAATACACATGTACATTCCATGCATTGTAGAGCTGAGATAGAAATGCATTCAGCTTTCCATTGACATAAAGTTGTATTTTCATCAGATTGTGTCTTTAATAGATATCTCTATATGTTATTAAAATGTGCAAGTGCTGTAGCTTACATGTATGTACATTAATGTGATAAATGTACCGGTACATGACTATCTTGCTAATTAACAATCCTTTCTGAATTAAAGAAAAAAAACATAGTCTACTTGACTGCCACAGTCAATGTTTACCATTTTTTAGTAGCAAATGGTTCAAATTACCCCAAATATCAACGAATCTTGTACACCGGCATGAAGAGATTCATTTTTGTGCATTTTAGAATAATCATCATCACTTACTCCAAAAGAGATGGAGGTGCTTCGTGAATGCCACCCCCCATCAAAAAAAGAATACTTCCACCTCGTGACCTGTGTAATATCATGGAATATACTATTGATGCATCAATGAATAATGATTACATAACATTCTTGAGTAAGTGTTCAGTATTCGTCTCCCTGTGTTATACAGTTGGGTACACTGGAACCTTTATCCACATCAATGAACTGGCTAATTGATTAACTTTTTGTTTTCTTTTGATGTACATGTATTTGAGAGATGTATTTTGTGAAAAAGATAGCTGTAATAATTTATACAGTTAACTCTGCGACAGTTGAATATGTTGGGACTGCAAAAAATGTTTCTTTTTTTATAAAATTCGACTGAGGAAGTGTGAACAAAACTTGTTTTGCATATTTTGTTCACAAAATTGATTGGACTCCGAGAAAATTCGACTCGTGTGACTTTGAGTTACGTAGAGTAAACTGTATATCGGTTTAATCGTGATGGTTCGGACAAAATGTTTCCATTTGAACCATACCAATAGAAATATGCAGCTGAACTGGTCAGAGAGAGTATGGCATCATATATTGATCAAATCATGAAATTATCAGGGAAAATTATTTTCTTATGGTAGGAGTTGATTAAACAGTTTACCATTAAAACTTTGTATTTCAAAGCACCGACTTTCTTTTGTTGTCCTTTTTGTGCCATTGGTCCAAATAGTTTTCATTGTTACTAAACGACCGATTTACTAACATGTTCAAACTTGTGGATGTTTCTTTCCTGGGGACCTAGTGACAAGTTATTCAATTAACCTGTTATTAATGAATGAACTATAATACTTGGAATCCAGTCTGCATACATTACTCGTTGCTATGTCAGGCAAGGTTTTGGGTTGTCTAGAACAACCTTTGTTTAAAAAGTATGTATAAAATTTAAATACATTGGTATACCAGTCTATTGTAGTTCACCGTTTGTTAAAGTGCCCGTTCAAAGAAAATCACAAATATTGCAAATAACGTATCACTAGAAACTGGTAAGCTAACAGATGGCCATCGTACTACATATCGGGTGATTTATAAAAATACAAATAAAAAAAACCTCCATAGCATCTGGGATATACGAGAGATTCGCCAGAAAAATAACGATGTTTTAATGACGTCACATGATGAACAAATCCTGCCCAAGCAGACGACATCCCATAAAGAATGAACATAATTGCAATAAATGCTATTATTTCTCAAATTATAATGAGTTTAGTGTATATAAATGTGATGGCATTTTATACCATTCAAACAGGGATATGAAACCAATTCTGACAACTAAATTCTTTTGTTTGTAAATACACAGGATAGGGGTTAATGAACAATCAAAGAAACCACACTTTCAAATTGAAAACCCCCGGAATGATAGCATGGACAGCATTTATTCCCTCTTGAAACGCTGAACATACCGCGGTGTATGCAGCTGAAAATACAATGGCGTCTTATTTTGTTTACAAGACTTAGTGACGGATTCCTTTAATATTTTATCGCTGCATTTTTCATCAAAATAATACCATGCGCGGGGTAATAGATTAAACATTTAGCCTGACGGTAGTGAAGTAAGAGAAATAACTGAAGAGAAGATGACAAAACAGGCACTGAAAATGTGTGAGATGTCATGGGACATCGTCTGCTTGTGCAAATCATGTTCAACATGTGACGTCGCACATCTCGGCAGCGTTCGGAGAGTTCTATGCCGGGGCTGTATAAGCGTTTTGTAATTGATAATAATCATTACATCGAATGTTTCCAAGCATTGACTTTTGATAACCTTGTCAAATCAAAGTGTCACCTTTGCAATAATGACAATAAATTTAGTTTTTAAAATCAATTAACCTTCTCTTTACTTAAGGTAGTTTTTAGACATTGTACATGTATAACTTGTGTGTTGTCTTTCAGTCTATCTGTGTTTATCTCTCTCTTGCTTGCTTGCTCTCTTGCTTGCTCTCTTACTCTCTCTCAGTCTCTCGCTTGCTTGCTTGCTCTCTCTCTCTCTCTCTCTCACTCTCCATCTCTCTCTTTCCCTCTCTCTTGCTTGCTCTCTCTCACTCCCACTCTCCCCTATATATCTCTATCTTTTCCTTATCCATTTCTCCCTTGTACTCTTTGCCTATATCTTTCTCTACCCTTTCATGTGTTTCATTCTCCACTCATCTTTATATGTCTCTTGCTGTCCCCTCTCTCTCTCCCTCCATCTCTCTGTCTCTGTCTTGCTTGCTCTCTCACTCTCCATCTCTCTGTCTCTCTCTTGCTTGCTTGCTCTCTCTCACTCTCCGTCTCTCTCTCTTTCTTGCTCTCCCCTATATATCTCTATCTCTTCCTTATCCATTTCTCCCTTGTACTCTTTGCCTATATCTTTCTCTACCCTTTCATGTGTTTCATTCTCTGCCCATCTTTATATGTCTCTTGCTGTCCCCTCTCTCTCTCCCTCCATCTCTCTGTCTCTCTCTTGCTTGCTCTCTCACTCTCCATCTCTCTGTCTCTCTCTTGCTTGCTTGCTCTCTCTCTCTCCCTCTCTCTTGCTTGCTCTCTCTCACTCCATCTCTCTGTCTCTCTCTTGCTTGCTTGCTCTCTCTCTTGCTTGCTCTCTCTCACTCTCCGTCTCTCTCTCTTTCTTGCTCTCCCCTATATATCTCTATCTCTTCCTTATCCATTTCTCCCTTGTACTCTTTGCCTATATCTTTCTCTACCCTTTCATGTGTTTCATTCTCTGCCCATCTTTATATGTCTCTTGCTGTCCCCTCTCTCTCTCCCTCCATCTCTCTGTCTCTCTCTTGCTTGCTTGCTCTCTCTCTCTCCCTCTCTCTTGCTTGCTCTCTCACTCTCCGTCTCTCTCTCTCTTTCTTGCTCTCTCTCACTTCCACTCTCCCCTATATATCTCTATCTCTTCCTTATCCATTTCTCCCTTGTACTCTGCCTATATCTTTCTCTACCCTTTCATGTGTTTCATTCTCTGCCCATCTTTATATGTCTCTTGCTGTCCCCTCTCTCTCTCCCTCCATCTCTCTGTCTCTCTCTTGCTTGCTCTCTCACTCTCCATCTCTCTGTCTCTCTCTTGCTTGCTTGCTCTCTCTCTCTCCCTCTCTCTTGCTTGCTCTCTCACTCTCCGTCTCTCTCTCTCTTTCTTGCTCTCTCTCACTTCCACTCTCCCCTATATATCTCTATCTCTTCCTTATCCATTTCTCCCTTGTAATCTGCCTATATCTTTCTCTACCCTTTCATGTGTTTCATTCTCTGCCCATCTTTATATGTCTCTTGCTGTCCCTCTCTCTCTCCCTCCATCTCTCTGTCTCTCTCTTGCTTGCTCTCTCACTCTCCATCTCTCTGTCTCTCTCTTGCTTGCTTGCTCTCTCTCTCTCCCTCTCTCTTGCTTGCTCTCTCTCACTCTCCGTCTCTCTCTCTCACTTCCACTCTCCCCTATATATCTCTATCTCTTCCTTATCCATTTCTCCCTTGTAATCTTTGCCTATATCTTTCTCTACCCTTTCATGTGTTTCATTCTTTGCCCATCTTTATATGTCTCTTGCTGTCCCCTCTCTCTCTCCCTCCATCTCTCTGTCTCTCTCTTGCTTGCTCTCTCACTCTCCATCTCTCTGTCTCTCTCTTGCTTGCTTGCTCTCTCTCTCTCTCCCTCTCTCTTGCTTGCTCTCTCTCACTCTCCGTCTCTCTCTCTCTTTCTTGCTCTCTCTCACTTCCACTCTCCCCTATATATCTCTATCTCTTCCTTATCCATTTCTCCCTTGTAATCTTTGCCTATATCTTTCTCTACCCTTTCATGTGTTTCATTCTCTGCCCATCTTTATATGTCTCTTGCTGTCCCCTCTCTCTCTCCCTCCATCTCTCTGTCTCTCTCTTGCTTGCTCTCTCACTCTCCATCTCTCTGTCTCTCTCTTGCTTGCTTGCTCTCTCTCTCTCCCTCTCTCTTGCTTGCTCTCTCACTCTCCGTCTCTCTCTCTCTTCTTGCTCTCTCTCACTTCCACTCTCCCCTATATATCTCTATCTCTTCCTTATCCATTTCTCCCTTGTACTCTGCCTATATCTTTCTCTACCCTTTCATGTGTTTCATTCTCTGCCCATCTTTATATGTCTCTTGCTGTCCCCTCTCTCTCTCCCTCCATCTCTCTGTCTCTCTCTTGCTTGCTCTCTCACTCTCCATCTCTCTGTCTCTCTCTTGCTTGCTTGCTCTCTCTCTCTCCCTCTCTCTTGCTTGCTCTCTCTCTCTCCGTCTCTCTCTCTCACTTCCACTCTCCCCTATATATCTCTATCTCTTCCTTATCCATTTCTCCCTTGTAATCTTTGCCTATATCTTTCTCTACCCTTTCATGTGTTTCATTCTTTGCCCATCTTTATATGTCTCTTGCTGTCCCCTCTCTCTCTCCCTCCATCTCTCTGTCTCTCTCTTGCTTGCTCTCTCACTCTCCATCTCTCTGTCTCTCTCTTGCTTGCTTGCTCTCTCTCTCTCTCCCTCTCTCTTGCTTGCTCTCTCTCACTCTCCGTCTCTCTCTCTCTTTCTTGCTCTCTCTCACTTCCACTCTCCCCTATATATCTCTATCTCTTCCTTATCCATTTCTCCCTTGTAATCTTTGCCTATATCTTTCTCTACCCTTTCATGTGTTTCATTCTCTGCCCATCTTTACATCTATCTCTTCTTCTATCTCTCATATTACCCTTTCTCTCTTTCTTTCACATTCTGACTTCATCAATTAAATACAAAAACTAAAATATTTAAAACAGACATTTACTCTTTATACCATTTATTTTCAAGTTCCCAAAAAAGAAGAAAACAAATCTCTCTAATATGACATGCACATGAATATCAAACAATAGAATCTCCAGAATGATTATGTTATCAGCTCAGTATATCGTACATGAATTGGCATTCTGCACTGCACAACACACAATGTTTTGCCTCTTTCTTTACAACAAAACAGATCGCGTAAAATGGAGCAAAACAATTTGAAAGAAGACGCACTAGCTACGATCATGATTATAATACAAAGGTGCTTAATATAAATAAAGCAATGTACAAAAACAAAAGTCTTTGTACATGTAGCTTTAAGATCCAGATAATTATATCAGTTATGGCAGTTACATGTAGGTGCTCTTGATATCCCTAAACAATTATTTCCCTCTTCTTAATTTACAGGTTTGTATTTCACACAGGAACATAAGCACAGGTTGTCATGGTTATAGACAGGACATTGGTTCAAGTCCCATCTATTAAAGTCGTGATGTCTCAAATTAATAACCAATCCATGGCAATGGTAATACTTAATTCAATGCTTTAAGATGGTGAAGCTCAAATTTATAAAAAAAAATCCTCGCAAAAAAAATGGATTGTACATCTACATGATGTGCATTCACAGCATTTATCAGTATTTCTCAAATTCTCACAGGAATTCATGAATACTAAAATCAACTATATTAATGACAAATTGACATTCTTTTCTCTCAAAACTAGGGCATATACATGTAAATACATACAAATTTATGTATTAATAGTATCTGGAAGGATTTGCATACTCTTGACATAAAGATTATGTCTCCTCCACAAGAATGACTTATAAATCAAAGTCAGAAAGGCTTATATGTTACAGATATGTAGGTATCACAATAAATATAACATATCGAAGGATTAATTTGATATACTCATTGCAAATAACATCTCTGTCACCACACATATAACTCTGTCACATAGGGGTTAATATTTGCTCTTTGTTCAGAGGCCTACCAAAAAATTGACTTTAGTTTTACATTACCAATCCTGTTTTTGCACTACTTCAAGAATTCCCTCTATAGTAAACTATACAGCTATGCCTTATACACAATAGACCATTTTCGTAATGTTATCAAATTTGAAGCACAAATCGTTGTTAAGTGCCTCGTTACAAATTATTTCATTCACCCGTTACGAATAAATGAAAGTCAGAATTCAAAATGCATACATAAGCTGTTGCTAGGTAGGACGAACATCGTGGTTTGCCCTACCTAACAACATGTATATATGCAATTCGCATTCTGACTATGGAAATACAATTATTCATAACGGGTGAATGAAATAATTGGTAACATTGCACTTAAAGATTTATGCAATAAATTTGATTACATTACGAAAATGGCCTATTCAACTAATGTCACTTTATATTATTTTCCATTGAAGGATAATAAGAATCTACATAATTATAATCTTAGTCCAACTGCAACCATGTATAATTAACAGGCTATATTCTAAACCTGGAATGCATGGATCAGAAATCAACATAATACTTTAAAAAAAAACAGCACTGCATTTGAAATCAAATTGCTTCCTAACCAAATAAAAGAAAGATGATATCAAGTCGATATAAAGCAAACAGCAATACTACAAATTGGCATTCCAATCACAAACTATCAATTGCATTGATCTACATATCTTTAGTAGTCGAACCTCGCATAATCTGACCAAGCCCCTCTGCACTAGTTTGGCCAGGAGGGATTAGACCACCCTGCTGGTCACTGACAGGTGGTTATCTCATCAACTCAGCTCTCAATTAACATAAGAAAAAGAGGATCATGGGGGACCAACAGGCACCGCTTAGGCATTGCTTTCTATATAGCGGGAGCAAGTACAAGAAGTGCAGTGGGGCTTTAAAATATGGTCTTCGTGGGTACCTGATAGGAATTTATATTCCTTGAATGCTTTCAGCGCCTTAGGGCAGCTGGGCTAAAACCGGAGTGATAATAGTACTTTGCAGGCACCTTGAGCATCCTCTGGTGTGGATACATGTATGTGCACAATACCAATGCAGCTGGTATTGTAATTTATTATTTGTAGAATCACAAAGTATGCTTAACATTAATCAGAATTTTATCTACAACATGTTTAGGAATATCTGATCATTTATGTTTTTTCAAAAACAAAACATTTCATCACTAGAAAGCAGCTTCATCTAATTACAATCTATAAACATCTAACAAAGAATTATGACACAATTTACAACACAATTTACAACACAATTTACAACAGGCTAAATTCCAGCTCATTGAAAACTCATCAGAAAATACCTACTAAACTACAATCAAATTTCTGCCCCTGCTTCACAATTTTTATTTCAGCATTGTAAAAAAGTGCATTTATTCACATAAATGAGATATTGAACAATTATAAAGAATTATAAATTCATTTCATAATATATTTCGCCTTCAACATAATTATTTATGTTGTGTTCGATTTTTCCTGTCAGAAAAAGAAATACAGGGAAAAAAGCAGAGCGACAGATCTATCAAAAGATACTGAGATTAATCAGCTGACATATGAAAAAGGTTCATGACAGGTATTAAAGAAATCATGATCAAAAGGTTCCTGTTATTGAGTTCATCTTATAAAACCAAAATGAACTAAAAACAGATTTACATTTATCAAAACTGCACTGGTGCTGTATCAGCTGGCTTGTTGATTAAGCTGCAATGCTGTCAAAAATTATCTTTGGTTTTTAAATACAGTGTCCATTTCAAAGGAATAAGTAATTTGATTTTGTTTGGCACTGATACCAAATCTCTAAAAGATAAGGAGATCTAAGTTTTAATACTGATTTTAAAATGAAAATAGCCTATTTTTCGTTTAAACAAACAAAGACATTTCACTTTCATAATACTTAGAAATGTTTTTGGCATAAAGTTCATGAAAACTTAACAGGTTTTATTTCAAGAGAAATTAAAAGATTAACAATAAAATAAAGATATAACTCTCCTAAGAGATGAGGTGAATAATCCTACTTTCAACATTCCACTACCAACTACTCAAGATGAATATGATTATATTACATGTATAGTGTAGCACCATTGTACTTTTAGTGCTTGATCTCATTACCCTAGCAGTGATATGTATAGATCTCATTTCTAATTCATCATATGATCATGAATTGGCTATTTGTGGTGCATTCAACCGCAGCCCTTTAGGATAGAAAGAATAATCTACATCCCCTTTGTAAATGCTAAGAGTATTACAATCTCCAAATGATATCAAGTGGGTCAAGTTTATCCCCTGTATCTTGTAGAAACTTCAGCTCAAAAAATTACTCTAATCGGACTCCTGAAGATAAAGCATGATACTTCAATAACTCTCAAGTCTTAAAGTAAAGTTGTAGAAGGCTCGCTTGCTAGCTAATGCTCAATTCCTAGAGTGCTCTACAAGTATTGAAATAAACCATTGCAAGGCACTTTTTTTTTAAATATATATTTCCTTTTTGTTTGAGTGGCAGGATTAGAGTTGGTATAATATTGACTACCCTGTGCATATAACTGTCAAAGGAATGCATTCCAATATCTTTCCAATCTTACGTCTTATACTTTTGGACTTATTTCATCTAAGGAAGCTCATTATGGACATGATGTCATTAAAGACACATGCTCCCATGTTCTCTGTCCAAAAAAAAGCTGATAGAAAATATATTCTATTAGTCAAATCCTCCCTAATTATATGACACTTTACATATACACATGTACTAACCACCTACGACATGTTCACTATGAGGTAGGTCTACATCTAAGCTATATTAAATAAATTAGATACAGATTTACATAACTTTGCCCTGTTTTGTTCTCATTTCAATATTACTGATTGGTTATGAGACATATTCAAAGCCAAAATCCTAACATCTCAATTTAAATGCATTTTTGCATCAACCCTGCCATTAGAAACTTTCAATATACTACAATGTATCTTGCATGATTTGCCTCTATCATTAAACACAAGTGGGACAGACAAAGAACAAAAAGAAAGAAAAAAAAGAGACAAAGACAAACAGATCATGCATTGAATCTACATTGCAAAACTGAAAACAATCTAAATTGTTGCTTCTCTCAAAATATTTATATATACTGATCTTCATGCTCATGCTCAGAAAAATATGATATGACACACAGGTTTAATAACTACATATACTGTACAAAGATAGAAATTATTTGCACAATTCTTTGAATCAAATACTTTACAAATAACAGTACTACCCTGTGTTGGTTCTCTCCTTCAAAGCTTATTATCTTTCGCAATCATCCGTCAATAGAATTCATCTCCGACATAACACCTGGCGATATTAACATTGGGTTTCTTCTGGTTAATACCGACCAAAAAATGCTGGGTCGCTTTGTTTCGTCGGGTAGACTTTCACCAGAAGACTACATCATATGTGGTTTGAAAGTACAGGTTTGCATGGCGAGAAAATAACCTAGAGAGCAGATTTGTGGTACAACCATGTGGATTGTCCTTGAAAAGACTATTCTTTTTTGTTGATTAAGAAGTCCTAAAAAGGACCTGAGAATCAATAAAGACTTGATGTTTCGGACAGGTAACCCATCCTTTGATTCTCAGTCCTTTTCAGGACATCTCAATCAACACAAAAGAATACAAATAATCCTATTAAGGACTATCCACAAGGTTGTCCCGCAAATCTACTCCCTAAGACTGTACCATATACATGTAGCTCAATATTTTAAAGGTTCATGACTGAACAAGAAATTCCTAAACCTGGGCCTGATCTTATGACAAGTAATCCAAAATTAATCGATCAAAAATTCTCCTCTTACCTTTGGCTGTGTTGTAACAATATCAGCTACATAATAAACATTAAAGTAACACAGTCAACTTCAAATAATCAACTCATGAAAAACTAGTGAAAGATATGTTAAATCAAAGGTATGATTTCCCCAAAGATGCCATTCACTTTGCCGATTTTTATTCATTTTTTTACATTCATTTTTAATTTTTTTGTTTATTTTCATATTTAATTTCTTTTTTATCTGCAGCATTGTATTTTTTTGGTATTTTTCAAAAATTTATGTATTAATTTTTTTGTTGGCAATGATAACAAGCCATTCATAACTTCTATAAATTGTTATACATCATCTGTTGATGGCTAGAAGGGCGTTATCTCATATACTTCTTGACAGAGTTAACGCCTTTCTGGCTCCGGCTCTTATACATGGTAGATTTACGGGACAGTATCATGTGCTGAGGGACGCAAGGGCACAAATCTTGGTTAAAGATGGATTAATGCCCTTATGTCTCTCAGCAAACAACATATGGCGCAAGGGTGAGAAGCAGAGGGTTGTTATCAGGGACACAAACTAATTATCTTAGTCCCTTATATCCCTCTGTTTCTCATCCCTCAATATATATATATATAATCTCTTCACCTAAACAACTAGATTTCAGCCGTATAATATTAAATATGTAGTGTGCTTCTTAGGTTCTCCCTTTTTTCAGCTTTGTGCAGTCAAGGTCTACTATAAGAGAGTACATATACATGTACTACGATATTGGTACATGGATGGCCAAGTCCACATTCAAAATGCCTGACAAATAGGCACATGTTCATCAATATATCCATGGTAACTTCAAGGCCAACTTAGGTAGAGCCTTTCTATAATGTCGAAGACATCAAATGCAGGCTGCCAAACAGGCACATTTTCCAGTTGAATATATATTATTTTTCTTTTATGTAAAAAGCTTTGAAGACTAGCCACCGCATGTTGTTCTAGTCCCATTCATAGACATTGATGTTGATTATTCAATGATGACAAATAATTCAGGTTTTAAAAAAAATACATGTTTACATGTATATTGTAAGTAGAAAAGGGACCTATGACATTACCTCCTATCCAAGGGAAAAGGTTCTTTGCATACCACGCCAGTTTTGATCACAGAACCTTGGGGGTATTGATCCCATAATTTTCCAGTTCTGGCACAAAGTAAACAATGATCTTGGGCCTCTTATCAAACATTTGTTTACAGACATTCCCTTTTCTACATACATATACGTGTTCTTACAATCAAACCTGTCTAGTAAAGCCACCTATGGGGCACAGTACAAGTGACCACTGAGTCAAGTTTTTTTTTCATCTTATATATTCTAGCTCTCTGGTAGGAAACAACATAAGTGGCCACTAAAGACAGGTGGCTACTACAAATGAACATAGAGGTGGCCATCATATAGAGGTGGGCATTATGGCACGTTGGACTGTACTAGAAGATAGAGTAGTACACTTTAGATTTTTAGACTACACACTACATATGGTACGGTACTGTTGTGTGGTGGTCGTCATCATGCCTTGTGGGCGTTGTCCTGGAGTTCGTAATCGCCACCCTTCGACTTCTTTCCGCCCTTCCTGAAGCCGTCCATGATGTCATCGAACGTCCTGTTCTTCGTCTCGGGAACGTAGAAGTAGGAGAAGATGGTCGTCAGGATCACAAAGAACATGAAGACCAGGAACGAGTATGCCTTTATGGTAGCCTGTAGGTCACACACGACAAAAGGAAGTAGGGTTTTGGTTATGTCCTTGCTGACCTGTGATGCATATTGATTGGTTGTCCCAACTAGTAAAACCCAGCATTTCATCATTGGATAATATTATAGGGCACATACATGTATTCACCATGCAAGGTGCTCAAGGCGCTCCAATATTGACCCGGCTCTAGCTGGACTAGCAATTTAAGTCACAGGAATTCTTTGCTTAACACCTGGGTGGAGAGTGGCAAATGAACCTTAATGTCTTGCCAGAGGACACAAGTGCCGCACTGGCTGGCTGGCTGGGGCTCAAAGCCATGACCGGTCTTCTCATCTCCAGTCTTGTGTTTAAACCACTCAACTACCACACCTCTACTGATTTTGCTAGATGTCGTTGGATAAATTTTCTTGAAGTTGTTGTTTTCTGTCATCTAGCTCAAATCTTGTGAAAACAGATTACAATATCCAGGTCTCACCCAAGACAGGTATAGTGGCCAAGAATAATCAACCTTCGAACTGTTACTCCAGACACCAAAGTTTTCAAATGTAAACAAAGGCACTAAACAAAGTGACACCAACATTTTCCCAATGAGAAAATAATGTTTTTGACTTCTACATTAACTCTGGTAAATATATCAATACTCTGGAGCGAGACTGAAATTTTAATTATCGAAACCTCAAAGAGCTGCAGCAGACGTTTGGTATTGTGTTCCTCACCCATCCCCTACTCCATCACCCTCCCCCATCACCCTAGCCCACCCCCTCCCATATCCCCTTCCCCATCACCACCCAACTCCTATCCCCAAAGCACAGAACAATCACCTGAAAAAGGGGGAAAATAAGACCAACAAGGAAGTTACACCACCAGTTGGTCTGGATGGCGATACTCATGGCAGTAGGGCGGGGTTATTGTGTTCCTTAACCCCGACCCCCTACTCCCCACCACCCTACCCCTACCAATCCACCAACCTACCCTGAATATTCCCAAGCACTGAAATCTCACCTGAATAAAGGGGAAAGTGAGACCAACAAGGAAGTTACACCACCAGTTGGTCTGGATAGCAATACTCATAGCAGCGGGGCGGGGTCCCTGGGTCCACAGCTCAGGAACAATCACAAATGGTACAGGTCCTAGGGAAAAATAATATTATTCATTCGTTATCAGTTTATTTTATTTTGTCTACATGCATTTCACAAAATAGAAACGGATCATAACTAATGATAACAAATTGTAAATATGTAGAAAATTGTATTGTCTACAATATACAGGCATAACACAACCAATGATAACAAATTGAAAATAATGTTATTTCATTTTGTCTACATGCATTTCACAAATATATACACAGAACATAACTAATGATAACATATCTACATACAATCATACAATATATAATGGCAAGATGAATAATAAGGCCTTGAGATCATACATGTACATTCATTGCAATGAAATTATTATTCTATATATTTTGTCAAATCAGGATTAAGCATACATTTAAACTGATTCTACCCAGGCACTCAGGGGAAATCAATCAATTTAAAGGGCAACCCTGGGCTCAAAATCAATTGTTTTTAATAAAAGTCTAAAATTCCTGGAAACTGATAAAAAATATTGAAGAATTCAATTCAGACAACAAAGTGAACATTTTCTAATGATGTCAAGAAATTATTTGGTTGAAGTCAATATGACTGAATCTACCAAAGAGCGGAGTCTTCCACGATTTCATAAACTTTACATGATGATGACCAATAAAAAACTTTGAGACTTTGAGATCCTCATCTGTTTAGTGGTCTCAAATTCAAACTGTCCTCACTAATCAGAGCTTGGATTTTCCTGCTTTCATCTACAGCAACCCCCCAAAGGCAGGGTATTCTACTGACACTACTTCAGATTTATGTATGCTGCCATCTGCTGCTCACAATGTCCCAATGTGTCAACACCCATGTCCAACAATGCATCACCAACTGATGACGCACGCATGACGATGCTTGGGTACAGAAATTGGTAATGGCGCTATGTACGCCTTCATCGAAAGATGGCGCTTTTGAAAATGCACTACAGCAGTGGCAGTGATGTCGGTAAAATACCCTGCCTTTAAAATATTCAGAATGCCCATTAAAAATATGCCATTTCTATTAAAAGTTGAATGGCTTACCTGGTCCAACAGCGAATGATACAATGTAGGCATAGATAAAGATGAGAGACAACCATTTCATCCAATCAATAGTAGGCTGTAATTAGAACAAAGAAACATCTTGAAAGTAATCTACTTGTAAAAAAACATTGGTACACTTGGCAGTTTGTGCAATTCATTTGGCAGATGGAGTAAATAAATTGTAAGATATCCACGCAAGACCCTCAAGGGCCTGTCTCATAAAACTTGTTAACGATACCAAATGCTAAAATTTCTATGACAAATTTCCTCTCAGCCAATCAAATGCCACAATTTCAGTAGCTTATAACAGTTATTGTAATTTGTTAGTGAAAACAAGTTTTATGAAACAGGGCCCTTGTCTGCTGTGAGCTAGAAGGGTGCCAACTAATAGCACTTTACATAGAGCTAATACCTTACTGGCTCTGAACAGATGATGTATCTAGCTTAGCCAATACAGTCAAACCTGCTTTAGTGAAAACCTGTCTACAAAGACCACGTTTTTTGTTTCCCTTGAAACTGGTTTCTCATTGAAATATGCACTAAAGGAACCTGTCTACAAAGACTACTTTTTGTGTTTCCCTTGGGCGGTCGCTATAGACAGGTTTGACTGTATATGGATGTCAGATTGAGGGCCATGCAAAGTTTGATAATAATGACTCTTGTATAATGGTTTTTTTTTCTTCTTCTAAATGGGCTCACATCTATAAAAATCATAGAATGTCTCTTATTCTACTCCTTTACACAAATATTTGCTATGAACCAGTATTTTCTAACAGTTTAATTGCTTTAAATCATTTTTCTGACCTGTTCTTCTTATTTTTTGGTTGGAAAAAAAAAGGAGTTTTCTATTTTAAAACAAATCTATAAATCAATAATATGAAATGAATGCATTTTATTGGGCAGAATCTAGTTCACAGCTCTTACAATTATACAAGTGAAACGCTCTCGGCGGTCTCGCCTGCATTACGCAATTCGGCATTACGCAATTCGATATGATGAAAAGTTGAGGTTGGGACATTATTTTTATAGGTGGGGTGGCCCATTTGCAGACCCCCGAAAATGAAATCCTCTGAATATAATAAGCATTTTGAAGTGAATATTGATTACGAATCATCAGAATAATTATTATCTAATAAACTTTTTAAGAAAAGAGGATTTTTCAGCACTTTGTGTAAAAACAATTGGAAGGTAGAACCCATCTACATCACATCACGTCTCATTAGCATAATGAGAACATTATTATGAGATATACTCCAATATATATTATCCAAACATCAATATTGTCACCTAGCTGTAACTGATCATGTACATACTAGGCCTGGGATCGAATACTAAAATTACTATTAGAATATTCATGGGAAAGTACTCGAATGATTCAAATATTTACTTTCATGAAATATGAAAAAATAACAACAATTTATTTATTAATTCTCATATTAAATTTTGATAACATAATCCAAGTCTACTGACCTAAAATGACCTTTGACCTTGACTTTGTGACCTGGAATTTGTGTCACATGATTAGTGATACTTGATAGCCCTTGGGTACAAGTTTCATGGAATTTGAACAAACACTTTTGAAATTATGCTAAAATTTCAAAATCTTGATGTTGATGCCACAACAAAGTCTAAGTTTCCAGACCTGAAATGACATTTGACCTTTACTTTGTCACCTAAAAGACTAATAACATGATTGGTGATACTTGATAACCCTTATGTTCAAGTTTCATGGAATAGGAATGTATACTTTCAAAATTATGATAACAATTAAAAAATCTTAGCCTGATGCCACAACATAGTTAAGTTTGTTGACCTGAAATGACCTTTGACCTTGACCTAGTGGGCTGAAATTCTACTCACATGATTGGGGATACTTGATAACCCTTTAGTCTAAGTTTCATTGAATAAGAACTTATACTTTCAAAATTATATTACAAATTCAAAACTTAACCTCAGGTTAAGTTTTTGATGATGATGCCACAACATAGTCTAAGTTTGTTGACCTGAAATGACCTTTGACCTTGACTTTGTGACCTGAAATTTTCCTCACATGATTGGGGATACTTGATAACCCTTTAGTCCAAGTTTCATTTAATAGGACCTTATACTTTCAAAATTATATTAACAATTCAAAAACTTAACCTTAGGTTAAGTTTTGATGTTGACGCCGTCGCCGTCGCCGCCGTCGCCGCCGTCACCGGAAAAGCGGCGCCTATGTCTCGCTTTTTGCTACGCAGGCGAGACAATATGGATGAGCACTTATTACTTTGACCCTCTTTGCAATGCAAAGTATTCCACTGAATTGTATAGGTAATATTTTTTTACAGAATCGAAAGTGAGAGGAGAATTGTTTGAGAAGATACCGAGGAATAGACCGTTTTCTTACCTGGAGATTTAAACTGACTGTGAGGAGGGCTAAACATATGGCCATTAGACCGAATGGGATCACCGTTAGAATACGACGTCCTGCACGCTCCACCATGTACACCTACAATAAAGATACAGCAATGGCAGGCAATGTATCAAATACATACTTAGGGATACTATTATGTATGTATGAAGAAACTTTGACCAGACAACCGAAAGCAACATTGAGAATGAACAGTACAGCAAGTTAAGAACAAAAAGAAAGTTTCCATAGTGTTAAAGTTGATACACACTTGTAATGGAATACATGAACTCCTATGTACTGGTGTAAGAAATTGTAATTTACCTTTTGAAATTTCGGTATTAAATTTTCTGACTTGGAATACTGCAAAGTACACGATATGCACAAGCAAGGAGAAATAAAAACTGAATAACTGGCTGAATAGTTCAGGTTCCATTTTATAGCAGTTCTCTGGTTATGTTTCATAAATGACACAAAACCATCAAAATGTATACCGGTATTCAAATTTTCAAACTAACAGGGTAAAATGGAAATGGTTCCAAGCAGATATTACGATACAGGATGCAAGACTTACCGAGATAATCGTCATGACGACGTTGATGGCACCTGTTCCGATGGTGGCGTAACCAACCTCGTCTGGTCCCATACCAGTCTGGTAGTAGATCTCTGTGGCATAGAAGAGAACCTATACAAGGAGGAAGGGACAGAAGAGAGAGAGAGACGAGAGAGAAAAGAGTTAGGAGAGGAGAACATTGATCTTCACTATTACCATCTTACTTGTGACTGTCAATGTCATCTTCATCCTTCATAACCCTTTTTATTGTCATCATCTTGACCATTAATTCTCATCATCACCTCATCAGGATCATCATCATCATTTTCTTTGTCATCATCATCACCCTTATCATCATCTTCTTCATCAGCATCATCATCATCTTCATCATCTCCATTTTTGTCACCATCATCACCACGATCGCATTCATCATCATCATCTTCATCATCATCCCCATCGTAATCATCATATTTATCACTATCAACATCATCTTCTTCATCATAATCATCATCATCCCCATCACCATCTCCATCATCATCACCATCATCATCATCATCACTATCATCATCATCATCATCATCGCTATCATCATCATCATCATCATCATCATCATCATCATCATCATCATCATCATAATCAAAATCATTGCACACTTTGCCCCCACCTGTGGCAGTCCAGTATTGAATTACAGATCTGAATGCTCTCGTTTTCACTACAGGCCTATTAATATCTTGGAAAAACCAATTTGAAAAACCATTGGTTTTTTTTAACTACCATTTACGCTAACTGAAAAAACCCATAAATGTGTTTCCAATTCTGATTTGGGGGGTGAGTTTTGGGCATGCGCCACTTAAATTGTCACTGCTCTGCATGCATTGGCACGGATGCAAAGAGAGACAAGTGACTAAGAAACAGAATAATAATAATGGTGTTTTGAGAGAGAGCATTTACACTGCAAAACCTGTGGACTTTCAACAGTGTTTAAAAAAACACACACTCTATAGGTTGCTTTTTTTTTCTTTTTCGATTCTGGTTTTTCGTCATGTTTATGGTAGTTGCCTAGCATCTTTCAACAAAACTCAGGAAAGTGAGGAAAAAAAACAATGGATTTTGCTGGCAGTGTAAATGCCTCTAAAGTAAAGGTTCTTCAACTAATACCAAGTTATATTATACTATGAATTCCAGGGTCATACAGAGTATTAAAAACAACTATTCCTCTCTAGTTACTGGTACCCGCACAATTACTACATCTGTGTGATGAGTAGTGGTTGACCCTAAGCGCGGCGTTTAACACCTTAAATACACTGCGGTTCATTGCAGAACTAATGATCTGTGAAAGGAATATGATTCATTTTATCATGGTACAATTGATACTACCGGTACAATGAATGTGACTTTTACTATGAAACTACAGGCCTGTATTCATGAAAGCAGACTGGGATAACTTAGTTCCTTGAGTTACGAGTGCCACATGTCAACCTTTTAAACACTCAAAAATTGGTGGATACTACAAAAAATTTATGAATGAATGACATGCATTAAGCCAGAATTAAAAATGAAGACAAAAAAGAATTTTAATCCATAAATCAGTAGAGTTAGACAAAATCTAAGGCTCCCTTGAGATATGCGGTGGTAAACCACGGCGGTTTTCTTTCAATGAATAATAATAATAATAATAATAATAATCTTTTTAAAGTCCACTCCAAATTTTATTAAGTTAAACCGAAAATGGAAATTCTTTTTGCCCAATTGATCGTGAGCCCGGCAGCCACTGAGCAGCGCCAGATCGACATTGCTCTATCCCCTTATTGTTGAACGCCAAACAAGGTAGCAGCAACTCCCATCTTTTAACGTCTTTTGGTATGACGCGGCCGGGGTTCGAACCCACGACCTCCCGGTTGTGAGGCGGACGCTCTACTGACTGAGCCAACACGTGTAAGCCTAAGCATAATATGCTTCATATTTCTGTATCTTACATAGATAATTTCTCTATCTTAGATATCTTAGGTATGATAACTGATGTGAGGTTATATTAAGTTTTATTGGTCTTTTTCCTCACTACAGGCTTGTTCACATCTGCCAGTGTCAACGGCAGTGGTTTGCCGATTTGCCATTGGATAAAGCATACTACGCTTCTTATTTTAGTTTCATGTAACCCAGAGATCAGAGAGTACAGGTAGGTCCTTTGTTGCATGCAGTTGCCAAGTTGTCATTCATTTACACACTAAAGAAACCATCACGTCATATCTGAATGAGTCTTAACAAGGTTTATATCTTGACTAAAATTAATACTTCACATTGTTTTAAAGGTGATGCAAAGTTTTGGGAAATTTTAAAACCTGGATGTATAGTAATTCTTTAAAATTTTGATATATTTGGATGTCCCTGTGGATGTATTATAAGCACTAAAAAATTAGCCCCTAAAACACTATAACTTTAGAGCAAATTGCATTATCAAAATTTACCGGTGCTCCTGGTAAATTTCAAATATTTCAAATAGCACCTAAGGCCATTCCATGATAGCTGTGACCATGAAAATCTCAGAATATGCAGTTCTGATATGTAATTTCCAAACGGGAATAGCGAATCGGTTGATTTAGTCAAGGAACATCGTTTTAAAGCTAAAGTAATATCAGTCTTGAGAGGGCGCTATACAACATAAAGAGTTTATTATTTACAATTTCATCACTGTAGACTTGATTTCAACCGCGACAACGACCATTGAATGATGTAAAATCGCATATGCTTCTAATATGTTCATTTGAACCAAATTCATGACCCCATACCAAAACTTTTTAATTACCTTTAAATACTTACAATTATACAGTATACTGTACTACAAAGCAGCATGAATTAGGGTACATATTTTTGGTTAAATCTCTACTGTAAACAAGTGAAACGCTCTCGGCGGTCTCGCCTGCATTACGCAATTTGGCATTACGCAATTCGATATGATGAAAAGTTGAGGTTGGGACATTATTTTTATAGGCAGGGTGGCCCATTTGCAGACCCCCGAAAATGAAATCCTCTGAATATAATAAGCATTTTGAAGTGAATATTGATTATGAATCATCAGAATAATTATTTACTGTATCATAAGAATACAATATAATGAGATTTAGTGTATGGGTAAGACTACAAATGTTTCAATGCTTGTCAGTAATTTACAAATAAAGTTATCTAATAAACTTTTTAAGAAAAGAGGATTTTTCAGCACTTTGTGTAAAAACAATTGGAAGGTAGAACCCATCTACATCACATCACGTCTCATTAGCATAATGAGAACATTATTATGAGATATACTCCAATATATATTATCCAAACATCAATATTGTCACCTAGCTGTAACTGATCATGTACATACTAGGCCTGGGATCGAATACTAAAATTACTATTAGAATATTCATGGGAAAGTACTGAATGATTCAAATATTTACTTTCATGAAATATGAACAAATAACAACAATTTATTTATTAATTCTCATATTAAATTTTGATAACATAATCCAAGTCTACTGACCTAAAATGACCTTTGACCTTGACTTTGTGACCTGGAATTTGTGTCACATGATTTGTGATACTTGATAGCCCTTGGGTACAAGTTTCATGGAATTTGAACAAACACTTTTGAAATTATGCTAAAATTTCAAAATCTTGATGTTGATGCCACAACAAAGTCTAAGTTTCCAGACCTGAAATGACATTTGACCTTTACTTTGTCACCTAAAAGACTAATAACATGATTGGTGATACTTGATAACCCTTATGTTCAAGTTTCATGGAATAGGAATGTATACTTTCAAAATTATGATAACAATTAAAAAATCTTAGCCTGATGCCACAACATAGTTAAGTTTGTTGACCTGAAATGACCTTTGACCTTGACCTAGTGGGCTGAAATTCTACTCACATGATTGGGGATACTTGATAACCCTTTAGTCTAAGTTTCATTGAATAAGAACTTATACTTTCAAAATTATATTACAAATTCAAAAACTTAACCTCAGGTTAAGTTTTTGATGATGATGCCACAACATAGTCTAAGTTTGTTGACCTGAAATGACCTTTGACCTTGACTTTGTGACCTGAAATTTTCCTCACATGATTGGGGATACTTGATAACCCTTTAGTCCAAGTTTCATTTAATAGGACCTTATACTTTCAAAATTATATTAACAATTCAAAAACTTAACCTTAGGTTAAGTTTTGATGTTGACGCCGTCGCCGCCGTCGCCGCCGTCACCGGAAAAGCGGCGCCTATGTCTCGCTTTTTGCTACGCAGGCGAGACAAAAACGGGTACATATGTACAAAAGGTACTCTTCGTTAAAGAGATTTTCAAACCATTTGCATTTGATATGGGGCTTGTTAGCATATGCTTGTTGGCAAATACGACGTCATATATATGCCGTCAGAGGTTAGGGTACACACAAACACAACAGCTGATTCTATTAACAACTCTCCATTTCTCGTTTTTCTCTCTCTGTCTATCCCTTCCTCCTCCTCTCTGTCTCTGTCTCTCTCTCCCTTCCCCCCTCTCTCTCTCTCTCTTATCCCTTCCTCCCCTCTCTCTCCTTCCTCCCCCTCTCTCTCTCTCTCTCTCCGTCTCTTCCTCCCTCCCCCTCTCTTTCTCTGTCTCTCCCTTCCTCCCCCCTCTCTCTCTCTTCCTCCCTCCCCTCTACCTCTGTCTCTTCCTCCCTCCCTCTCCCCCCCTCTCTCTCTCTCTCTCTCTCTCTCTGTCTCTCCCTCCCTCCCTCTCCCCCCTCTCTCTCTCTCTCTCTGACATCATGCAAAGAAAACAAAATTACTCTCCTAATGGATGCCTCAGACTTTGCTCATTCTCACGATCTTATACCTTCACATTTTCAATTACAAATGTATTTCATTTTTCTAGGGCTCTGGCCGAGGTCATTTTTCTAATTCAATAGGAGTCTGCTCCCTATAGCTCCACTGCTAACATTTTTCACATCATCTATCTATCAAGTGAAGATTTAAACACAGATGAATCTGCGCACTTGAATGCCTCTAATGGTTATATTTACTTTCCCTGAGTGAAAGGGATGGGTGTTTACACGATCATGTACCATATATTGATCACGCGTGGATGCCACTTGGGAAGCTAGACACCTGTTACACACATGTCTGGAAACAGGAAAGCAGACCTACAAGGACAGAACTAATGTAGGGTGGTTTCAATGTAATAAAGGAGTGAAGAGCTTGGAAAAACACTGTTGTGGTATTACCAAAGCCTATCTAAGGGTGCGTTTATCGGGTCTTGCCATCAGATATGTACATATCGAACCCCACTATCGAACCCCACTATCGAACCCCACTATACGAACGTGATTCTCGGGATGTCGCGTTTATCGTCTCTTCACGATTCAAATAAAGGCCTTGTCTCTGCCCAGCTGCTTTGCGCCGTTTGACCTTGGAAGCGGATTAGCCTGGGAAGGTCCATAGAGCTATATGGGAAGGTCCGATTTGTATGTGGGGTTCAAAACAGCTTTGCGTTTATCGTGTCTCAGAAACGTGATTCTGGCTGTATGTCACATTCAAAACGCACCTTTTTCGGCTTTACAATATGCCCATATCTAAAGACGTTTGAAATAGGGCTTTGCGTTTATCGCCTTAAAAATTTGCCTGAAAGACGTTTGAAAACGCTGATTCTAGGCAAAAATTTGGTCGATAAACGCGACCTATAACAGACATGATTAAGATCACCATTGCTTGCAATTATGTTATTATTAAGCCTAATAATGATCAACAGAATTGCCTACTAAGGAATTTCCTTGCTACCTGACATTTATCATTTTCACTCAACCTGCGTTGAGACAGACAACTGTGGATGAAATCCATTTTTGGTGTATGGGCATAAATCGTCTGTTTGGAGCAAGAAGGGGATTAATTCTGTGTAAAATTATTTGGGTTAGGGCCCTTCTGGCACCAAGCAGATGAAATACTCAGCAACGATTAAAGCCCACATAGGTCTCATTCACAGAAAGTGAATTATTTTATCAGTGCAGAAATCCCAAACTTTGACACACCCACACATCCACTTCATAATGCTTATGTTTTGCTTTAAGTCTTGGTTGATGGGTGAATGGTTTACTCATTGGCATGTGGCCAATTCAACTTGTTTGACCGGGGCTCTATTGTACTTTTACAAAACATACAATGCCAACACCACAGCTGTTCACTCTGTCATAATATTTTCTTGTAAAACACCATACAAATCCATCCTCATCCCATTTCCTCATTATTCCCCTCATCCCATTTCCTAATTATTCCCAACAGTTACTCTCCATGGCAACGCTATCATGAGCATCATGTATGTGGACAGTGGAGACAGGAAAATTACCATCTATGCCTAATTAACACTTACCGTATCCAACATCATCAGCACCATCATCACCATCTTCATCATCATCACTAACATCATGACCACCATCATCACCATCTTCATCATCATCACTATCATCATGACCACCATCATCATCATCTTCATCATCATCATTATCATCATCATCCCCATCATCATCATCACCACCATCAACATCACAATCATCATTATCACCACCGTTATCATCATCACCATCACCACCACCATCATCATCACCACCACCATCATCATCATCATCATCATCACCATCACCATCACCATCACCATCACCATCACCATCACCATCACCATCACCATCACCATCACCATCACCATCACCATCACCATCACCATCACCATCACCATCACCACCATCACCATCATCACGGTCATCACCATCACATCACCATCATAATCACCCTCACCAATCACCATCACCAAAACCACCATTACCACCACCATCATCACCATCAATATCACCATCACCACCTCTACCACTAACCACCATCTTCATCCCTTACCCACACCACCACCAACACCACCATCACCACCATCATCCTCCTCCCCACCATCAAACTTACAGCATTGATACCAGAGAGTTGTTGTCCTCCCTGAAGCACCACACAAATGATCAGAGGCATCTTCCATTCTGGCTCCTTGAGGCTAATCACATCCACGATTCCAACTTTCTCCTCAACTACCGCATCTTTCGTTCCCTCATCCTTGATCTCCTGAATCTCGTCCACAACATCATCCGTGCCTCGTAGTCTTCTCAGAGCTGAGGATAAAAGAAAATGATAGTCTCAGCCTTGAATCATGGACTCTCATCAGCACCTCTGATTAGGTAACTAGTCTTGGTGCTTTACAAATTCCTGGATTGGATTGGATTTGACTCAATACATTTCAAACGTACTGCCGCTTTGCTGCTATGACATAAGAATAATTGCAACCATGTTTGTCCATTTAGCAAATGTAGGAAAATGGAAAAAAAAAGAGACAAAATATCTTACCACTCTCAACCTAACCATTTATAATACATGTAACTTTTGAAAAAAAATATTACTTCAAGAGAGATTTTAGGTGCATTACGAATATATGTATTTTACTTTTATTCAAAAACTTACTCATCTTTTTATCTTATACAAGAAACTTTGCGAGAGCAAGCCTCATGAATAACTCTCTCAGCTTCATTCTCATCATTACTTTGTATTAAGTTAGTATCTTGTTATTCTTGTCTAATTTCCTGATTTTATCTTTTTCTCAAATTCAAACCCATGCCATACCTTGTTTGGTCTTCTCTTCTTTGTTCTTGTTGAGGAGTAGCCATCTTGGACTCTCTGGGCAGAATGGTAGAAGGATCAGCTGGAATGCACTCATCACTCCGATCAAAGCCAGGAGAATAGGCCAGCTGTCTTCACCAGTGAAGGCGTACAGTCCTAGGGCCTACAGATGCAAGCAAGAAATCACAAGGTGTGATCACAAATCAACAGATGACATTGCTTACAGTCTATCCCTGTTTGTTTTTGTTTCTTTTGTTTGTTTGTTTCTTCTAACTACCCATCTTTTTCCCCCTTTTTTTTGATGGGGGCTCTCTTTTTTCTGCTCAATCATTTGGCTTCTTCAAATACTGTGGAACTACCCATGAAGAGCTTCAGTAATATACCCCTACAGAATGAATTCTGAAGCATCCCAAAAGCACAAGAAGTACCCATGAAGCACTTTTATCGCCGTATAAGCTAATCTTGAGTAATTATCCGTGTTTTCTGGTGATTTTGAGTGAAAAGACTTTGAAATGTAATACTAACAACAGAATTAATGAGTTGTATATTCTTGTAAAAAGCACACCGTAAGGGCACCTAATAATGACAAACTTCATCAATCGATGGATAACTCCAATAGCTTCTCTTAATACATGGACAGGGGAGACTTTGGCTAGGGTACCAGTTAAAGGCCGTCGCCTCATTCCCTCCCCCTCACCCTGATCTTCTGTCCTGCCGCACTGACTGAATTGGACAGCATGGTCCCAATGGCCTATTAAACATGTACTATTGTTTAGCTGAATTGTTGAGACTCACCTGACCAATCAGGATACCGATAGTGATCATCAACTGATGGATGACTCCAATGGCTCCTCTTAGATTGATAGGAGAGATTTCAGCTAAGTACAATGGAACTATCGTAATGGCAGTACCTGTCAAATAAGATCAGAATACAATACGAGTTGTGACAAGAATGACTTGAGGAAAAGGCTCTTCTATTATAATACGGTCGTACCACCAGACCGACCTTCAAACCAACTCTAGACCAACCAAATTTCAGCCATCGAGGATAGGATAATACAATTGTTTGTTGGTCTGTTGTCGTTCTGGTGGAGGTCTCATTGGTGTGTTGGGGTATTAGCAGTGGTGTGGTATGAATTGAGCCATGGAGGGGGCACTTGCATCTTATGGTGGAGGGGCACTTGGAAAATGAAATAGAAATTTAAAAGGCCACTGATTAGTAATACTGGCAGGGTCCTATCATTTTCTTTCTTGTCCTTTTCCTCATCTCTCTTCACCATTTTCTTTTCTCTCTTTTTCTTTTTATCTTCCTTTTGTCTTTTTTTTAGTTTCTTCAATCCATGGGGGTGGTGGGACAGAGCATAGAATAGGCTGTCCAAATGGAAGCTTTTCCATCAACCTCAAGACTTTAAAGCTAATCTTGAGTTTTCTTAAATGGAATTGCATTTAGACGGAAACTGGTTTAAATACTTTGTTCATCATCATATAGGTAGAAATGTGTTTAGACCACCACAAAATAATGGAAACTTGATGGAAATCACATTCACTAAAGAAGCTCAAGTGATACGAGACCATTTACACAGGTGGGTAGGGATTAACAACTCAATTTTCTTTGCTCATTTAATGGGCTATCATATAATTTCTAAGGAAATATTTTGCTTGTAGTCTAGAAGATTCAGCTAGGTTTTTGTACTCTGTGTCTGTAACGACCTACTGTCCAACAATGTACCATTGTTCCGTCAAGAAAATAACATTTGAAAGTGACTTTGCACATCACATGAAAATACAATATTTGAAAGTGACTTTGTACATTACATGTGTTCTAGCAGTGTTCATTCAATTCTGTACATACGAATACATGAATGTACTACATGTATGTACTTTGGACCAGTGGCTTATCAATACAGGGGATTTTTTTTCTACCTTTAAATAAAAGTATTGATAATTATGCATTGTTCTCCAGTGCCAGGCAGTGGGCCTATCCAAGTGTTTAGTTCCAAATAGAGAATCTGTTATGCTTAATATCTACAAACGATCAAGAATTAAGTGATTCAAACATAATCTTCCCCTCCGCAAGCACTGACAAGTGAACTTTGATTTCAATATTTAATCAATTAGGATATTGATATATAGTAGTCAATGAAACTCAAAGCATAAAGTTAAAAGTCCATTTCAAATGCTCCATTAAAGCTACTGATATACACCCATTAGTGCTATTAGGATCTATTAGGTACAATATACATAAAAGGTAATGATAGAAACGTGTTAAAACCACTTTAAAATATAGTGTTTTACTGAGATATTTATGTCTTGAAAGAGATGGTTTTGACGCACCCCCTCTTCAAATGGTCAAATGGAAAATTAGAGAGTTGTGCATTTCCAAGCTTAATCGATAAAAGCAGAGAAACCCTTTTCGATTGCCTCGTTCATCTTTCATTGTGTAAGAGAAACAGATAATGAGAATGCAAGGATGTTTGCTCGGTATAAATAGATCCCATCTTGCATGCTTCCAGAGAGTGCTACAAGTACATGTATGTTTGACTTTATAAAAAAAAAGATGATTGTGTAAAAATGTGTACACATTGAAAAGTGTACCGGTAGCTTGTATGCATAGCTCCTATTTACTTTACTTAATGGAGTGCTCATACTTTTTTATAAGTGTAACCTCAATAAAATCAGAATAAAAAAGTCACACTGGCAAAGGTTACTTTTATTCAAAAAGTATATGAATTCATTCCTTTTCTTAGGGAGTCGTTTCATCGATTAAATTGACCCAATTCTAAACTCCACAGAAGCTTCTACATATTGAAGCAAAATATAGAAATTGTTCTAGATCACAAAAAAAGTAATATCCATGTACGGGTACTCTATAAACATTGTATCAAAATCTTTAAACAAAATTAATTCTCATTCATAGGTAAAGAAAAGGAAAGAAGTTGGGTTTTAAAATATGACCTTGCTTTATGGAATGATGCAAATTCGTACAAAATTTCAGCATCCTTAATCCATATTTCACACTTTCATAAACAGGAAAATGAAAAAGCATATTTCTAGCCAATGATTCATATTTTTGGGTTTAAAAGACAAGTTTCACTTTTTATCTGTGGTCCATCTAAAATAAAACTTCTTACTCATTACACAAGAAAAGAATGTAAGTACAGAGGTGTCAGTAAGTTTGGAACTATATAATAGACTGTTGGTAAAAAGCACATATTGATGACTGTTCTTTTTCACCAGAATTTTCAGCTAGCGGCAAATTTGGTCCAAGAGCAGAATACCGCACAATGTTTCATTATTATTGGGGTTATTGGCAAAGATAGGGGTAAAAAAGGAGCTGTTCGCAACAAAAGTCCTATGTGTACTTGCTTTATCTGTGTGTTATTAAGATACTAAAAAGTCAAGTGCAACACTTTTAAGTAAAAAAAACTTGTAAAACCGCTGCCGTTTACCACAGCATGTGACCAAACCTACAGTGAGAAGGAAGACCAATAGAGCTGTATTTGACCACACATCAGTTGTAATTGGGGTAGCA
Organism: Mesocentrotus franciscanus; assembly: GCA_037976565.1. Lineage (NCBI taxonomy): Eukaryota > Metazoa > Echinodermata > Echinoidea > Camarodonta > Strongylocentrotidae > Mesocentrotus > Mesocentrotus franciscanus. The sequence continues at coordinate 8,802,541 of CP137682.1, read as the reverse complement.
AAGTTCAACAAACTCCCTTTGATTGCCGCAACTTTCTTGTTCCACTACATCCCTTTAACCTCCGACATATATGGCTGGCATTTGCAGACCACTTGGCTATATTTAGAAGGGTCTAGAGTTGTCTGATCGAGTAAACTTGTTCGACTTGTACCACTGGCATGGAATGGTGACCCCCCATGATTAGTAGCATATCACTTGCACATACCACTCACAGACCATTCTATTCTATCCAATGCTAGAAGGTTCTCTAAAAGATTGGCTACAGCTGGTTGGAAGCCAAGTTCTTGTACCAAGTGAATACACTATTGCATTCTACTTTTCCTAGCATTAGACAATAAACAATTATTACAAATGAATCAGAAATAGTGGATTTGGCATTTGATCAAGATGGCTAGTTCTTCAGCCATTTTGAACAACACATATATTGGATAGAATATCAAAATTATAAAGAGGATAATTTCATGATTGGTACATTGTGATCTTTATCAAGTTAACTAACTGGGCTATGGATGCTTATCAATTTCAAAGTCTCTTATTTGCCCTCAGCCCTCCCATTGTCCATCTGTCTGTCTTTCTATCTACATTTATCATCTTCTCTCTCTCTCTCTCTCTCTCTCTCTCCCTGTCTCCTGCTTTCTCTCTTAAGATAAGTCTTCCTCTCTCTTTTTATATCAATTGGAAAGTTTAATATATTTCTAACACATACTCCTACAAATAAGGTCTTTTCTACATAATTATTTTAGCATCTAAGATGATCTAACATTCAGGGCAGGAGCATGCAATGAAGTTACCATGCTCTATGGCCATTCTTCTCCTATCCTTCTCTACCTTCATTTCCCTATCTCTTTATTCCTTGTCTCATCTCTCTCTCTCTCTCTCTCTCTCTCTCTGTCATACCATCGGTCATCTAACAGCCAGAAAATATCTTGACCTTTCTTCGGACAATGGTTATTAATACAGTACATGGTAACTGGATCATTGTGGTCTGGTCATGTTTAGATGACCGACGCCTGTGGCAGATCCAGGGGGCATAGGGAGAACACCCCTCCGGTAAATATCTGTTGAACTCATGTACATTAGGGCCATCCTCCTCCCCTACCTCCATAGTAAAATTTGATAACCATTTCTGGCCATTGATGTGAGTTGTATCATTTTATTTTTTGTTTGTTTGTTTGTTTGTTTGTTTGTTTTTTTTTTTGGGGGGGGTGGAATTTTTTAAACATCCCCCCTAGATATCTTTTTACACCCCCCCCCCCTCTAGAAATTACGTCTGCACCTACCACTGAGTTGACCATATCAAAGAACAATCTACTATTCTAATATCTCATTATTGCAGCACTTATACTGAAGTTCATTGCCTACCATTCATACCAACCATGAACAAAAAAACTAGGTGAACTAATTGTTGATTCTAGTTTAGTCACCCATTGACTCTTGGAACCGGATGGCTCTTGTATTAAGCCTATGCGAATTAAAGAACTCACTACTCTACAGGTTAATTATGAAATCATATTATCAAAATCTTCTATCTTGTTTTCCAAACTTTATTTGAAATTGAAACCAAAAAGCCATTCAATACTTAGAGAGGGCATAGGCACACAATGGGCTGTTAATCGAGACAATAAAGACAGTTCACCAAGAACAATGACCAGAAAGGAAAGGGTTTTTTTCCCTCTTTACATCACAAGTACATGTATGACTACAAAACTGTACCGATTGCTTTATCATGATGTAGATCTTGATGAAATTCATCAGAAAAATATCTCATGTTCCTAAGGTCCAAAGGTGGTGTACAGATTGTGCTTGTTTAATCTATTGACTGGAAGAGATAATATTCATGTATATGACATCGAATAATGAAGGTTGTGACTTGGTAAACACAAGCTATTGTGTTGAGCCGATCAGCATATTTTTCTCATTCAGACGATAGTTCATTGATTAAGTACAGGTTCTTGAACTTGTATTTCAAGGAAAATCTTTTTATTCCTTCTCTTGAGATGTGAATGTGGCGTATTTCAGGTTTTACGTTTCTCATATTTTTGCAAAGGTGTTGCAAGAAGTTCCAGCTCATGAAAATACAGACATGCTAGTAATATCCGTCCATGAACATGGCCTTTGTCATACGTGGAGGCCTATGTGTTGGGGATGATCGACGACGATTAAGGAAAAGGAAGGAAGGGCAGGGAACCTTTATGCATAAGGCATTCATCTAGCCATGCTGGGTTCAATTCCATCACCTTTAAGTTGAAAGACAGATGTTTTACCAACAGAGCTATTACTTGCCTGTATCTCCTTGTTTCCCTTGAATTGTTTCATAAACTATGAATAAATATCCATTTCCCATCTCCTGTTTCTTTCCTTACCCACATAAAACCTAAAATATAGTTTTCCTATGATGCTTCCCTGCCTTCTCCTCTTTATCTGCTCCTTTCTCTTGACCTTGAGGAACTAAAAATGTTTTTTTCTTTTCAACATAAAACCCAGAATCACATGTAGATGCTAAACTCAAATACTGAGGCACCATACATGTACATGTTACCTATTCTCTATATTCTCCTGTCTGATTTCTTCCTGATTGGGAAGTGATTTCCCTCTTTTTACGGCTAATGATCATTATGGTGCGCAGCACTTTGCTTTCATCAAGCAAGCCTTCTATCTCTGTTATTAACTGGAGCAACATCTGAAAGACTAAGGGGCTTTTTTCAACCGATAAGGGTGAAATTCCAGCTGCCCCAAAATTATATCTGACACTGTTCCTTACCAACATAGAACCCGTGGATAAGTCTGCCTATAATAACCATCTCGTACGAGTTCGCTATCTCCGCAAACCCAAAGAGGATTGCCGCTACGAGGGAGAAGATGTTGATCATTAGAAGAGCTCCTTTCCTGAGAATGAGAAAAGCAAAATGAGACAAAAATTACATATATATCACTTTGTAGATTTGTAAGATGATGTGAGTAGAGTCGTTAGCATATTGGACATCAGACAAAACATTAGAGAAATTGTTAATCAATGTTATCTCTGGGAACATTTCAAAATGACAGTTTGGGTAAAATAATATCATTCTAAAAATTCTTTATTTTATAGTACCATCATTTTGTTGCCTCTGACTTCACTTTTGTTATATCGCCATTCTCCTGTTTCAATTTTCTTTGTTTGGTTCTCTTTCTTTTTCTGGTTCTACACTTCTTGTCTTTTCCCTATTTTTCTCCCTTTTCTTTTCCTTTTAATCATTCATGTTCATTTTTTACATACATTTATAATCAAAAGAAGGTTCTTGTTTGTTATCAATTACTCAATGCAGTGATTTCAGTAGCTAATAGCAATGAAGTAACTTGTTACTGGTAAAAAGTTGAATGAAACAGGGCTATGATTCTTGTCTTCGTGAGCCTTGTAGAAGATTCTGACTTTATGTAGCTTTGAGAAATTCATCATATCAAAGATAAGTCCTCCTTTAAATACACAATTTACTCTATTATCTTTAAAATCTTCTTGGTAAAAAAGCTGGGCAAAACAGATAAATTCTATTTGTGATAATACTTTTTTCGGATATATTATGAAGAACCCTATTTTAAACATTGTCCTGCATTTACAATAATATCAACCAATAACCAATCACAAAGACATTAAAATGAGTTTCTAATTACAGAAAAAAATGGCATTGAATGTCTTTAATCGAATGTCTTTTATATCAATTCTACTATAAATAGGTCCACTATCTAAAACAAGGGCATAATTCTAAACACGCTCCCAGCACCTGTGTAGGGGATTTGACGCTTTAGCTATCGCCTATCAAGGATTTGCGCACCATATTCCAATCATTGGCCAAGAAAAGTTCCCACAAACGATAATGACAGATAAAACATATCTAAATGCAAATCCCTTAGATCTTATTACCGAGTTTGCTCTTAAGCTTAATAGGTAGCTGCCCACTTAATTGCATTTAATAGTAGCGAAATTGATAAGATGTTCAATCCCTCATCAAATATCTTTCTCGATAATGATTGATAAGCGTGTCTATGTTATCATAAGAACTTATATAACCAGAGATCCTTGTGTACACTATCAGGTACTTGCATAGGACTAGGACTGGTGGCTCTTTCCTTTTTGTAAATGTGAGTTTTGTTCAATTTTTAAGTTATCTCCGTGTAGGGGGTATGTCAAAGAATTAAATCCTCAAGTACATATTTGTTCATACCCTGTCATCATTACAAGCATTTATCACTTATCATTACAAATATTTCATCAAGTAGTCTTGTACTTTTATTTCCTTGGTGCCATCATGTTTCAGGGCAAACAAAAGTCAGTAGTGCTGAGATCATGTTGATCCTTTCCTGAGGTGTTTATACAAGTAACATTGAAATACCCTTCATAATCTAAGAAAAGCATTATTTATTCTTTATTTTGCCTTTAGAGTTAGGGTTAAAGTTAGGGTTAGAGTTAGCCTTAAAGTGTACCAATCACCTTAAAAATTATTTGTGGCATTCTATAGATTAACAATTAAAGAGTATGAAGAAAGTAAGGATAACATTAAATTGAAAGATTAAACGAGAACTCGTTTGAGATTTAATCTCAATTATATAAGTAATAAAAATGAGAAATTCGGGGATTGCGTGGATAATAATATCTAATTTCTTGAGCCAGAAAGGTGTCCTTTCGCTCAAATAACACGCGACTGACGAAATTGCTGTTTAGCGCATGCGCACTGACGGGGTCTCATTTAACGTAATCCCAAAATGGCATTACGTAGTATAACCCTGCATATGGGGCTTGCATAAAACTCAACTGTGACTTGGGTTCCATGCGAGCCCTATTCTACATGAGTGCATATGCACTAGTGTACTCAACAAGACGATTTACTGTTCACTGAGAATGTATTTCAATTGCAATACCTCTTTGTAGAAGTAAAACTTGAAGCTCATATTTGGAATGCAGTAGAGCCAGATGGAACTTTTTACATCAAGAGCAAAACATGTTTTGGTGATTGGTGCACTTTAAGGTCCAAAGACCAATGGAAAGTAGGACCGACGGAACCTAGGGCAGATGGGCCAGAGGATGAAAGGGACTGTGTATAAACAGGACCTAGACCTGATGACAAGTGTGACAAAGGACCAAGTGCATGGGACATCTATAGGACATGAGAACCCAAACCGATGAATTTACCTTCCAAGTCCGTCGCTAAGGTAACCACCAACCAAGGCGCCAAGAGCGCCGCCAATACACCATACAGAGATCGTGGCGGACCAGAGCCAGAGGACACCGGTATCACTGAGAGGCTCACCTCGTCTGTCATAGTTGGATTGGTTGTAAAAATCTTGCATGGTCTGTAGAGGAGATAAATACAAAGATATACTTTTAATAACAATAATAATAATATTCTGTTCTAGTATAGCGCATAACACATTATGATATAACCCCCCTATGCGCTTCCAAAGAGCTTTTAAAAAAATTACCCTAGCTTTAGCTCCAGCAGCCATTATCAGCACACAGTGCATTTCAAGGAATAATTTTACCGGGTACCCATTTACCTCACCTGGGTGGAGTGTGACAAATGTAGATTAACGTCTTGCCAAAGGACATTAGTGTTGTGGCAGGGATTCGAACCATGCACCTTGTGATTCTCAGTCCGAAGACTTATCAACTGGACCACAACACCTCTACTTTTGTAAGAAATGGGAATTTTTAAAGTTAGTTAGTTACTAAAAACCTTCTTTATGGTCTGTAGGCCGGAGGAAGATAGTCCAGTCCAGACCAGAGTTAAAGGGTTACATTTTTCCTTGGAAATAGATGACACTTTAACACTGAATTTCTTCATGAGAATAGCATCAAAATGTCTCTGCCTTCATTTTACTAATCACCTTTGACCTCTGCCTAGGTGACCCCAAACTTTAAATCATTTAAACAAATCATTCAATAAATCCATACATACTTGTGCCATGCTTTGGGAAAATACTATGAATGTTGTTCAATTTATTGAAATAATATGTAAATTTACTTATTACATTTCACATTTGACCTAATGAACCCCATTTAAGAAGATCACCAAAGTAAATGCGACTTATTTAATTATGATAATGATAATAAAGCTCATAATACTACATTTACTACCCAGCTTTCCCATTATATGGTTTTTATAAACTTTTATGTAAACTGACCTCTGTGACCTTCAACCTACTGACATTCATGACCCCAAGGATGTAGTTTGTTTCACTTCCTATCAGGTGATGTACTACTTAGTTTCATGATGTTAAGATAAAAATATAGTGTGGTCAGATAGTCTGACAATTTACAAATACGGTGGGCAAATAAAATTTTTTGTTTTTCATTGACATGTATATATGTGTTGTGAATGAATATTGTTCAGTGGAGATGAAACATCCAGTAAAATATAGCTCAAATATTCTTGGGGGAAAAGCGTATTTACACTGCAGTTTATTTCAGAATAACTATTCTCTTGCGGGGCAAAACATCGATAATAAAACAAGAAACAACATTTTATTGATGTTTTCTTCTTCAAACTAAATTGTGTTTGTGAATTTCAAATTAAATAGCAAGCCTATTAATGTCAAGAGAAGAGTATAATATTAATAAATATAATCTTAAAGAGACAAGTATATGTAGTTCGTCAAGAGTTTCTATTTGAACGCCAAGTTTGGCCGTATTTTCTTCCTTATCCGTCTACCACAAAAAGTCAGGCGACAGTGGCTTAACGGATATCGATAGCACATACCCAGCATATTCCATGACGTCACCGGGTGTTACGTCTACGGAAGACAGACGTCAAATTTTCGCTGCGTCTCTAAGTGGGACAGTGTGATTGCCGAGCTCCAGCCCAGCGAGCCACCGACGTAAGAAGCGTTTCTCGGAGAGGCACTTGTCTTACCAATGAAATGCTATAAATACGCCGAGTAAACATTGCCAAAATGAAAGCTAACACCCATGCTAGAGGCGCCGAGAGAATTCTTCGGGATGTCATTGAGATAACTTTCAAGCAGGTTGTGTGTCCTTTTCAAAGCGTTTCCGGCAGTAACTTTTTGTACGTAATGAGTTTGTTTATCTCTTTTTTTAATGAAGATCTGTTTTTCTTTTTTTTTCAAGAATGCCTTATCTCTGAATCAAAATGTACAGTTTTCATATATAGCTGTAACATTACTTAGGGGTCCCGAATGAAATTTTTGGAGAACCGGAAAATTGTAAGAATTATTTTTCAAAAAAGTATTTGTCAGCAGTACTCTTGTTTGACCTACTAAAGTTAGTGAAGTGTAGCACCGACGGAGACGACGAAAAGTAATATCAATATGGGAACCTCATATTCAACACATTAGCCATTTTTCAATATGTTTGATCGATAATTCAGTAATTTATACAAAATTTATACAAAATTTAGTTTCGCGCGAAGTTTTTAACGCATGACCCATTTCCCTTCGACCTACCCCAAAGAAGAAAAATACCTTACTTATTTATTTCATACATTACAATAATTTCATTCCCCTTAATGATTTACGTGCAGGGGTAAGAATGCAGAATGAACCCGATGCGATGAAGACATGACTTAATGCTTGTCTTCACATTGTGACGTAATTAACATGATACTCTGCTAAACATGGCGGCCAGACATGTTCACGACCATGGTCACGTCACAAAGGTTCACAAAGTATCCGATCGTACGTCTCCAGTATCATTTAAAACATTACCGAAAGGACAATCAGGGGATTTATTTTCTTCGGATTTTCTTGTACAAGCCTACAAGGAATCCGCTTTCGACAAAAGAATTACTTTATCTAACTGATTCTCAATCAATAGTAAATTACTTGTTTGAACCAGAAAACGTTGAGAAGAATTAAACACGATCGCAACTACTTTCGAAAGAGCAATTCAAGGGCAATTCCAATACCCTAATACTGCGTGTGCAACAGAAGTAATGTTCGGATTACGTCATTATGTCATTGTAATGTTCGCACATTTCAAGTTGACGTATATACAAGGCCATTGAAATTGGCTTGCAATCTTGTTATTACAAAGTCATGTACTAACATTTTCGGGGATTACTGAAAACAAACAACACAGATGTGCTTGCGGGAGTAAGCGGAACCATTACTGTTTTGATGTTGTAAGTACTAGGCCTGAATATACTTCGTATGATACTCGACAATTTCCATTTTCGTTGGGCAGATTTGTACTAGTCAACATTCAGTCCTACTTTCGTCGAGTTTTCTAAAGATTTTACTGTTATTCAATTACCAGAACTCACAGACCGTCTCCTCATTCAGGACAGGATTTTTAAGTGCTAAATATTGATCACATATATTATTCTTCGAATTTTACTTTATTATTAATCACATTTTTCTGATACAATGTATTTTTTTTCTGAAAACATACATGGGTATAGGATTCCGTAGGAATTTCATCGAAAAATTCTGGGGAAAAGATTTGCAAATTTTGATCGAAAACAATTATTTTGAACCTCTCAACGTGTCGCAAATGTAAGGATTTTAAATTTCATTTTCCTTTTAAAAGTTCCTAGCATGAAACGTAATAAGATCATGCAACAAAAATGGATGCAGTCTGACTCAGGGCAGAAATGTTTGTCCTTTCTCCTCTCCGCTTTCTGCATTTGGTATATATTATTTTGAGGACTCTGATTGAAGAGTTATACTGAAGTTCTGAACGAAACAACAAAATGTGGAATGCTGTCGCGAAAGAGTTGAAGACCAATTCACTACGTGATGCACAGACACCCAGGAACTTCAAGGGTTCACTGCTTCAACTTCTCGACTTGCGACTTGCCAAGAAAGTCTCCGGTGTCTATGTTTTCATAACATTATAGACCTACCAGTACCTTCATCTACATTCTCACATCATCATTTCCACATGACTCGATAAGTATAACCCTAACATCCCTTATCATTTATCAAGACTCAAGAACGTGGTGTGCCGTGCATCAGACAAGTGCTCCACCTTTGTATCTTTGACAAAACGTGTGGGGGCATTTCTTTTTCTGTTTTTGTAACCGTAGACCTACGAGAAATAGCTCCATGTTGTAACATATAGACGAATTGACCTACATCCATTTTAATGTCATAAAGCGTCCAAACCCCAGTCGCCAAGCTCAACATCCTATTTGAAAGCTGATGCCTCTGGCGTCAATTCCACTATAAAGGAGATGCCTCTGAAAGGCCTATACTTGACCTTCTTCATGTCCTTGTTATACCTGAACTCTGCGGATAATATATGTTTCTGTTTTTTGTAACATTGGCCTACATCTCAATGTTTAATAGACTTACTAGGTGTTTAATATCACAGGATATCATCAGAATTGCTCCGGGCTTTATTATTTTGTACACAATTATTTTAGAGATAGAGTTTGGGTTGCAATTGAGTTTGGTGTTAGGTTTAGGGGTAGGGTTACATAGTGTTTGGTCCCAGGTTAAAATTAGGAATTCTGTTAGTGACGAAATTTACCCTGGAGTAAACGTCGCAGGAGCAAGTAACGTACAACCGGTATGCTTTGAGAGGTATAGAGTCTTTGGCATCTCCTTTGCTATGAACATGAAGATGGAGATATCACTGCAAGTTTAATCCTGATCCTGACCTTGTTCGTGTCCTTGTCATACCTAACCTCTGCGGATAATCTATGTGTTTCTGTTTTCATAACATAGGCCTACATCTGTCCATGGGTCAATATCCAATACCATCACACGGTATATCATCACCCTTGAATCTACGTCCACGCATACATCAAGCTATCGATAAGGTTACGCAAGGAGTAACCACTATACTGAGCTCTCTGGTGACTCCTTGGGTTACGTAGCATGAACTGCCCATCGTCTCAATAAGTGTCGCCTAAGGCAGTCTTGGGTATCTTTTTTTTTTAACACAGACCTACATGATTGTATCAAACTCATGACATGGTGTGGTTATCACGGTGAACTTTTATACTGACTGGCAGTCATTTCAACGTACAAGTTATCGACGTAAATTAGTCTTGTCTAAGAAAAAAAGTTACTTTACCTCTGTCTGCCGTCTCTGTTTTTTATAACGGTTTACTAGTTTATTTAACACCATTATGATGGAGCAGTTATCTTTACGCATCGACACATTACTTCACCTTTCGGTCTTTCATAACATAACCCTATCGAAAAAATGGCGTCGTTTCTTCTCCGCCATAATATTGATAATGATATGCCGTTCTTGTGTAGGCAATAGCGCCTATCACATTAAAAACGTCTCTATGCGATCCTAAAGGGCTTTGGATAATTACCCCGGTTACGCCCCGGCAACCGTAGCGCTAAGTGCATTAAAGGGACTTGGTAACATTGTTCAGATGAGAGGAAATGGTGCTAAGGTAGTGACTTCAATGATAGATGTAAAATTAAAGATAATCTGAAAGTTTGAGTGAAAACAGACCATTATTAACGATAACAATTGGGAAAAACTGATCTGATCGATTCCTTAATTCTCCCAACTATAATTTAATTACATTTTAGGTAAATGTAAATCGTAACAAAGCTATGAATTGGCTCTATATATCATTCCAGACATTTAAGAGTTGAAAGATTTTTAAAATCCTGTCTTTTGTCTTATTTTCATGAAAAAACGGTTGGGAAAATTAAAAAATGGTTGGGAGAATTTACTGTTAGAAGGTGTTGACCAGTGACGCCTTCAAAGAAAACCATAAATATCTTTGTGATTTGAGAATTTTGTCAGGATTTTTTGCATGCTAGAGGGTTAGTACAGTAAAAGGAATATAATAAGTAACATTTCATACAAAAATTACGCAGTTTTTTCATCAACCTTCAACAATGTTACCAAGTCACTTTAAAGGAATTACTCCTACCAGGTACCCACTTACACATGGGCCGAGTGTGGCAAATGTAGATTACTGTCTTGCCAAAGAACATTAGTGGTGTGATAGGGATTCGAACCCCATACCTTGTGGTTCACAGTCCGGAGACGTATCCGCTAGAGCGATATGTTTTCGCTATAATTATCATTACCACTTGGTACACTGTACCTCGTGAACTTTCAAGCTGGCAGGCAGGCAAGCCGGGAGAATTTCAGTCATGCGCCCCATCTGGGATCTATGGTTTCTCTAACCTTAACCAGCTTTTCCCTCAGATCGCTTGGACGGTTTATACTTATAATAGCCGTTTGGTCTACAACTAGTTCGTCTACTACTATTGATCTATTGCTCATTTAGTCTAATAACCAGTTGAGACTAATTCCTGGTTTGTCTAATACCCATTTTGTCTACTATCCATTATGATTATGGTCTAATAATCATGTATATAATCATAAATATTTATAATCATCAAATGATTATTGACCTTACGGTTGGTAGACGAAATGGGCATTAGATCAAATGGAAATTAGACCAAATGACTATTAGCCTAAATTATCACTGGACCAAATGATAACTAAACAAAATGATTATTAGACCATGTAGATAGTAGACGAGCTAGGTGTAGACCATATGGGAATAGATTAATTGGGTAGTATCGACGAACTGGTTGTAGACCAAACGGCAATTCGCCGCTTGGATGATGTGAGCAGTAGACAGAAACAAGCTCCGCCATAGTGGGCAAGTAGTCGGTGCATTAGTACATGCTGTTTAACTTCATCATTTTGTTTTGATTCCCTGAACCCTGTGAGTCACCGATTGATTGCTATTGTGCAATTAATCGTTGATTCCTACAATCAATCTATATGACCCAAAATCTATAAATCGACCGATCACTGTCTTGTTAAACTTTGCGTAGTTGGCCCTGATCACGATCATCACCATCATCAGCCTCCTCCTCCTCCTCATACTCCTCTTCCTTTGATCAAGTCTGGATCGCAGTGAGAGGATAAGGGAGCAATTTTTATTTTTAATGACAGCTTTACATACCAGCGCTACAAAAAAGGGTCTCATGACGCCACTGCGTCACGATATCGTAATGATTAATTGATATTACTTGTTGGTATTGACAGACGTGGTTGATGGTCTAATTTAAGGCTCATTAATCAAATCTTGTAATCTACTGCCTGCTTATTACTCGTTTACTACACTGTACCACAGAAACGGGCTTACTTATTAGGCTATTCATAATAGAGGAGGTTCTTTTCCATGACCTCACATTTGAAGCGGAAACAATCTAAACAAGCAACAGGTTTCAGACTTTAAAGTATTTACTAAACAAAGGGCAATAATCCTGATTTTCGGCAGAATTCAAAGATAATTTAAGTACAAAATGACTTGTCAAACGATCTCCACAATAGCATTCTGTAATCTAAAGAAGACCCGTTCAAAAAATATTATCGTCAAGTGAATGGGTTACTATATGAATACCCATGCTACCCTGCGGCTATATGCCAAATGGGTGAGCCTACGCTCGTCAGACGATACATTCATTTACATGTATCAAGATTCAGAGATATTCCATATAGTTGTAAATCATATTATGATCCATTGTAATTCATTGTTACTTTGCAGGGTTCAGTAAGTACTACGGGGAGTAAGTCAGGAATTTGCTGATATCAGCTAAATGATGTCGGTCGATGACATATTTTAATTCCAACACCGAGGAACATATTAAATAGGGGAGCACAATTCCCGGAGCAGGGCCCAGTTGTGCTGACTATAAGTATTTTAATTCGAATAGAAAATATTAATTGGTAAGAGCAAAGATTTGGGGTGGGAGAAGAACAAGAACAAGAACATGAAGATCAAGAAGAAGAAGAAGAAAGAGAAAAAGGGAAAAATGAAAACACGGGGAAAAAAGGAAAAGAAGGAACAAATTAAACAAAAAGAAGAGACAAGAAGAAATGAGAATAAAAAAAATAATGAAAAGAAGAAGAAAAAGAGTAAAAGAAGAAGAAGGCATATAAAAGAGGAGGAAGAAGAAGAGGCCGTTCATATCGTACATGTAGGCGAGCTAACTGACTATTACGTTGCAAAATAAATTCATTAAATGACAGAACCTTAACGTACACCCGTGCACCCCCCCCCAAAAAAAAACAACAACAACAACAACAACAACACACAAATAAATAAATTAACTTTAAATAATTATTTAAAAAATACAGCCGCCAATGCCCGCGACCTATATCTGGATACAATACACCATTATATCATTTAGTTTGTGCGGCTATATGTGGGATGTTGACGTTTTCTTTTTCCATAATTATGACAATAGCCTCAAAAGCAAATCATATCGAGTGTTCTTTTTTTTGTAATTTTAGCTGAAGTACGCAGTTTTATTGATTTCCGCAAACCTTTCACAGTCACTATTCTTCGGTAAATATTTGAAAGAAGATCGTGGCGAATATCTCTTTGTTACTGAAGCATGACTTTATAAAAATTCGAATCGAATAAAATGCACAAATTAGTTATCATTTTTGTCAAGTTGCTATGCCAACTAAGCTTGCAACTACGAAATGCATTTACACGACAACAATCTCAACTACAAGAAACCAACTCTAATTATCTGAATAAGCATTAATAGAGGCATGATTCCTACACGAACCACCTGAGATACCATCAATATAGCGAGGCTGGAATAATAATCGTATCCCAAGGGAAAAGTTCGCTTGCTGGAATTATACCTGATGGAAAGAGAATCCGTCTCAAATAAAAACAAAATGAAGCTCTGCTAACATCCTGCAAACAATTCAAACCAATAAAATTACGTCACTCATTAACATAAATATTATTACGATTTCGAGTAGACGAACATAATATCTCCGAAAAGGGGTTGTATGATACAATATACCCCGATCTAGTACTACCCCGATCAATTTCACATTAATTGAATTCTTAACTTCAAGCCTGGACCATACACTAATTAACCTAACCCTAACCTTATAGCCCTAACCTAAAACTCAATTTTTTTGCAATCCTAATCCTAACCCTATATCTTTGCCGAATAGAGCCCGGGGTAAATGACGTACCACCCAAAAGCGAATTTAAATAACTGATGCTAAATATACCACATAATTGGTGCACATTATAATACATTATAAGAAACTGAAATTCATGTGGATTATGCAAGCTCGCGATTATTATGAAAATATTTGTTTGATAATGTCTATCAATAGCTTATATAATATTTTCGCACCGAATGCTCTTTTAACCTAACATTTTTTTTTGACGAGAAATGTCATGTCATGCAGTGTTTTACTATCTACCTAAGATCGCCGTAAAGAAATTATGAACGGTATCGTGTACATTTTCCTTAAATTGGAAACTTTGCTCGTTCCAATGACCCAATTTCATCGAATACCTGCACTAAATTGTAAGGATACCACGGAAATGTACATCAATTTACACAGTTACAAGCACTATAATAATTATGTCCTCGACGAACATGATCATGGTGTTACGTACATGATAATAATGTAGGCCACCTACGTCAGTTGCAGTTGCAGACATGTATTATTCATAATAATTATAATTGAATTACGAGACAGCGTATACAAAGTGTTTCCTATTATATTGCATTTCTATCTCTACCTCTCTCTCTCTCTCTCTCTCTCTATTTCATTTTCTATCTATCTCTCTCCCTCTCTCTAAAGTAAAATGATGCATCGACTTCATTGCAGATTTTTTTTTTCTTTCTTCATTTCATTTATTTATTTTAGCACGGTGACTGGCTTCAACCTTTTTAAGAGTTTTTTGTCTTCAATGTTTTCAAAGAGATGATTTTTTTTTCGTAATCATCTAACTTCCGGGTTTAGCAATACTAATCCCTTGTTGTGAATATTTGACTCTGAGAGCTAGCTCTGTTCAATGCGATACATGTATTTACAGAGATATTGACTGCAATATCTGCTTCATAGGGGGAACGAGAGAAAGAGGGAGGGTGAAAGAGAGAAGGGAGGTGACAAAGGCTGAGAAAATGTAATTAATGAAAGAGAGAAATTAATTAAACATGCCTGATACAAAAAGCCTAACGCTACATGCACTGTTTTACTACGGAAAATTAAATGATGATGTAATATTGTTTTGATCTACGTTGACAGTATTAGGGTAGCTGTACTAAACCATGTTAACTGTGGTATGCCAGGCATGCTAATGATGATACCATTCATAATATGCAGTGTCCAATAATGGAATTGCAAATGTCATAGTTAAACTATTAAAGATAAAGTTGAGTTCTGGTCATGCGATTGCATTGTGAAAGAAACGGTGTGGAATCGACCAGAAAAGGTTGATCATCTAGCATATAAGTATTGGTGTGTACTGCAAGGTTCTGGAATCATCGAAATGATAAGAAATTTGGCCCAGTCTTGGTAAAGTAACAAGCACTGTACACAGAAAGATGTATATGGGACTACACGGACATGTGGCATAAATATCCATCCCGATTTTTATGCTGTTCTATGCCATATTTAGAATATTAAGGCATTTAAAGAGCCATGCTTTTCAGGGAACATTATTTATCTGATTTTTTTCCACACTTGCATAATAACAATGATAACTCTCACAAATTATTTTTCACCTCTTCCCAGAACTCAACCTTCTCTTTAACGACGATCACTACATCCAGATAGTGGATTCATTGATGGAGATGTATACGTGTAGCTGTGTTTATCATTATGCTTAATACCAAGATGCGTTTAAATGGTGATCCACCAAAAGAACTATAAAGGTCGTATAAGCCAGGAGAAATCTTCAACATGACAATAGTTGCTGGCTGTGTAGTAAGACAGAATTACACGCATTTTAGTCACATCAGAATCGCTACATTGTGAAGGAAAAAAAAGAAGAAAAAAGTTGTGACCGACTGCTGTCATAAAGAAGAAAAAAGTTGTGACCGACTGCCGTCATAAAGAAGAAAAAGAAGACAAGGAGGATATAGAATAACGACAACCAACAGCCAACACCAACAAGAGGAAGAACCAGGAAAAAGAAAAAAAGAAGAAGAAGAAGAAGAAAGAAGGAGAAGAATGAGAAGAGGGTAGAGCTAGTGTTCCGATACGTTCAACTTTATAACTGCTTACATGGAGGAAACTAAAGCATTGACAGTTTTAAATTGACCTGCATGTACCACAGAATGTATCGTGTGGTTTGTCAATATTCATTATTAAATCGCTAGTAATAATGATATCGTTTGTTTTGATGAGCGGTTGAAATTGAAACCATCCCCAACAGAAGAGTTGCATTTATGGAAATTGATACTTGTATATACTTCCTCATGCAAAAATCCTTTCGGCTCTTACAACCAACATAACAAAAACTCGCTATAATAATATACGCTAACGATCACAACAAATAATTTAAAATGTATTTAATAAAACCTGAATGAAATCATTTTTTCCATGATCCAATCATCGCACATAACCACTAATCCTCCGAGCCATGCAAGCACATGAGGGTTTTGGGTTTGGGATTGCGGTCTTGTAAGGACATAACATATTATGTACTTCTTCTCGGAAGGGGGCAAGTCATTACATTATTGGCTCATCTCTTCAACCCCCGTCATTCCAAAACTTAGGAATGTGGTTTCGTGGGCAACCGCGAGAATCACGACCATCATGTCGCATTACTTGTGACACATCACAGCTTCAAACAAGGGAATGTGGTTTCCGAAAAACCGCGAAAAATAACATGATAACATTTATTAATGTACATACACATAATAGTGACAGGACGTTCATGAACGTAGCATTCCGGCAAAAGGGAACAGATTCTGGCTTACAGTTTCAGCGGCGATAGCTATCAACATACTTCGAAACTTGGCAAGAAGTATTAGTTTACTTCTTGGAATTGTAAGACCACGGGGCACGGATAAGGATAGAGCTTACATAAATTTATTTGATAATGTGTAATAATTTGATCGTAGCAACCGCTTTGTTAGTTATATATTTATGTTTCAGACTCTACAGTTTCTTTGACTTTGCGTCAATTATTTCTACAATTGTTATGTATCTGGTTTGTATTTTTATTTGTACTTGAAATCCAATCTTACGTTTGGATGCAATAAAAAAAAATAGTAATAATAATAATGATGATAATGATAATGATATTGATAATGATGATGATGATAATGACGATGATAATAATACAAGAATAATAATAATAACAATAATAATAACAATAGATAGTCACGTCCCAACTTCTTTGTCATGTCCTATAAACGAAGGATGTGGCTAGGCTACAACGCAATATCAACTATGGGGATGATGTCAAGAACGACTTTAATATACGTGTATAATCTAATCCGTCTATAGGAGAATGAGCTCCATGAGGCACGTGAGCTTGATAAGAAAGTGACAGTTTTCACCTAAATGATTAATATGGTATTTCTGGCATACGAGTGGCCAGCATGATGCATGTATCAAATTCATTGTCATGGTAGGGGTGGTAATAATAATGATTTTCCATCATCTTTATCAATAGTCTAAATTATATCGTATATTCTTCATACGTGTTCATATACATTTCGTTTACTCCCCCACGCCGCTCCAAACAAAGTCTTCCCCCTCCCCCCAACATTAGTAAAATTGTCTGAAGGAAAGGGCTACGTGCGTAATTATGCAAGACCCCCATGAGGAGCAACGCACGTAGTAAACATACTCAGCAATGGACCTACTACGTCTATGCTCTCAGCATGCATAATAAGCAAGAAGTCAGCACGTGCCACACATACACACACACACACACAAACAAATCCACCTTATCCCCTATACTACGCAAAGGTACGCAATGACGTCTGTGTAGGCCCTCCTCGGCTCAGTGGCATTCTATTTTTGATGGAGAAATGCCACAAGACGGGGCACACATTAGTGATGCCTTCTTGCTTATCAGTTATCTCAAGTTCTCAACTTATACATAATTTTCTTATGCTTTAATAGACACGTAGCTCCAACGTAGCATTCTTTTTTTTTAACTATTGAAACTCAAAAGAAATCCACTTAAATTACTATAAACACAATCGTAAAGACGTTTTATATAATGTACACGTGGTACACATGATATTTCAGACTCACATCCAAACACACACCCACACACGCCTACAATCCTAATTAACGTGAGAACACTAAAATGAATGTAAACAAAGTTAATATCCCACTCAGCAATGCTCTTTAAACCTACGCATGTGGATTAATATGATCCTATTTCAATGACGGCTTTACGCCAATGCTAACACATGGCTACTGCAACATCTGCACAAATTACGCATATACCATTTCGATCGATAATTAATGTTAGCGAAAGACAAGGCGGGAAATGAAAGTGTAATACCGCACGTAGGCCGTATTAGTAAACACAGTCATAGTACAACTCGTACAGTAATGGGACAAGCCTTCGACACACCTCCATGTCTTAGTCTTTGTCACATCCGCTTATATTATCTGGTTTCATTCTTCCTTTTCCCTTTTCTTACTTTCGTCTTCATCCTGTAAATGAGATCTTTTTCGAAGAAATTTCATTCAAGGATTCGTTTGGAAATTGGGGTATAGAATAGGTGTTATGAATTGACACGTATTTTTCTCCTATTTGAATCAAACACAGAATTATGAGTGGACTCTAAAATGGAGGTGTCCCACTGAACAGATAACTCCTTGTGTTTACTAAGCACCATATAACTGTTTTACTCGCATATTTAGGATGCATAATTATGCATTCATACTGATCATGCACTCGGTATAAACATGTATATATCAGTACACCATACGCACGACCTAGTGTAAAATTACCGAAGGACAAGGAAGTTCATTGGGAAGGGGATCGCGACAAACGCGGCGGGATTCTTCATGAACTGAATCGTCCTCATCGTGAACTCTCGCGTAAAATAGTCTCTCTTCGCAGACCACCTTGGGTTACAGGAATCTTAAAGATCCTAACTTTTTATGACTTCTTCCAAACTGGTAAAATAATTCAAGTTAACTTAAGTCTTCCTCTAAATTCGTACTAGATTTAGTAAAACAAAATAAGTGCTCGAAGGGCCATTAAAGCCGACTTTTGTGAATTTAATATCGAGCACAAAATAAGGTCTGCACTACAAATGGGAATAACCTAGATGATATTATAAGCATACTAGCAATCACCAACCTTTGTTTACGTCGCGTCGCGTGCATTTATGTATTGATCGCACACCGATATTTTGTCGGCAGCGATGCTAAAATTTGTTCGGGTTTTTAAGGTTACTACTGAGCCCTGAGGTGGTATAATTAAATGATTGGAAATTATCTGCATGTAAATAAATGAACCATTTTTTAAATTCTACCAATGACATGAATGCATAAACGAATTAAATTGTGTGGTTTTAAACAATGGGCCTATTCCCAATTCAATTCATGTTCGTTCGTGGACCCGATTGTGGTTAAGATTAAGATCTGCACTCTAGTTGTAAGAGAGATTAAATATTCAACCTACTAGTTCACCAGAATCTGAAATATGCGATGAGCAAGACGAATTGCACGTTGACGATGACGAAACATTTCTACGACACGCACGCAACATGGGGCCAATGTTTTGGTATGACGTCTACGATCGCATAATTTTGAGAGGCATGCCGAGGGTGTGGCGATCACGTGACTCAGCATTTTCATCAACGTACTACGTCGTCGGAGCACTTGTGCCGATCAGTCTTTCCCGTACATACCGAGACTTCATGAGCCCAAGTAACCCGTCGAGATTGCACTTTTGAGCTGTCTAGACATTGCTGGCTTGAGCTTGCACGGAACCATGACCATAATAACAAATAACATCGTCAGGCAAATTTAAAAGCTCTGTGTTTGGCAGGCTTGGCGGTTTTAGCATGACCGGTAAAATCTTACGTCTACTACGCATACGATTGATTTGATTTTCTAGTTTGCCTTTATTAACGAAATATTCACGGATAGGTGGTCACTGGGTGGCATCGACCATTTAAAAAAATAATAATCAGGGCCGTTTTAGGCTTGTTATCTGTTTAAAGGGAAATTTGAATTGATATATATATATATACATACATATTGATATATTGATATATATATAAATATTGTTTTCAATTACCCCGGGTTAAGTACACATCCCCTTTTCATGCTGCAAATCATGAAAACCAGTAAGCCACATTGCCAGGAAATCTGGTCCGAGCCCGCCCATCCAACCCCTCCTCCTTTCATCCCACTCCCCAGCCCCCCCCCCCAATCCCTTCAATCACCTAGCAACACCCTACCAATGCGTTAAATTATTATCAATATCGGACTATCCAAGGGGTACATGCTACAATAGAGAATAAATCGACTAGGGTATGAATGCCTTTCATCCTCCACAAAGGCATCAATAAATGTTTGCTTCATCCATAAAGGAGATCATCTTTCTTTAAGGGAGATGCTGGCTGCCTAGCAACCACTTTGGCAGTTTGCCAATCCTCTTGCGCCGTCAATACAATGTTTGAGATTTAAATGTAGACAGTCAAACAAAAGGACGGATCTTCCGTGACTCCAAAGCGTCGATACATGAAAAGAATTCCTCGGGGGAAAAAAAATAATACATGACTTTGTAATAACAGAAGCGTCGCGTGTGCATTTCAAAAGCTAAAGAATGTTCACCTGAATGCGCCTGTAGCACAGCCGCATGGATTGTACATTTTCAAGGAGATCGTTCATGGAAAGGGCATGGTATGAATTTAATGGATGTAAAATAGAATGAAAATTGTATACGATGGACGACATGAATTCCAACCTCTAACCATTACGATCCACTGCCCAAACTGATCAGCTACAACCTTGGCTACCTTCTCAGTGATCATAGGGCAGTAGACGTTTTATTCATTCGTTACGCTTCGTTCAAGAGTCATTAAAACATTTCTTCAAGAAAAAGGCACTTCGTTCAGTTCAGTCCCTAAAAAGTACTGCAACCATAATGTTTAGAAACCAACAATAGGTTCAATCAAAACCACCATAGGTTCAGGCGAAACCACTATTTTTCCGTACAGAATGGGCCACAAGATTCAATATTTTCGCAAACTTGGCATGCTGAACACCCCTCTTATACACCATTTGCACTAAACCGATCGACACACTTCTTGCCAGAGCAAATAGTCCTTCAATTCATAAGACAAATTCTTATGTCACACTTTTCCGTGGGCTCCAGGTAGTCATAGTTTTCTTCCTCAGTTTTCAAACGATGTTACTGGATCTCTGTATACTGACCCTAAAAATTAGTCCCATTGGTTCTATGCATGTACCATTGGTCACTTTGTTCAAATGGTCCCAATAGGCCTTACGTCTTCGACCTTCCTTTGATATGATCACGAAAACCAGAGGCTCATTGAACGTATAACCGATGGGACATATGACCGATGGCACGTAGGACCACTGGACTGTATGACCAACGGGCCTTGACCAATTGGAAGTTTGTTCCAATGGGCCTTGATCAATCGGATTTAGGACCGATGGGACATACAGCGTGTCCACACACAAAACAATTTATCCCGAAACTCTATAACGATACGTCGTATAAAGAATCATCGTATAAATTCCAGGGTGTCCACACACACAAGAAAGTAATCCCAAAACTCTACAGCGAAATGTCGCATAGGTGCGCAGTTTGCTACTGCGGTCATGAAATGGAAGCGGAAATGAGAGTTCAGGTCTCCTTTCGCGTGCGATCCGACGTTAAGCCCCGCCCAGTTAGACTAGTTCCGTCCACACACAAAATTTCCGTGATTAAGCGTGATTAGGCGTGATTAGTTATTGAGTTCTAGTTCGAAACGATGCCCAAACCTGCGTTTCGTTATACGACGTATCGTTATACGACGTATCGTTAGTAAGCGTCCACACACACAATTTCATCATATAACTATCGCGAAACGGTATAACTATCGCGAAACGATATAACTAATCACGCCTAATCACGGAAAATGTTGTGTGTGGACAGGGGGTCTATATGACACAAAGTCGGTAGGACCACTGGGATGTAGGAGCAATGGGCCTTGACCACTGGACCGTAGAACCAATGTGATAGTATGACAAACTGGATGAAGATCATGTAGGCCTTGATCAATGACAATGGGACGTACACTGTAAGACCAGTGGACCGTGACCAATGGGAATTAGGGCCAATGGGCCTTGACCAATTGGCAGTGGATCCAATGAGCCTTGACCAATCGGGTGTAGGACCGATGTGACATAACCGATGGTACATAGGACCACTGGGCTGTAGGACCAATTGATATATGACCAACTGGATGAAGTTCCTGTGGGCCTTGACTAGTGAGACGTAGGACCAGTGAACCTTGACCAATAGGACGTAGGACCAGTGGACCTCAACCAATGGGAGCTAGGACCAATGGGCCTTGAACAATTATAACTAGATCCAATAACCCTTGACTAATGTATTGTATGAACGAAGGGACGTAGGAGCAATGGAAGGTAGGATTAATGGACAGTAAATGAACAACCCAGAAAACGAATCATGTCCCTGCATGTATAGTCGTGTTTGACTTTGATATATTTGAAAATGTACTCTTTTATTTCTGTATTGCCTGGTCTCAAAAAGCTTAAATGCTTGTCTTTGGTCCCCACTCTGCCATTATCATACCTACATATTTCCATTTGTATGTCTGCCCATGCACTACTAATATAAACCGCAATTGAGAAGTCAAGTACCTTCAGCGTAATAACTTCCTGACTCAAATCTTACTTTCATGAATCCGAATCATGTGCACAGATGATCTCCTGACTCCCACTAGAATGTATTTCCTTCAGACATGCTTAATGAATTTAACATTTTGTTCAAACATATTACCCTGGGTAAGGAAGAAGGGATTTCCGTTAAAACGCGAGAACATCGGATTTTAGCCAGCAAATATAATAACTAACAGCTGAACAATAACAAAAGCAAAAACATTAACAAATAGTAAATAAACACGTACGCTCGCTCAAGAACGTCTCAACACCCACATCATATAATCTTTCTTAAAGGCATATACAGAATTGCACAGTGGCGTAGCGTGGGTCCACCCATTGAAGGGCAACATGAACGATTGGTTGTGGGGAGGGACTAGTCTTACTCGAAAAATGAGATGCAAATTTACAAGGCCATTGATCAGAAAGAGGGTGCTCGCGAGGATGGTCCAGAGTCCAGACGTGTTCTTTACTCGTCCTCTTTACCTTATCCCCTTCTTGTCTCGCTTTGTTTTTTTCTTCTTTCTTTTGGCACTCGAAATGGGGGGGGGGGCACGTGACCCTCATGTATATACGCCACTGGAACTGCATCGCATGGCGACGACTCATTGTAACCTACGTTAAACAGAACCCAAAGGATGGGGTTTTATCAAGATGAATTACTGATGCCCATGTATGGACCTCAAGCGGTTAGGAAAAACTTAGAGCACCCCACCTGTAATCGAAGGGCCTGTCCTCTCAGGAGGACTGTTCATTGGACCAAAGAGATGAATTTCTAAGGTTCCTAAGACATGTAGCGTCAGTCCCAAATTGGAATGAGGACTATACTGGTTAGGACATGCATAAATTATAAATATAGGCCTGGATATAGTAAATTTGAAACCCCAAACAAAACAATCGAGTCAAACAGTCATGAAGTGGAATGTAAATGTCCATGAACAATAATGCCATATTTTCCTGTATGACAAAAAAATTCTTGTCTCAACAGACCATTCCAAATTGTACTCCCTACAGGAGAGAATAGAAAAAGAGGATAAGGGCATAAGGCCTTTGAGATAAAGGTTTCCTAACAATCATCCAAAACGCAGTACATGCTCTGTGTCCGCTCCTTGATGTGTGGCTTGTCATTATTGTTTTATAGTATGAATTTCTTAATTGTGGACATATATTATCAAGCCACTGCAATATTTACATACGGCTGCTAAATAACGAAGTTGTGAAAAATGTAAGTCGCGCTTTCTCTCTCTATATATATCTTTCTCTTCATGTACTTTGAGCAAAGCGGACATAGCACACGTGCTCAGCGCATGTACCAAAGCATTGTCCTGAACTTGACCTTAACGTGTTATAGTGGTACCCTATTAAAGTTGAGACATCTCCTTGCGTACTCTGACCTAGCTACAGTTACCAAGCGATCCCTGAAGCTTTTAGATTTCGTAATGATTATGCTTCCTCCAAGATTCCTTGAAGACATCAGATCTCGTAATGATTATGCTGATCAGTGATCACCACATGTTTAGTCCCTATCTACTTTCTTTCAATGTTTCATATTGATTACCGTATATGTACTTTCTTCGTCAAGAAATAACAACTGATTTCATGATCAAGGGTGGCAGAGGGCTAGTGCTAAGCCTATATCAAAAATTGAATTTCCCACAAACATTATTTTGTCTAAGTAATCATTTATGTGCCTTGAAGACGTTCCGTCGTGTAAAAGTTGATCTGCATCCCTCGGTAAGTTGGTATGTATGTATACACGATTATAGCTTTGGACTCTATAAAGGCCTAAATTGTTCCAAATAGCTCTTCTGTTAGTATTTTGTGCTACAAAACTGTACCCAATATAACACTTTTATACACTTTGAAAAGATGCACTTTTTTTTGGGGGGGGGGTGGTTCAAGGCACTTCTTCCATATAACAATTCACTCCTAGATGATCTACCATTGGGTACCGAAATTTGGGGGGTTCATCTCAGATTGACAATTATGATGAGGACTCTTGAGGACATGTGTTTCGACTCGATAAGAAGTGACTAAACTTGACTTTCGCGCGGTTAATCAGCGTAACATCAGAGGTCACGCCAGGGCTTCTGGTTTTCTCAAGTTTTCCGACCAAATTTTGTAAGCGGAAGCTGCGAGGCCCGGTACCCTCGTAAAGCTGAGTCAATCTGAACTCCAGACACTGTCAGGGGGTTCGATTAACCGCTAATCGTGTAATTCGCGGTTCTTGAATGCGAAAGGCCTGTCATATAAAGTCATCCTACAGCAAAACAATTTGGCGTCAGCTGATCCTGTTTTGGGTTGAATTACGTAAAGAGGGATGTACTTAATGTGATCTAGGCCTACATGTATGCAAATTAACAGCTACCGTTCCCCTGGCACTACTGGCTATGAGTGGCTAAGGTTAAACAAAAGGCCTGGATACAAACCGACTCTCGAATAAAATTTGATGCAAATTTGCTGTCCATGCGCTATGAGGCCTCGATCAGCTCCTGAGCGCACAAAGGTACTTCTCACAACGTCCAGCGAATTGAGATGACAATTTACACTCCGTTAGTCCGTTTACATGGTTTAGCGCAAGAAAGCTTCGTGTTATACGAAATACAGCGTGAGAACTCACACCACACAATCCAGAAAAATTCTGGAAAATTGTATTAGTTACGACCAGTGACCAAAGTGTTGATGATCAACTTGCATCTACACATTTTGTTCTTCTTTATTTTTCATAACTATGTTGAACTGTTAAGATGATCGGACGTTATTTTGCTCCAGGGACATTAATTTCGCCTCGGACTTTACCACGTCAAAGAAATAAGCTTTGGGTTAGGGAGGCCTTTGGGGTTAAGGATGGGTTCAGGGTTATGATTAGGGATAGCGTTGGCTGTCTTGGCCCCAGGGTTGAACCATTTGTGTAAGGTCTAGCCCGCACCAAGATTTAACTAAGGAAGTTCAATTGTGCGACAAATTTTCCGAGGAACATTTTGCCAACGGAGCAGGTGTCTTACAACCCCAAAGATCATGACAACAATGCAGTTCGAGCCACTGATCAAAAGTGAATGTAAACAGAATGTAAACTTCATTTGTACGTGTGTAGACAGTGCCATAGATACATGGGTATGTATGTGCCCCCCCCCCCATGGCGACAAATGGAAAGGGGGTCCAGAACGAAAGAGAGAAGGCGAGGTGAAAGGTTACAAGAAGATGATACGACCTTTCTTCCCACTCATCCCTCACTAGATGACTCAGTTCTCTCGCATGTGCACCCACCAAATAAGTCCAGTACCTCCCCCATGATACCAATGCGCCATTAATGTCTGGACCCACTTTATGCCACTCTATGTATATCGGGAACATATAAAGGTGGAACCTTTATACACCTGATTGAAAAATAAATCATCGGGCCTCCAATATCCCACGCTGACAATGTGCCCATCCATTCGGCACACATTAGGATTAAACTCCGTTCATGTAATTATTAGTTTACAATACAAAAGCTGCAATCAGCGTACAGATGACGTATAACATATTTGTCTATTTTGTATGCATAATGAAGCCTGGGGTAACTTAGCCTGGGGGCTGGAACGTGATACTGTCTGCTACGACTCTTGGACTTTTAAAAATACGAGACTGCAACATGTGCATGAAAAAAAAATTGACTGGAATATGTCTAAACGTAGGCGATTCCTTACTGGCAAAAATAACCTTTAGGACTATAAAATACAGATATCATGTCACAGATTTGAAAACTGTGTATATAACGACAAGTTTTATCTTTGATTTCAGGTTTTTTTCTTTTTGTTGTTGTTTGTTTGTTTGTTTGTTTTACTATTCCATCCATAGCCTAGCCTAGCGCTCCATGTTGTCAGATTCAAATATATCTATGAAACATATGAAATAAAAATCATTCTGTGATCTTTTAACAATTTGTGAAGAAGGTTTCTCAACGTCAAACGCAATGTTTCCCACCTTCATTCCCGAAATGGTAAAATATTTTTCCTTGAAGGACTGTGAGGACAAATACAAAATTTACAACTAAATTCTTTCTTTAATATCCCTTTATAATACTGGACGCGCAGAAGTCCTTTATACAGTCCTGCATGTGCCTGTATATTTGGTGCGTTTTTTATAAATTATATTCGAGATAAACATTTTCTTTCTACAATATACATGTATACACGAGGTGTCTGCAAGATCCGATCAAAGGTCCGTTCAAGGGTTAAAGTCCTAACAGGTACACGAGCATCATGCATGTACGTCTTCTCTCCTTCTCTCGATATCCTCCCCTTTTCTTCTCTCGAACCATGGAGTCTCTTAAAAGCTCCATGCTCGAACTCTCCCTCTATTATTCTTTCTTTCTTTTTCTCTCTTTTGTCTCTCTCTCTCTCTCTCTTATCCTCTTTCACCCCTCTCTCTATCTCTCTAAAATGGATCAGAAAGGATACTGAATCTCAACTTGTATGTAACCCGCAAACTTTGTCTTCAGAAAAGAGTTGCATTTTTATGTAACTATAATATAGGTGTTGATCTAGCGTCAAACTCCATCAAACATCAGCTTTCTAACTTGCATTTTCCGTTTTTTTTTCATCATACAAACAAGTGCAATGGTTCAAGTCCATTCAACACGTGATGGAGACCTGAAACCTGTTCAAATACCATTGTTTCCTTCTATCCTAAAAGTTTTTGGGCAAGCGAAGTTAAAGGCAAAGGCCAGTTTTGGAAACGCCCTTCTCTCAAAAAATTGAAATGGAAGCTCTCATTACCAATCATGTGAAAGAATATGTTTTTACTAATACGTGATGATACAAATTTTGCCGGGAAAGTCGGGAAACCGCCTACTAATTGATATATCTGGTAAATTATTATATCTATTGGGACCAAATAGATATCGCGCACGTGGTCGCTTAGTCCCATATACATCTTTCTGTGTACAGTGCTTGTAACTTTATCAAGACTGGGCCAAATTTCTTATCATTTTGATGATTCCAGAACCTTGCAGTACACACCAATACTTATATGCTAGATGATCAACCTTTTCTGATCGATTCCACAACGTTTCTTTCACAATGCAATCGCATGACGAGAACTGGTATTTCTCTTTAAAAGAAAATTTAAAAATTATACAGTAATATTTAGAATACACATTGCGACATGTACTTTACATCATTAATTTTGTAATGATTTATCAATGGTATATTATTATCTGATGAAAGCCACATTCAACTACAGATCTATCTATATCTTTTCGCATTAGTTGTGGTAAGAAAGAATAATTGTAGGGTTCATTGGGATCTGGGGAAAAACGACAACATGATAATAAAAGACAGAAAAAACAAACGGATTAATTATTTATACAATTATGAAAACAAAAGCAAAACAAACAGTATGTGTAGGCCTACACTGTATATAGAGGACGGAATCTCTGCAATATATTATTATGGTACGTTCATGCTGGAGCCCCCGTGCTTGCCAACAAGTTTATCATGTCAGACTTACAATTCCCTAGTAAAATTATGAGAGAGTGTCATAGTCAGAGAAAGTCAAAATTAGTCATACCAGTAAAATTAGCGTTTTGTGTCATAACTCATAAGGACTATATTATCATTGTTTGAAATACCGTCTGGTAAATGTAGTATTTTTTATTTTGTTAACATTTTTTAATTGAAAAATTGCCCTATATTCTAGGAAATAACGTTATCGTCATGATCGTGGCTGTTATATCATTATGAACGTATATATGGAATAGGTACCAGCAAATAGCTTAATTACCAGCAAAAATAAATTGAGAGGAAATGATGTCTCAAGAGAAAAAGAGAACGTAGAAGACTGATACATCTTTCATTGTGTTGAAATTAGTATCGGGGTGCTCAAATAACATACATTATGATTATTATGTATCTAATTTAAAAGAAACCTTGAATAAAACACTGATATACAGGCAGAGGGGTACATTCAAGACAGAAATAGCATTACTACCATGCATGGCCTCGTTCAACTAAATGATGCTGTGCTCATAGTAGATTTAGATGAATGTCATTCATGTTTTAAAAAGGCCTTTCCAAACAGCAACATCTTCGTTCAATTTTCAGCTACATTAGTTATGACATGCAAAATGATGTGATATCCAGGCAATCCCAGCATGCTTGCGACATGTGACGGAGTAACATTGATTGATTCATTAATTTTCTTCTTCAAGTATATAAATTTAAATGATATAATATACAACAGAGAATAAGTAGAAACCAAGACATGAGGTCCATGAAAGACAATTATTAGTTTATTTCCAATAGGGTCCGAAGAATGTGTATTATATTTAGATAATTTATGAATTCGTGGGTATTCTATTTGATTGAAAATGATATTGAGAAATACCCATGGATGACAATGGGTGGTATTCTCGAAAGCGGACTAATTTTAATCCATGGTTTAATCCTCCGACTAAGTATGGAATGCCAAGTGTCCATATGAATATGTTTTTAAATAATTGAATATGTCACTAAATTAAAATAAAATGTAATAACAACAATATAACTGAAATAATTATGTTTTCATGGTAATTTAAGGACATATCAAATTATTCAAAAATATATTTATATGGACACTTGGCATTCCATACTTAATCGGGGGATTAAACCATGGACTAAAGTTAATCCGCTTTCAACTATAGACTTGTATAGTTCTTTGTCGATTCATTCATTACAGTACACAGTGCATGTTGCCTATATATCAAGTTTATGTGTGAAAATATTACTGATATAACTCTGCAAAGTTAGACTGCTTTCGATCTTGCTTATACATGTAAGTGGACACTGGACAACGTTGACAGCATTTTTAGGCCGAAATGTCACCACCATTAAGCAATGTAGTGGGGTTGGGCAGAAATAGGCTACCCGTTAATCACGTCCATAACTGTAAACCGTTATCCTGCCACGCGGGCACCTTTCATTGTTTGCAGTTTGGTCCATGGTCGTAGTCGTATAGGAAGCAATTGAAACTGATTACGTAATAACTGTTTACCCATCACACACTCAGAAGGTTAAGGTATAAACTCTTGGTCGTACACCCATGGTCAAAGAAATTGTATGGATGGAAGACAGCGAACCATACAAGCTTCATGGTTCGCACAGTTTATCGATTTACCAGTTTACCCGTTTATGTAAGCAGAAAATAGAATACCGGTAGACTGTATTTATAGAACTGTGTAGAGCAACGCTTCATAGTATTAGCAAAGAGATAACACAACTCTTTGGTATTAGCAATCAGGAGTGGGGACGTGAGCGGGGGAGGGGTGGGGCTAAGGCCAATATTGATGTCATTTATGTAGCAATAATTATAACGGAAATAATAAGGCCAAATAACAAAATTGAAGTGTTTCACGTCCCCGCCCGTCTCCTGTTTGGCCGCCGTCTCCAATAATTAGCATGGCAACCATCTTGGGGAAAAATCCGAAAAAATAGCAAAAAATTGCAAAGTAGTAAATAGTAATGCCCTGCCTCCTCGGAGTCCTCCTTTTTTTTTTTAAAGTCCGGACGAGAAACACTTTCTTTTTGTTATTTGGCCTAGCAACGTATTTCAAGTGGGCCTATCCTAGCAGTAATATGTGTATATAGTCCAGACCCAATCCTATGGGGACTGGGAATGGGATAATAAAAAATTCCTCCAAAAAGGGGGTATCAAACGTAACAATCCTGGTAGAATTTTACGTAAGATTGGGTATGCACTGGTTGGTGTGTTCCAACCAAAAACAAAAACAAAACAAAAATAAAAACAAACAAAATGAAGGTCTCGACATCATCCTCAATAAATAGGCACTTCTGTATGATACACTATAATTACATTCATTGGGAATACATACTGCTATATAGGCCTACATGTACTTCTCGTTTACTACGTAATTTTATGTAGGCCTAAAATATTTTCGGTCACAGCGTGTTACAAGCGCAAAAGTACAGCGTAGATCGATTCTATTCTCCTCTTTCTATTATCACGTAGTCGTTACGTAATTCACTGTTTGCCGACTACAAAACCGAGAGGATGTCTTTTTACCTACGAGGAAACCAACAAACGCTGCAATTAGGTTCTGCTCTGTTCGGTTCCCCATTGCCTTGGTAAGCAGCATCATGGACTTGACACAAATGGCCGCATAGGCGCATACGGTCTTTTCATGCAATGCTTTTATCCCGAGAAGTGAGGAGAACACAATTTAGTCTTTTCAGTTCTTTCTCAGTGAGATTCATATACTCTATTTAGCTTTTTGAACCTTTTTCATAGTTTGAGGTGGCTGAGAATAAAATTGGAAGATTCTAAGATAAAATATTTTAAGTGTTATATCAATGTGATTGGTAGAACTAGATAGCTAACGTACATGTATAGCTGGTTGGTATATTTAGTTAGATAGCTAAATTACAAGTATTAAAAATCGTATGAAAATATAACAAAACTGTTATTCTGTGAAGTCAGGATTTGATTACTATATAATTATAAAGTAACTATATTAACTATACAAAACTATCCTACAAAACTATATGTATTCGTATTTCATTATTGCCCATGTGAATTCCACATACATGTTTACATGTACGTTACCCATTGCCCATCTCCTCCAAAACTATACTTAAAAATAAAAAGACATTAAAAACATAACTTATATTTTCCTTAGAAACAGTATTATAGAAACGGTCTAGTTATCCTGAATTTTCTAATTTGCTTAGCATGCAGGATATTGGTAGAATGTTAAATCCTACATACTGTAATGAAGCGTTGAATATGGGACTACAACAAGATTATTTATGTAGGACTATCAACCCGATTTTCACAACTTTCTTGGCTTCCATGTTGTTTATATTTCGATTCGTTTGGCATCTACGAACATGAATTCTGCAAGAAATGTAATTGTCATGATATCAGGATATCAGAGCCTCAGAGTAGCTTTAAACTTCATGATAACCCACGTAAAATATGACTGAACCAGAGATAAGTTACAGTTCCCAGACAGTTTTCTGGTTGAACCTACATTTTTGTAGGTGAAGTCATGTTATGCCCTTTCGGGGAGACAAACAGGATCTTGACTCATTCATATTAAAAAAAAGCTCCTCATCAGAACTCAACTCAAGATCTGAAACCTAGCCAATTCTACAACAGATTTACCTTTAATCTCAAGATAATATAATGCATCACATGATGCGTGTCGTTTCAGTTAATCCCTATTTGCTTCTTTGGGAGGTTGGGGGTAGTGGAAGGGAGGGAGGGGTAGTGGAAAGGAAGGGAGGGGAGGGGATGGGTAGTGGAAGGTAGTGGAAGGGAAGGGAGGGAGGGGGAGGGGAGGAGGGGAGGGGAGGGAGGGGGCAAGGGAGAGGTAGGACGGGTGCAGGACAGGGGCAGGGAATGGGCTGGGCAGGGCAGGAAGACGGAAAGGGAGTCGCAGGGCAGGGGCAGGAAAGGGGAAGGGGCAATCACGTAGGACGCGTGAGGTTTGGCACGTCTCCACACGCTCCTGCAGAGGAATGCAAATCCACTCTTATATAGGAGTCATATTATAGCGATCGCTTTATTTGGGAGTTGAATCCACTCCAAATGATATTGGAATCCACTCAAAAGTAATTTATTTGAATTACTTTCACTCTTTAGCGACTGGATTCCAGTAGTGAATGTACTTTTCCACTCTAAAACGCAATGAAGGGATCCTTGAAATGTCTCCTCAAAGAGTGGATTTCCACTCCTGTACATTTGGAGAGTAAAGAAGTTCATCAAAACCAAGTAAAACGAGGTGAATCGAGAGTACATGAACAACATTTGTCGACAGGTTCGCCAGAAAATTATCAAGAATTAACAACAAAAATAGATTAAATTTCGTTTCAATAATAATTCCTTTAAGATAAATACTTTATAAGAAATAGCCTAGATGGCTGGCGTGATAAATTTTCCCGCTGTCATATAAATGATGGCGAAACCAATTCGTAAATATTTGAGTTATACGTGTACGTTGTGAGTTGCATGATCATGATGTAGCAGGATGTATGCTCGGAGAGGTAAGTGAAAGTAAACAGAATAAAATATATACAGCTTGGACAACTTGCATTGCTAAAGGTGGAACAACTACATGTACATGTACGTGTACATTTCACTTCTGACGACATACTCTAGGTCTGCTAAATCTAATAAAATACCGCGTTGGAACCTGAACAACTTTGTCAAGTATTTGCTTATGACTGAACTGTGTTTGCATAGGGGAGGTGGCAGCGTAAATCAAACTACTTCTTACTATTTTGGGGG
Source organism: Mesocentrotus franciscanus (assembly GCA_037976565.1). Taxonomy (NCBI): domain Eukaryota; kingdom Metazoa; phylum Echinodermata; class Echinoidea; order Camarodonta; family Strongylocentrotidae; genus Mesocentrotus; species Mesocentrotus franciscanus. The sequence continues at coordinate 8,769,669 of CP137682.1, read as the reverse complement.
ATAAGAAAAACGCCTGCTGAATTTAGAAAGAAAAAAAAATTGTCCCGGAATTGTACATGTAAGATGGTCACAATTATCAGAAGCTCAAGTACGTTTAGAAGCAAGCAAAGGGCATAAATTGTATTCGATAAAATAAAAATGTGTGGTGAAGACGGATTTTTATTGGGAAATTGCGTTTCGAGGCACGTCTATCACATATCGATTTACGACATATTTGCGTTTTGCGTTCACTAACATAAATTGTGATCACACACCACTAAAAACTTAGCACGAATCTAAATTTAATAGAAAAATAAGCAATATAATTTAATCTTTCTCTTTCATTTATTCACAATATCCACTACAGACCCATTAATGACATTAGTCAAAGTTAAAGTAATCCTGTAAAATCTGGAGTTATATACAGAAAAGGAAATCAATAGCACGCTGCAGGCTCTGCACGCTGTTTCAATCCAGGGTCCATTCAGTGTCGCGTGGTCACTGACCAGCAATGACCATGGAACTTCATAGAACTGGCAGCTATCCAACACTCGTCCAATTGTCCATGTGTTTCATCGAAAATTTCTTTTATCTACAAATCCAGACGACGCAAAACTAGTTGTCCTGGGAGGTGTGGACATTAATTTCCTCTGGATTTCAAGAAGTGGCTTTCCTTTACAAGCAAGAAAATATCTAGAATGTATTCGCACTAGCGGTTGCACATTTTAAGTTTATTATCATTACTTTTATGTTTGCCGTTTCCGTTAGGTTTTGACCACAAACATGGTTGAGTAATTTTGAAAGGTGCAGGTTTGCACCATTTCCCCGGGTGCTACGTGCTAATAGTAACTTTTTTAATCATAAATATTGACATATAACCAAAATCTCCCCCAGACAACAAGAAAGTTTAAGCATAAATGTTAGCGTAACCGAATAATCATGCATCAACCCCCCCCCTATTAAAATTAAAATGAGCCTTCATATTTTATAATGGCATAACAATTTGTTCAAATAATATTTCTCACATGCTCAAATCTTGTCGCACGAACTCTCTCGCATTGTCAAAAATATGCAAGAGCTATTTTATCAAATTAGAAATTTCTTTTTAAAGCCCTTTAATAATTAATCGTAGATATAATTATAATATAAGCATAGACCGGTTTACAAACATATTCAAATTTAATACATACTCATTAAACAAAGGTTATTTCTTGACAACATGAAAGCTTGCCCGACACTTAGCAACAAGTAATGTATGCAGACTGAATTCCAAGTATTTGTAGTTCATTCATTATTTATAACACTAAGTAAAATCACTAGTATAAAGCAGGTTAATGAAATAATTCGTCACTAGGTGCCCAGGAAAGAAATATCCATATAAAATGTGAATGTTAGTGGAACCCCGAACCTGATAAACTGGTTTGCTCATCTGAATTTTCTGACAAACTATCGAAAAGTATCGTTAATCCGTTATCAATTATCATAATCATGATTAAGTTAAGCCAAGGCTTAGGATTATCATAGCTTCAGCTTTAGATTCTGTTTATATTTTTCTACCGGTAATAGTGATAAGACATGGTTTAAAGCATGCGAGTAGTGAGTGCTTCAATGCAAATAAAAACCGATCATTTCTTATCGAGCATTAAATAAAGAAGAAAAAAGATAAACAATGACTTACCAACGAGGGACCGGTTAGAACGCCAATGCCGTATCCGTACTGGGCTGAGCTGCCGAACGTTACCGCGATGACAGAAATCACCAGCCATAGAGTCGGCCTTCCTGCGAAGAAGGAGAAGTGTAACCACCGCTAGGCATTTTGTTTGATAGTTCAAGTACTTCTTAAGTTAAGACTGAATATTAAGTTATAGAGAAATCCCAAAAGCAGTCAGCTAAGGATGAAGTCAAGAATCAGTTATAAGTTTGTTGCTGTCGCTACTTTCGAAAACTGATTGCTGAAGTATGAAATCACTCCGTACAGCCGCACCGCCAGAATTGTGCCAACAACATGTGCGCGTGCTCACACCGGTACAGTCAATATCAACAGACAAAATGTTGTACGAGGTCGAACGCCTTCTTGTTTTATCTTCAGCTGGATGAAGTCAACAGCAGCAGTTATCTAAGAGCTAGGACCGCATTAATTGAATAATATATTATTCGATGAAATACTTCAGGTGCTGTTCTCTACTGAGGATTCGCACAGATACGGTATTTTGTCGTGATTTTCAGTAAAGTAGCAGATCTTAATACGATATACGAGCGCGAGCATGGTATGGTATGGTACTATACGGTATACGTGCGAGCGGCCGCGGGGGATCGCGCGCGAGGCGTAGATAAAGGTCAATCGAAGTTCATTCATAGTAAAAATGTCCAGTGATCAGACATAAACATAAAAATGATGAACACGATATATTCTTTACATCCAGATAGTTCATTTAAAATTATTCAAAAACTTTTTAAAACATTTTTCACTCTTTTAAATGACAGTAAAAAAATATTCTTGAATAATCTACTTTCAATATTTCAATTTTATATAGCCAAAGTCATACAAAGGCTTGCTTCGGCAGACTAGCCCAGTGAACGTCATGAATGGGGTTCTTTTCTGATAGTTTTGTCATATAAACATCTTTCCAAAAGAAAAAAATGATGCAAGACTACAAGTAGGAATAACATTTCAATGAAACATTATTTAAGTCATCAAATACACTGTGTCTCATAATAAAAAAGATAACGTGCTCTAAAGATTTTTCAATGCTGCTGACTTTCTGTCATCATTGTAAAATAGTTACATCACATTCAAATGGGCCTGCATTTACAGACTTCGATTCGCGCGTTCTGGGTTCGATACCATGCGGACAGCCATTAAATGGTAATGTATGCAGTTAGTGAAAGTGTATGCAGTACAGCGCAGGTCCCGCAAGCGAGGCTGCTAATAGGATGTGTTTCGTTTGCGCATGCGCGGTCCGACCTCGGCCCTTCCCTTGGCACACCCCTTACACGCCCATATTCTTTGTTTTTTAGTTATGTTTACAATGCTTGAAAGCTGTAAGCTTCTGCATACGAATCAATCACTTTCAGTTCAGTATCATTTATTTCCATCAAAATCAAAATACAAGGAATACATTTTTTCTTTCCTTTTTTTCTTCGTACAAATGAGATTTGTTTTCAGCACAGTACAATATAAGTGATAATACTTATAACTTAGTAATAATACAAAATAATGAAAACGTAGTATAACATGATATGAAAATGCATGCTTTGTAGAATTAATGTCAAGAAACATAATGTAAAGCGTATAATTGAAAAGAGTGATCCACTAAAAAGCAAAGCTTGTAAAACGTGAACGGCCCCTCGATGAAACTTTCTCACGTATATGCAATAAAATTAAGTCCGTACGGATAAAAAGAAAATTTCAAAAATCTTAACAAAGTCCTAAATAGGCTATGCAGCTTGACTAAATTCAAGGTGCCTTTGAATCTCGTAGTTGAGTTCAGCAGGCAAGGTTCTAGGAGAAGGAAGAGGGGCCTTGGAGGGCTTTGGGGCGGCTTGTCGGTTCTTGCATTCATTTTCTACATGTGCTTCCCTTTATTTCATCTTCATAGATAATTGAGAAAATGGGGGCTTGAAAAAATGAGGAGGGGGCTTGAGTCCCCAACCCCCCATTTCAGAATCATGTGAATCTCCAGGTGCATTCCCTTTCTCTTCTTTTCTTTATATTTCCCTTTTCCTTTCTTTCTTTCTGTCATTCATTTATGTTCTTTTTTTTGGGGGGGGGTATTTCTCTAATAATTTGACAAATTAGATTACACTTCCAAACTTCAAAACATTTGCCTACTTCCTAAACTCAGATGGATTTCACTCGATTATTGTCTACTTTTATCAGAAATTTATTACAACCATTTCAGGAGGGAACAAAAATATTGTTTTAATAAAAATCGCTGCCAGTCGGCGTACTGGGAACGGTACAGTGATGTCACGCAATAACTTGCTTCATAAATTGAATTTACCGCTTAACTTGAACGTTTTCTTTACGTTTCTTTGATATGTCCTTTCATGGCAATTTTCAATCGTAATCAAATAAAATAAACAGAGATTAAGAACATGGTCCCATCATAATGATTTTCACAGCATGAAAATATTTGTTGGACATTCCAATTATTATTAGTAGATACCCCGGTAGATACCTTTAACAACATGACCGAACAACTGCTCAAGAAGCAGTGTTTTCGGCCGGGGCACATTGCCAACTTATTCATATCTGAATTTGCCTTTCGTTCCCTCTACACAAATTTGAGAGATGGGTTCATTGTTCAAGTATGGACCTATGGTTCAAGGCTCATCAGTACTTTCGTAATATGGCCCAGGCTTTTCTACCCCGAATAACATTTTAGTTGCCATGGAACCATAATAATCAAAATTATGTTGCATTAACATAATAAGGGTATTCCTTTGCATTTCTATAGCTTTATCCCTGATTTGCAGTTTATTTTTGTTTTAAATCTAATTTCGCGTATTGGAACATATATTCTGAAAAGAGATATATGTTGTGCGCCATCTACTGATTTGGGAGTTATATTCTTGTCTATTTTCAGCATCATATGAAAGAACTATAGATGCGATTACCACGCGATTATCTGGATACATGTAACTAGAGGCGGCTCTCGGGGGAGGGACAGGGGGCACATTGCCCCATTTTTTCAAGTACCCTAAAAGTGCAAATGTTATCATCGGAAAAGTGCCCCCTTTTACTTAAACAAGTGACCCTTCCCGTTCTTATAAGTACCCTTTTTTATTTTGACACGTGCCCCTTTCCATTGTGATAAGTGCCCCCAAATTTCTTAAATAAGAGCTCTTTATATTCCCATAAATGCCCCTTTTCACCTCTGATAAATTCCTCTATTAAAATCTGATAGGTGCTCCTTTTCAATTTTCATACGTGCCCTTTTTCATTTCTGGTAAAATGTCCTTTTTCAGGTACGAGAAATGCCATTTTATACCTGTGACAAGTGCCCCCTTCACCTTTGATAATTGCCACTATTCATATCTGAGAGGTGCCCGTATTACTTTGACAAGTGCCCCATTTCCTTTGTAATAATTGACCCTTCCCCTTCTGGTATGTGTCCCTTTCCCTTTTCATAAATGCCCTTTTCGCCTCTGATAAATGCCCCTATTTAAATCTGATAGGTACTCCTTCACCTTCGAAAAATTCCCCTTTCCCATTCTGATAAGTGCCCTTTTTCGTCTCTGGTGATTGCCCCTTTTCAGTTGCCGAAATTGCCCCATTTCAATCTCTGATAATTGCCCTTTTACTTTGACAGGTGCTCCTTTTCTTTTCTAATAAGTGTCCTTTTCCATTCTAATAAGTGCTCCTTTCCCTTTTTCATAACATGTACCCCTAATTTGGAGCGAGTTAGTGCAATCTTTTCATTAATTTCCCCCAAAGCACACTCGCTAAACTCGCTCGCTTTCATAGTTTATTTAATTATTATGTTAGTTATTAGAGGCCGTTTTGGTCTTTCATGATTAGATTGTGCTGAAAATCCATCAGGATTTGTTTTTGTTTTTCCCTCTTTATAATAAGATGTAATTCTTCGCACTGCGACCTCACAAATCTTAACATTTTTGCTCGCTCGCAAATTAATATCAGGACCATCACACCCAACAGCAATGCATGTTGTTGTACCATGTAAAGAGAGAAACAAATGTTGAAATCATCCCTGATAATGTAATCACAATCATCACAATGTAGGGGTATAGTATGCCAATATCTAAAAATTGCATATTTCCGCTTTGAGGTTTCTCTTTGTAGGTGCCCCTTTTGTTAGTGCCCCCCCCCCACTTTGGAAGACGTTCCGCCGCCTCTGGATGTAACTACCCCTAAGACATTTATACCCGGGCAAATGGGCAACTACACCGGGTATCCGGGAACCTAACCTTGAACTAACTACCACTTTAACTAATACCACATGATAAATACTTTTAAGAATAACTATTAAATAGTTTTCCCCCTATGAACAATAATCGGTGTCGAATATTGTTGTGGTAATGGTTTTCTTGTCTATTTCCTTTGTTTCTTCATATTTGTTCATAAGTTTCATAATTAATTCGTTTATTTTCCTGCATATATCAGTGGCGGATCCAGGAATTTCTTACGGGGGGGGGGCACAAAATCGCATGGGGTGAAATATATGAAAAACGATGGAGCGAGGCGTCAGCGGCGAGGGAGCGGAGCGACTTTAAGCGGGGGTGGGTCTGGGAGGGGGTCAGAACCCCCTCCCTGAGTAGGAAGCATTTGCAATTTTAGAACCACATTAGGTGCATTTTCAGGCACTTCCTGGAGTAATATGACGTAAAATTGCTTTCTCCTACGTACACCTCAAAATATAGGGATCCAGGGGCGGATGATGGGATCTAGCTCTTTGCTAATTAAGGGGGGGGGGTTGACCCAATGACGACACGGAGCATCGTCCACGAGCCGCGAAGCGGCGAGGCGATTTTTTGTTGTTGCTATTTTGAACCCCCGTAAGTGATTTTTTCCTGGCATCTACTGACACAATGGAGACCATAAAAAGCAGTGCATGATAATTAAGTCTTTTAATCAAGTAACAGTTTAAGGGGGGTTGACCCAAAGACGATGCAGAACATTGTCCACGAGCCGCGTAGCGGCGAGGCGATTTTTTGGGGTGCTATTTTGAACCCCCATAAGTGATGTTTTCCTGGCATCTATATACTAACACAATGGAGACAATAAAAAGCAGTGCATGATAACGTCTGTTTAAATCAAGTAACAGTTTAAGGGGGGTTCGACCCAATGACGATGCGGAACATCGTCCACGAGCCGCGAAGTCCGAGCCGGGTAGCGACGAGGCGATTTTTTTTGTTGCTATTTTGAACCCCCGTAAGTGATGTTTTCCTGGCATCTACTAACACAATGGAGACCATAAAAAGCAGTGCATGATAACGTCTTTTTAAATCAAGTAACAGTTTAAGGGGGGTTCGACCCGATGACGATGCGGATACTGTGTGGGTCTGGACACATGATGGCGTTTTTTCTATTCACATCACATTTTCACTTGGCAGCCCAAGGGGGTTAAACCCTAACCCCTCCCCATCCCCCCATAGATCCACCACTGGGATCTTTTGCAAACTGGAAGCAATAAGCATTACATGTAGGCGATGGAAAAAAGTGCTTGCGAAACGGATAGAAACTTTGTGGTATAGGCTCTTCGCGGCCACAGGGATTACAGAAAATAATATGACAATGAAACCAGCAACTGTGGCAGGATTAATGGCGGGGACAATCTGCATGCTGAAAGAGCACTTAGAATAGGTATATCGGAAAATTAATTCAAGACTAAGTTATAAGTTATAAGTTGGAAGTTATAAAGGAGATAAAATCTTTGGTATTAGTCATGTTCGACTTAAAATTGCATGCCCCCCCCCGCCCCTTACCCGGTAAAAAAACACCTTCTTATATCATCCCCCTTTCTTTCTTTTCCCTTCTTATTATTTTCCTTTTCCCCCTTTTCTCTTCTCCGTCTTTCCGCCTTAATTTCTTCTTTTTCCGCCTTTTTTCTCCTCTCTCTTCCCCTTTCCCCTCCTTTTTCTCCTCTCCCCTTTTCTATCCTCCCTCTTTTCTTCTTCTTTCTCTCTTCCCTTTTTTTCCTTTTCCTCTCCTTTTTCTTTCCCCCTCCTTTTTCTCCTTTTCTTTTTTTTGGCCGGGGGGGGGGGCACGTGCCCCCTGTGCCCCCCTGGATCTGCCACTGTATATCTATATTTTCTTTCTCAACAAAAACAACAGGGCAGATAATTGTCAAGTTTGCCCTTTCTACTCATGCATTTGGTCTATGTTTAGGGCTCTGAATCATGAGTTACTGAACGAAACAACAAAATGTGAAATGACTGTCGCGAAAGGGCTGAAGACCAATTCGCTACGTGATGTACAGACACATCCTTCAACCAAGGAACTTCAAGAATTCACTGCTTCAACTTCTCGACTTGCCAAGAAAGTCTTCGGTGTCTATGTTTTCAAAGCGCGCCAGGAGTGTCACGACGTGACGGACATGTGCGCAATATAAGAAGCTACCATTATTATTATTATTATTATTATTATAACATGGACCTACCTTCATCTACATGTATGTTCTCACATCATCATTTCCACATGTCTCTATAACCCTTACACCTCTTATTATTTATCAAGAACGTGGTGTTCCGTGCATCAGAGACGTGCTCTATCTTTGTATCCTTGCCATAACGTCTGGGGGTATTTCTTTTTCTATTTTTGTAACCGTAGACCTACGAGAGATTTTGTAACATAGACTAATTGACCTACATCAATTTAATGTCATCAAGCATCCAAAAACCCAGTCGACAAGCTCAACATCCTATTTGAAAGCTGATGCCTCTGGCGTCACTTCTGATATGAAGGAGATACCTCTGGAAAGCCTATACTTGACCTTCTTAATGTCCTTGTTATACCTGAACTCTGCGTATAATATAATTGTTTCTGTTTTTGTAACATCGCCTGTGCAAGATATTATCCCACAACAATTCATTCCATATTGTACTACAGCAATGTTTCTTTACATCTTTTTTCTTTTCTTTTCCCACTCTGTCAATATCGCATAACAGTGAAAAGGTGAATATCAGGCCTCATTAAAGGAGTCAGCCGTAAATAAATTAATCGTGTCAGGAGTATAATGCAGCAACTTTAACTAATTTGTCGTATTTATCAGCCCCCCCCCAAAAAAAAAAAAATAAATAAATAAATAAATAAATAAAATTGCAAATACAAGCCTGTGCTTATAACAATGCTTTAAAAGGTGCCAATGTTAATGCCTCCTCGAAGACACAATTTTTGACAGGAAAATAATACATGACTGAATATCACATTGCACTGCATATATTGTATGACACCAATTACGTTTTTCTGACGTCACCCCCCTCCCCCTCCGTCAGGGTGATAAGGGGTCACATACTTTTCACGAACATATCAACATACCAAGGATATGGCTTGTTTGTGTCTGTTTTTTCACTGGATTGAGAACATTATAATCGGCGCGAAATATGATCTCTAAAAATGTGACAGACATCGATGATGTTTAAGAAAGGATTTGGAGCCGGTGGCCCGCGACCAGAGTGCACTCTGTACCATTTTTTGTTGTTGGTGCGACTAAAAAAAGGCTACATTTTTTCTCCTATTTTGATATCTACATTATAAACACGACTATTACTTTTCCTTCCTGTCCTTCTTGAAAACGTCATCAAGATTTTGTGGTAAGGGGGCGGGGGCAGGTGGGGGCACAGTACCCCCCTATTTTTTCAAGTACCCCCAAAATGCCCCCTTTTACATTGGAAAAGTGCCTATTTAACTTTGAAAAGTGCCCCTATTACTTTTCACCTATGATAAGTGCCCCTTTTATATTGACACATGCCCCTTTTCCTTTGACAACTTCCCATTTTCCTTTGAAATAAGTGTCCTTTTTAATCTCTAGTAAGTGCCCCTTTTCAGGTACGAGAAGTGCCCCTTTTCACTTTTGATAAGTGCCCTTTCACCTCTGATAATTACCCTATTCAAATTTGAGAGGTGCCCTTTTACTTTGACAAGTGCCCCTTCCCCTTTTAATAACTCCCCCTTTTTAAATCCGATATTTATTTTCACATGTGCCCCTTTTCCTTTCTAATAAGTGCCCCTTTTCCTTATGATAAGTGCACCCATTAAAAAAGAGCACATTCCCCTTCTCATAAATGCCCCTTTTCACCTATGAAAAGTATCCCTTTTCATTCTTATAAGTACCCCTTTTCAAGTGTGATAAAGTGCCCCTTTTCACCTCTGATAATTTCCCTTTTAACAACGGATACGTGCCCCTTTTCCATTCTAATAAGGGACCTATCCCCTTTTCATAAATGCTCCTTTTCACCTCTTATAAATGCCCCTATCAAAATATGATGGGTGCCCCATTTCCGTCGACAAATGCCCATTTACTATTCTCATGTGCCTTTTTTCATCCCTGGTGAGTGCCTCTTTTCATGTATAAGAAGTGCCCCATTTTCACCTCTGATAATTACCCTTTGTACTTTGACACGTGCTCCTTTTCTTTTCTAATAGGTGTCTTATCCCTTTCGATAAGTGTCCCTTTTCCTCTTATCATTAAACGTACCCCTAATTTAAAGCGACTAAGAGCAATTTCCCCAAAGCTCGCTCGCTACACTAACTCGCATTTATAGATGATATAATTATGTTACTTATCAAAGGTATTTTAAGTCTTCCGTTATGAGAATGTGCTTATAACCCCATCAGGATTGGGGTTGTTCCTCTTTATAAGATGAAATTTTTCGCACTGCGACCTCACAAATCTTAAAAATTTTCCTCGCTCGCTCGCAAATGAACATTGAGACCATCACACACAACTGCAAAGTATGATGCTTAAGCAATATCTTGTATGATGTATAAAAATAAATAAATATTGAAAGCATCCCAGATAATGTAATCACAATGAAGGGGTATGTACCAATGTCTAAAAAGTTGTATATTTTCGCTTTGAGATTTCCCTTTGTAGGTGCCCTTTTTTTTTCTTTAGCTTATACAGTTGCTCAAAATCTCCATCGCTACAACAAAGTAAAGTTACAATTTTCCGTCGCCAGCTTGCTCGTATACCTTTATCTAATCATGAGGTAGCCTTTCGGAGATGGCAATATTATTATTGTCAACTGCAAATAATCATTTTCGATATCACAACTAATAATACTAATAGATTGTAAAATCTTAAACATTTAGCCGGCCTATAGTCTTCGTACATATAAGATAATTATTGATTTTCTTGATGAACACGTTTAATTATCGTCCGAAAGCTTTTATTAATTCATTTTTCGACACGACAAAATCAATGTGATCCTTTCAATCCGTAAAAACGAATTCAATGATAAATAGGCCTATCTAATACAATGATCAACATTTTTATGGGTACTACTGAAATATACAAAAATGGTTTTGGATTTTTAATGTATACAAATTAAGACAAATCAAGTAAATACCTTTTAATTCATTCCAGTTCAATTCAAAATGGAGTATGTCATGAGCTAGAAAACCGACTCTGATGAGCCCCGCGATAAAATGCCGGCTTAGAAACAAGGCTGTCTAGTCCATAAATCTATAGACATTCGTTTATGGCTCATATACGTTACGTGTAGTCGAGAACATGTCTGTTTCCAAGAACATCAATTCATGAATCTGAAACGGGAGATGATTTCTCCAAGAATTAGATACTTTGAAACTCTGAATGTATGAAAGAAAGATTGCGTAAACTTTTATACTTACTAGGACAAATTTCTGTTCTTTCTTGGTGAGGTGTTCTTGTGAGATTGTCTTGCTGTAATCCTCCTCTTCGAATTCTTCGTGCTTGCCGTTCGGTGCGTCTTCCATCTTCCAAAGTTTCCTGTGGGCCTCACTTTTGTTTGACGTCTTAACTCTACTCTCTTGAACTTCGTGGTCGTAAAATCAACCCGATCTTGACATATCCCCTTGTGATTTATGCTCTGAACTTGGTTCAAGCCCTACCGTAAACCTGGCTTCGAGAATCGTTTGTTTCTTAGAGAGCGAGAGAGCAATGGAAAGAAAGAAATATTAGCATGACCCCCTTCCGAGCGTATGAGGTCACAACTCGTTATGTCACGTAGAAAATACAAAACAAGAAAAAGAAAATTTTCTATTAATCTCACGTGTGTTGTCACGCGGCAGGGAACATTACTTGCACAGCTTGAAAATAAATAGTACATCGACTGCCAAAGTTTGAGATAATTACATTTATTTGGGAACGACAAAAGCGATATCTTATTATTGTATCAGCATTATTTGGCAACGTATTGGGTTTTGGTTGTATAACGGATTTTATCTTTTTAATCCGTTTAAACGTTAACTAGAATGAGAAGCATTAACTGGGTGAAGAAGGACGTCTCTAATGCCCAATTAAGCCGGTTCCTGGGTCAACATCCTATCTCGCAAAAATAGAGCAAAAATTTGATTATTGAAACAGGTCATTACGCTGTCTAGAATGGAGATATTGATAATGATGATGATGATGATAATGATGATAATGATGATGGTGATGGTGATGATGATGATGATACGAACTTTCATATCGACGGTAATTATGACAATGATGATGATGACGACGATGATAATGATGACAATGACAAGTCATAATGGTGATGATGATGATTATGAATTGATGATGATGGTGAAGATGACGATGATGACGATGATGATGAAGATGGTGATGATGATGGCGACGATGATGGTGTGATCGGTACATAGGCTTCACTCTTTGCTTGATATGCCACTGTGTACAAAAATCAAAAGGCTGATAATTGTGGTACATGTAATTGCAAAATAACCCGCTTATATCGCTGCAGTTTATGATTTTTCTCATGTTGATATGATTTAAAAATGATGGGAGAGATTCTCCCAGTCTAGAAACTAGGATTCTCTTCAAGTGTTATTATGCTCTTGACCTTTCTTGACCTATATGTTTCTGTAATGACATTTCAATATATATATTTTTTCTTTTTTCTCTCTTTCCTTTTCGCTGTCTAAAACTTCAAAATATTTTTCTTTTCCATTCTTCGGAATGTGAAACACACCCACAACTCCTCCCACGACAGTCCTTCGAAAACCCGTCACTGACTGCGAGCTGGGTATCCTGCGGTATTCAATAACGGCACCAGAGGAGGGCACCCCCGGTCAAATTATGGTTATACAATATTGCTCCACTTTCTATATCCTACACGAACCAAATCCCTAACTACAATCCTGGACCAAATACTACGCCTAAACCTTACCCTAATCCTAAGCTAGATTTCAAAGGCGATCCCAAACCTAAAACCTATAACTCTATATCTTTGACTGAATAAATCCCAGAGCAAATGTCGCTAGAGAAAATGTCGGATCGCTTGATCTGCTGTTTCTTGACCCTTTTGTTTAAATAACCATGATAACGACATTTCAATATTATTTGGAAGTTCTGTTTTTATTTTTTATTTGCTATTCCTGAGAATGCGCAACACACCCCAGTTCCTCCCATGTCATGCCTTCGAGAACCTGACATGGAATTTGGAATCATGCAGTGTTCATGCACTACAACAGCACGATCGGCATCCTCCTGTGTCTCCTCATGCTCGTCCATTCATGTACCCCTACAGTGAGTCTACCACTGCAAGTTGTGATTCTATGCAATGCACGGGCCCTCTTAGAAGGGGAGAGGGTGGGCGGGGCGCGACGGGACGGGGCGTACACCGGCTTTAACAATATGCTGGATACGCCCCTGATTATTTCATTACACATTAAAACAAAAAAATTGTGTAGGACAATACGTCTGGGTTTTTGTTCGGTTTCTTTTTATATATTATGTAAACTGGTGAGAATTACGTTTATTTCACAAGGCCCGTTTAAAAATGGTACACAACATGGTACATGAAGAAGAAGGGAATTTTTGTTAAATACAGACTAAAATCAAATACAGACATCGAAAACCACAGTAACTGTTGTGCTTTCAAACATTAACCATTCCCAAGGTAAAAACCTTGCTGAGTATACTATTTACACAATAATCTATTGAATTGATAAAACGTGTTTTGTCAAAAGATCTACACAGCCTTTTATGAGGTAGTTCATTGCCCATCAAAAAGAAACATCAAGAATAGAAAAAGAAGACAACATTTTGGATCGATGAACTTTGAAAACTTTTGAAAATTGTACGTTTAACCCAACTGTGGCTCTTTTGACTTCATTGTTTATAGAATCTAACCATACTTATTATTATATTATCATTTTAGGGACGAACTGCCTATCTACGAGTAAATTATTAATAATTTTACTTCATTCAAAACTTTACCAAATGCCTACACAATTGTACACGTTTCACATAGCTACTTGATAAAATCCATATTATTTTATGTCACAAGATGGCCTTTGAATGTCTTTATTCTTACATAGGGGCAGTGGCGGATTGAGGAAGGGGGCGAAACACATCCATGTGACCCTTTTTAAAACCCCATGGTTATACTAAGCACACAAGAATTGTACCCTTTACTGGGAATTTTTTTTCACGAAATTGTGCCCTCCCCTCACTTCTGGATGCACCCCTGCATAGGAACACATTTGTATAGAGGGAAAGACATGGCAAAGCTTCAGATTAAGTTAAGAAATTATTCTAATTGTCAGATCAAAATCGGGAACGAATCGCCTGTACTCCTTACTCCTACCCAGTTGGTGGCGAGAATCTTACATGATTGTAATCATGGGTTTGGGCACTTTTAAACATTCGCCCCATCCCCCCATCGTCCCCTTCATGAATCCTAGACTCGGCTTTGGATGATGATTGATTAAGAAAACAAGACGAGATACTAGGAGGAGTAGAATTTAAATGCGAGGGAAAAACAAAATATTATTTAAAGAGGAATGCAATACAAATCGAATTAGTAAATACAAAATGCAAATAAACGTCCAAATGCCTAATAAAGTACCTTATTTAGATTTAGTGTATGTAGTCGTAATACCTGACACGCTCCACAGAAGTAGCATGGGATTTAATACACCTGTGATTTAAGGCTTACGTAAATGATTGTGATGATACTGTTGATTATCTAGATTGTTGTTATCCCTGTGTTTCACGCCCATCCCACTGTATTGTATAATTACCCCCTAATCTCCTCTCTCTCTCTCTCTCTCTCTCTCTGTCTCTCTCTCTCTGTCTCGCTCCCTCCCCCCCCCTCTCTCTCTATCTCTCTCTCTCTCCTTCCCACTTCATCAATCTTTCTACTTATCTCTCTAATTACCACCCCTCCCCCTTTCTCCTTTCTCCTCTCTCTGCATCTTTGTTTTATTATACAATACTTTCATCTCTCCCCCACCCGCTCTCTCTCTCTCTCTCTCTCCCTCTCTTTCTCTCTCTCTCTCTCTCTCTCTCTCTCGGTTAAATGCATCAGTACATAGGGGACAGCGTACCTGGCATAATGGTGTTTCCCCTGCTAACGCCTTTATGTCAGTCACAACGAGAGCAATTGTTTGTCTGCTCCTTTTGTGAGGCTGTCCGCTCTTTCTCTTTAACATCAATAATTTTATTTTGTCTTGCTTTACATGGAAACACTCTTTCATTGATCAGATATTCGAAAATATTCAACCGTCTCTTTTCAATATCTCTGTTTCACTATCATATACACACATACAAAGAACACTGCAGACAGTTTTTATCAAGTGCCAGTCTATCATTGTAAGTTATCTTTGCATACTTCAAAGTAAAAGAATTAATTTTGCTTTTGACTACTCACAATAAAACCAAGCAAAGTAATACATTAAACACAATAGAAGTGGCGAAATGTAAATATCGATATTTTAAAACCAAAGACAGTGGTGATTTCAACTTATCTATACATACATACATACTTACAAACTTAATGACACAATAATGTAATAACTTGATATCAAATATATAGTATATGTAATAAATACTGGTAATGTTACTATAAAGCGATAAGGCAAATTCACGACTTCGAAATACTTATGTACTTAATATATACAAATTATGTGGAAAGAAGCAAAAGTGATTTCACAATTATTATCATGAAAATGGGATGATTGCCTAACAATCGTTCCTATCTCCGAAAACTCAGTTATTCATCTACTGCGTTGCACGTATTACGAAATTCGCTAATTCTCCTATTCACAGTATGTTTCCGATATCAAGTCACCCCCTCCCCCATTTTGGAGATATAAAGGATCTACGCTCCTGTATCATGTGTATAGCGGCACTCATCGTGGCATTGGTATAATAATGATTTTTTTTTTTTTTTAATTTTATTTTTTTATATAATTTTGTTTTAAACAAGAAAAAATCAAAATCAGAAATATTTTAACGGGAGCATAATTATAGTGGGTCTCTTCGTTGAGTGCACATAAATTATGTTTCTTCGTCCAGTTCGGGGTCGGTGGGGTCGGGACGCACTCCACAATTGAATTTTTGTTTGGGCATGAATGTGAGTAAGCGAAATGAGAGATTGATGTACTGGGCTGTAGCTGGAATTATGGGGATGTGAAGAGGTTATGATCATGAAGCTACATGAAGCTACATGTAGCTGCATGTTAGGTTTAATACAGTGATGATCTGATCATGTGGTATTTAAGTAGGGAACTCGTGCAGATCGTGTGGTTTGGTGGAGTGTGTTACAGGTTTCGGTGGCCCTTGACAAGACGAATTTGGTCTTGGCAGCTAGGGGGACTCCCCATTTTAATAGACAGTATTCTATTTTGTTTTCTCTCTGTGGCTTCGTATTGCGCATTATAATATGTTAATGATTTAATTATAATTATCTTGTATTTCTTGTCATTTTTTTATTTTTATATTTTTGTTATATATATATTTATATCTTTTTGTTGTGTACCAATCATTATTGATGACCTGTAAATATTTTGAAATTAGTTTTGATTTAATAAAACATAAAAATTAAAAAATTAAAAAAAACAGAAATATTTTTGTGTCTCGTACAATAGGCCACGGTTTGGCAATGTGACTGAAAAAAATTCTGATGCCATTTCAGACGATAAGAGGCGAGTAAAATGTTCTGTTAGATAGAACGGTCGTTCTATTTCAATCTTTATTGACCCTATAATTGATTTTTTTTTAAATCTTAATTTGGCAATCTTCCACAGGCCGATATTCTGAAAGTCAGACGACAACATGTAATGTTAGTGCCTAGGTATAGCAGAAAAACGGCGTGGGGGGGGGGGCAAGGACCGGAGACAACCCCATGGATATTGCGAAATTTCGTTAGCATATTCAAGATTTTATTATCAAATGTTAGCTTGAGTACTATATACTTAAATAATGCCATTTCTCGAAAATTTCAAACGCAACGTGAATATTAGATGTTATTTTGCAAGAATACCAATAAAACAAATAGCAAGTGGTACTACATGTATTTTTAAAAATGAGCCGAGTGCGTATGCGAAACAAGCGTAACAAAAGAAAATATGCATTTCTGTTGCCAAAAAAATTAATAATGACATTCATTTTTCTTGAAGCTTTCAACTGTGTAAGCGTGATATTTGAGAGAAGAAAATAATTGTCATTTTCAGTGGAGATGTGCTTAAAAATATTAAATGCACGTCCAAAAATCGTCGCTAGACTAACGCACAAGAAAACTGTGGAAAGATGGCTCTGAAGCCATAGACGCTATAGCGCCATCTTGGAGTACATAAAACTAATTTTTACTTTCTTAATTTGCTTTCAAATGCAATATGAAAATTAGGTGTTATTTGGCCAGAATACCAAGAAAACAAATTGCAAGTGGTACTATTTTTAAATGTACATTATGTGTTTGAACATTTTTTCTTCAGCTGCGTACGTATGCGAAACAAGCGTAACAAAAAAATATGCATTTCTGTCGCCACAATTTTTTGTAAAAGCTTTCCACTATGTAAGCGTGTTAATTAAGAGATGAAAATAGTTGTCATTTTCAGCGGAGATGTGGGGTGCTGAAAAACATCACATGCACGTCCAAAAGAAGTTGCTAATTTAACGCGCAATAACACATACCAAAATAAATAAGACCAGATCATTTTTAGGGGGCAAAGAATGTAGGCCGTAGAACGTTTTTTAAATCTTCAGGAACCTTTTCTGAAAAATTCAATCGAATACACAAAAGGAAGCAGGGCCCAACTCCTTCAATTAGTTTTTGAGTTATCATGGACAAAAATATTTTGATAAGTTTGGGACACAAAACGTTTTCATTTTCATGTATTATATTAATTGTTCCCTGAAGATGAAAACATTGCACCTCCTTAACTTATCTCAAAATATAATCCCCCCGAAAAACAACAACTATATACAAACAGATTAGACAGTGTTGCATGGCCCTTTTTTCTTCCATGTCGGCTTCTGCATTTCCAAACATCTTTTCTTGTTTTCTGGTCCTGTTTTGTTCAGGTATCCAATAATAGAAAACAAATTATGCAATTTATTGAACATTATGGAAAAATTTACGTGATTGTTTTTTGTTGTTGATCCAAGTCATGTTGTACATGTATTTATTGTAAATTTGTTTAATTTTGTGTGATTATCGACCATACCTGCACATGTCATCGCGTTTTATTGTTATATTTTATGTTTGGAAATGAAAATAAATTCCATGAAACGAAATAAAATATGAAAGATACTGAAGCTGCTCAAAACTCTTTAAAAGATTGTTAATACAATGTATAATGAAACTTTTTCGTTGTCTGCAAGTGTCATGTGGCATCCACACGTGTTTTATGAAGAGGGGCGGGGATATCATGCCTTTCCGTTTGGAATAATCTTCGTCATGCAATACTCCGACGATCTCGTATTGTCTGACATCGTCCCATTACTGCCGTGTTCGCCGTCACTACCAATATCGACATGATTATGGGCGAAGGGCGGGCTAGCTTCCATCTCTACCATGTTCTTTTCATATGAGAAAGAGATTCCCATAGCTTGCTCACCATCCCCGCGCTTCCTCTTTTGATTGCCTGATATAGCAGCGAGAATCGTCGGGTTACCGCCGTCCATGTCGTTAGAGGGCAACGACACTTTCGAACTGTCTTTCGACGTCGACATGCAAACAATCTGCTTGGCGGCTTTCCAAAATGTATCGTTCGTGAAGGAGTAGATAACAGGGTTGAAGCATGAGTTAACGTAAGGCAAGAGAAGGGAGAGGTTCTTCAGTTCGGGGTGCAGCGCTCCCGAGAAATACTGCTGAACGATATGATAGGTGGCAAAGGGCGCGAAACAGATGATGAAACCAACGAAGACATATAGCAGACTCTTACATATCTTCCAGTGCGAGTTGCGAAACCGCTTCGGCACGGGGCCACCGTTTACCAGCTCACTTCGCAGGTACTGGTTACTTCGTTTGACGTGGACGACGATGCGGACGTAGATGATGGAGGTAATGATGACGGGTACGTAAAAGAGAAGGATGTTGAGATACACGGGTTTGAAGTCTTTCCACCATGGCCCGAAGGGGACGATGGCCTTGCAAGCCCAGGGCAACTTGCCCGGGTAGGAGATCTCAGGTTCTTCTCCGCTGTAAATACACTGAAACATGAATCATGAGAACAATTATTGATAACACAAATTACGATAAACAGACATAGTAGTGATAAAGAAACGTGAAGCATTACTTAGTAGTAATACATGTAGTAGTAATAGTAGTAGTAGTAGTGGGCCTATACTTAGTACGCCATTTAGTTACTTACTGTTGGTCAAAAACTTCCACTTGTGTAAAAATTCATTCATTTTCTTTGAGTAACAGAATTTTAAAACTTCTGATATTCTGTTATAGGTTTGTTATACATGTATAAACTGATAATGATAAATGAACTGTACCCGGGATCAGTCATCGATGTGTACGGGAAAGCCATAGCGCCATCTCCTGGTAAAATAGCTCCCTTTTAGACAGGTTAGGAAATAACTAACACGAAATATAGCAAACTATTTTGGACGTATCTTTTGACTTGATTTCCCCTGTTTTTATTAATTGTTTTGATTGGGTAGCCTCCACCTGAATCAATAATAGCCAAATTACGAGACGGTTACTAAGAATATCTACTAAATATTTGAATAGGCCAATACTTCTTTATATCGTTCACGGTTCGTCATCAACGTTATTAATTTTCACAGCTCTATATGACAATTGTTATAGTTCAATTCACCAAAAAATGAACATGCTTTTGTACATTATGTATAAGTATTCATGTTTTTCTTTTTCGAGAAAGCTACATCATATACCTATGTTGGGGGCGGAGCAGACAGTTTGCACAACTGCACATTGCTAACAATGGTTTTAGTTGCAAAATTAAAACATTTTTCATTACAATGTCATTGCTTTATTAACAATTCCTGAAGTACTTCCACGATAACGTGACTGACCTCGAACATGAAGGCGTTAGGGATAGCAGCGGTCAACGATGTCAACCAAATGAAGAGGAGAATGAACTTTGTTCGACGGACTGTACACTTGGCCCTGAAGAGAACTGGGCTACGAACTGCGAAAAACCTTTAAAGGAGAACAAGAAGCATAAACATTATAACGAATTAAAAACGATGAATGTATGCTGCATTATTATAGCGCTGCAAAATTATAATTGTCATTATCATTCATCATTATAATGCAGTAGCTATCGGAAAAATCATTTTGAGGGGGATGGGGAGTGTATCCCACCGCTGCCACCATGTCAAACAAGCATTAATAAGTCCGAGCACACTTTGGTATAAAGTTCAACATCAACGTAATGGTTTTATTAGGCAACACAACTGGCTGGGCCGGGACCGCCATGATCAAATATGAGCGGGATAAGTTGTACGCGTATACATTATGACGTCAGCTACGTCACTGCGTATATAGTAGCTCATGCATATATGACATATTACTACAGAGTGGTGATTTGGTTATGTTTGTCTAAGTTTTTTTTTCTGACGAACCTGTCAATAGCTATAGCCATCATGGTGAAGACGGTGCTATTGAAGCTCACAAACCGTAGGCAGCGATGGATCTGACACTGGATGTTGTACGCCCACAGTATCGGCCATGTTGATTGGTAGAATTCGGTCACGTGAAACAATACCAGCAGAGAAGTTAAAAGATCCGCTGCAGTTATCAAGATAGAGAGAAAAAGTGTGAAAATACGCATGACAATTGTTAATTTGTACTTCTAACACAATCGCAAGGACTTGAAGAAAACAAATCAAGTTGAGGGCAGTTTCATATTAGTTATTACCTTTATAAATTATGTTCGGATAGCGTAGTATTATGTAGAGGTGTCGTAGTCGAGTGGTTTACATCACTTGACTAGGAATGCAAAGGGCGTTGGTTCGAGCGCACGGCTCTTATGTCATTGAGTAAGGTATTTTATCTGCATTGCTTCTCTCCGCCCAGGTGCTAAAATGGTGGGATGCAAAGGAATTTTTGTTTGGATTATGCATGTGCGTGCACGTAAAAAGGCGATTAGCTGGAATGCTCCACAAGAAGCGGAGAATGTGCACTGCAATGTGCGGAATAGTAATTGAAACCAGTGACCGGGGTAATGATAATACTGTAAGCACTTTGCTCGGTCGTACCTGGTAGGGGCTTTATAAGAAACAGTCGTTATTATCATCAATATGTCATTGTCAGTTGCCCACATTTCTGCATAAGGCTATTGGAACTGACTCAGGTTTATTTCTTGAAGTCTCTGCGTTCGTGTTTACCGTAGTAAACAATATGAAACAAAATCACTTCTGATAAATTTCAAAATGACATGTACGGCGCAGTGATCCAGTATCCTGCTTAGTATGAAGCCAATGTAATATTTATGACAACCCCTTCCCCCGTCTGAAAATGGGCAATAAAACCGCCCCTCCTGTGCGGAACCGATTCGGCTCCCCTGTTTATCATTATTGTTGGATACTCCACTACGGCAGATGGCCCACATTTCAATGTTATGAACACAATACAACGTTATTTCTCAGAAAGAACATGCGGATCACATTTTCGCCATTATAGAGAGGGGCGGAGGTAGGGATGACCCCCCCCCTCCCCACCCCGGACTTTTTAACTCTCAATATTCGAGAGATCATCACTTTATAATTATTTGAGAGCCGAGCTATCGAGTAGATAGTTTTTAAAGTTCACTTATGTGTTTGTATGGATTTCCCCTATCACTTTCATAAATTACAATATGGGAACAATACTCCAGCAATTCATGTTGCATACCACTTGTTGCTATGTTTGATAAGCCTTGGGCATGCGTAAACGTTTCAACATCTATTCTTCTTGACTGGAAGACTTAAACTGGTCTATTGACAAGATGTTTTAGATATGAATTTTACCTAAACAGCACGAAAGTCTGTTTTGTATACAAGATCTGTCCCATAAATCAAAACGCGCAAGGTGTCTTAGATTTCATCATCAGGTACACTGTTGCCCATAAAATTACATAACATTTTAAAACCTTTTTTCATGGAATGATTGTGAAAATATGGTTTAATTTTAATAGATAAAGTTCTGAGAAGATAAAAAGTTGTCATGATCATTTCATGAAAAGAGATTTAAAAAAACATTATTTCAACTTTATGGGCAACAGTGTAAACTGCCTTTACGTCAACGTGAATCAATATTCCAAGCTTCCATCTGTTTCTCGCGAATTCACTCTCATCAATATTCTTGGGTGTTTTTTTTCTTCAATAAGACATTAAAAACATAAATCATTAAAGGAAGGTCATTAGCATACATTCTAAATCAATAATGAGGGATGAAAAGGTGTATAACGGCCCACGATAGTTGCTACGAGACGATGCGATTTGTGTTGTAAACTACAAGTATAGAGGGCCAAATAGGTATGTTCGATATGCACTGGATAACAACGAGAGATTTTGAATGGTGGCGGGGGAAGGGGGGGGGGGAGTATACTGTACAACGTGGGATTTCGTTGTGCGTTTCTCAGCGCAATGATATATCTTACATGCCGTATGGACTGTGAATTGATGAATGTTGCTATCTATCATGGTGTCCGAGATAACTGAGCACGCAGAAATACCGCGACACCACGTATGGACAAACAGCATAATGACTGTGATGATACTTGGCTCTCCATACAATTTCTTTTTTTTATTACATTGACATCATAATTGTTTTGCCTTAAAGACGGAATTTAATACGAAATAATCTCTTCACTATCCACAAAAAATGAGGCCCTCAACTGATTTTTTAATTCTAGAATGAGTTAAGAATTCGTATTACGAAATGAACACCCTTTGCATATGCTGGATACAGTAATCAACTGCTTATTTAACTCCGATACGTTCAGCCTCTATCCATGCAACAAATTTCGCAAATTACCTCAGGTTTGGGGCTATATGATAGCCCCATCAGCTTGATTTCACTTCAACTTAACAGTGATTTCCTGCTATGAGTTCACGCTCGCTAGATTTTGACCAGTCGTAGTGAACATAGAACGTGATTGGGATAAAGAGAGATAGTGCCAACTACTTTCTTTAATCCAGAAGAGCGGAACCTAACTTTTAGGAGTGGAATATGAATCAATCCCTTTGGAGTTGAATCCATTCGAATTGAAAGTGGAATCTACTGAAAAATAAAGATGGAAGAACTCTTCTGAGAGTCAATTCCACTATCTTGAGCTGATTCCAGGGGGGTGTTTCACAAAGACTAAAATCGACTTTAAGTTGTACTTAACTATGGCAGGCCGTTCATGCCACTGTTTGCTCTCACCATTATGACCTTTAGATAATATTTTTTCCTTCAATAATGAATTATCAAAAAATGTAAATTCTGTAGATTTGTGATTTGTATGTCTTTTGAGAGACCAATGCCAGTAAATGGTGAGAGCAAGCAGTGGCATGAACGGCCTGCCAAAGTTTAACAATGTTTCCAGTTTTACAAATCTGAGATGCAAGGCCTTGCGTGTTATTAGTGTATGTGATATGGTGTAATATTGAAGCCCTAAACCAAATTGCGCTTCAAAATGATCATGAATGAAGTGCCTCACAAAAGTAAAAATCTTTGAGTGACCGGTTTTACCATACTCATTTCCCCCAATAGACTGTAGTGTTAAAACCGTTGGGAAAACGGTTTTTTAAATTTCGATTGCTAATCATAAATATCTTAATAATCAGACAGGCGACCGGCTTGTAAACGTCATGGGATTCCTGACTGACCTAAAGGTTTATAATTATGATTGCAGCATGAGCTAAATCCAGGATTTTGTTTAGAATCTGAGGCCAAGATACCCAATCCCTTTGAAGTCGATCTTAGTCTTTGTGAAACATTCCCCTGATTGTACGAAACATGCTCCCGTAAGAGAGGGGGTGAAGGAAAGGAGGAAGGGAGATTAAGAGAGAGAGAGAGCGTCCGTGTGTGTGTATGTGTGTTTGAGTGAGTGTGTGAGTGAGAGAGAGAGAGGGAGAGAGAGAGAGAGAGAGAAAGTGAAAGATACTTTGAGAATACCAAGAGTAGTGCTATAAGCTGTTTCTTTGTAGTTGAAGAAGAAGCGTGTCATTAACACCGATATCCCTATTTGTCGTTGAAGGTATTATTTCTACGTATACAACAAATAATGGTTAGTAAAAAAAAGGTATGCGATCGCCATGACCCAATGAAACAGTAATTGAATAACTAATTCAGTGCTCGCCTGCTTGTTGATTTAAGTGATATTTTAGCGGTGATTTCCAATTACTAGGGCCATTAGATTGAACTCATCATACGGCTGCTCGCTCTCATTGAACTTCGTAGTTTAATAGGTATTCGTCAGTTGTGGAAGCTTTGTGGAGGGGGTTGGGGGGGGGGGTAGGGAGGAGGATGCCATGACCCGAAACAAATCAAGAACCATGAAAACAAAATGACCATCTCTTAATCATGGGTTGGGGAAACAAGTGCATGATCGTCACCCCCACCAAAGTTGAATAGTATCTGAGCCTTATTAAAATATTCATAAAAGATGAGAATATTTTAATGTCCATCGGGCCACTTCATCAATTATGACTGTATAGCCAGGCACGTAGCCAGGGGGCACGGGGGCACGTACCCACAAATTTTTTCCAAGATCATACACGCTTCCTCATATAGACCACTCCCCAGGACGTCGATCAATTACATGTATGTGCCCCCAAACATCAAACTCTGGCTACGGCGCTGTGTATAGCAAACTGTATAGGATTTAATATATTCCAGAGATTAACAATTGAGGATAAAATTGCCTACTCTTACATTTCCAGCTATAAAAAAGGAGATCATAAACGTAATCGCAATATCAATCAAGAAATCAACTCAGGAGCAATTCAATCCCCTATTACAGGGGTTCTCAAACTTTTTATTTGACGGTCCAGGGGGGTGTTTCACAAAGATCCTAGGTTGAACTTATCTCTAAGTTGGACTTAACAATTATGGAAAGCCGTTAGCATCTATGAAAATATTTTGTATAAATATTTTTTAAACATTTTGATTCAAATCATTCATATTTTCTATTATCAAGGAGATTTCATGTACTTGATGTGGAATTTATAAAAAGTCTAAAATACTTGAATTTTCGCTTTTGATATATTTTATCTTAAGGCTACAAATGGCTCTCCATAATTTCTAAGTCCAACTTAGTTTGTGAAACACCCCCAGATGTGATTTCTATGAAAGCTGTAAGGTCCGAAACACGAGATGCCATTCGCCTGAAAATTATTATGGTCGATCGTATACTTCAACTTAAGTAGAACAACGTACAATATGATTGCTAGAAAGCCGGGCACGACTCAAGCATTACTCAATTTTGTTTCAGACTTAGAAAATCTACTCCTGAATTTTACAGTAATGACACTTGTAGACTGAAGATAACGAGACTTGTTTTGGGTCTATATCTTCTGATCCAAGGAGAATTGTTACAGTTTTAAACAACAGAGCCGACAGTGCCTCCTCGTTTAAATAGAGTTTCCTGAAAAAGAACACCTAATTTTCTGGAATTTTGAGGAATTTTCTTAAAACTTTCAAAATGCCTCTTACGTGGATTTTTTTATTTGGATGAATTGCTATGACGTTTGAATATATATATATATATATATATATATATATATATATATATATATATATATATATATATATATATATGAATTATTTAGTGGGCTTATTTTGCTTTCTAATGGATCCGTACAACATGACAGAGCTTGAGGGGCATGGCAGAGCCCCAGCCGGGGGTTCCGGGGCGGAGCCCCAGGATGCTGTCGAATTGGGGGTCTATTTTTAGTTGAACTGTACTTAAAAATCTTATGCTTTGTTAAAGAATAATGTGATTTAACAGTTGTTGTTCTCCCGCCTTTATCCCGATATGAATTTCTTGCCAGTGTAGATTTTTAACGCTGATAAAGCAAAAAGGTCACCGCAGTCCTTCCAAATATTTGCTACCTTCTCACAGGTAAAAAACAGATGTTCATAAGTCTCTTCGTGGTTATTGCAAAAGGAGCAAAGATTGCTCACTGCATGTTTGGAAGTGTATAGATGCTTATTTGTATAAATTAAATTATATAACATTTTATATTGAAATTCCCTCAGTTTTCTGTCCAGAGTGGATTTTCGGGGGTCTTAAGAAAATTGTTCTCGTGTCATTTTCGACCATAATATGTATGTTCTAAGTTGCATGTAGCATAAGATTTTTCCGTTCTCATCTTTAACAATGTACTATAAATATATTTTGATGTTATGCCTTGCAAAGAGTGGGGTTTTCCGTTCATAACAAATTCTAAACTTAATTCGGTATACTCACAAGGATGTTCATATATATTAAAAAGAGCCTTCAAAAAGCCTTCATATAACTGTTTAATAATATTTATTTCAATGTTGTTTAAACCCATTTTCTTAAATTCTGTGATAGATTTTAATTCACCTTTCCTATCAACAATATGATGTATTTTAAAAACTTTAGTGCCTGTCAGACGAGTAGCAGCTCTCTGAGAACTCGAAATCTACAGCTTTGAAAATCGGGAGTTGTCGACCTAAAAACTAGCTATCGAATTGATGACATCGTCATAATATGTGGAGTACTCATAATCACAATGACTTTGCATCAATTAAGCACGGATCATCGCCTCAGCTATATACACTGTAGGTGAACCGAGGTTCACATGTTATGTCGTCACTGTAACTTCGGCAAATTTGACCCCTGTTTACCTGTAATTTGGAGAGGTGCTGAAAATAAGGTTTTAATTCGCTTTTGTGCAATACTGGAAAGGAAAATATTTTGAATTTCTTTATAATTGTATGCTATGTTCATTCAGCTTTCCATTGATATAAAGTCGTATTTTCATCGGACAGGGTCTTTGAATACAATTTTATGAGATGGAATGTTCAATCTGAGGGCTTTTTGTGCTCTTTGAAAGGATGGATTAGAGTTTTTAACTCTCTTGAAAGCCAATAGCCCTTTCGTTTGATTTAGAAATAAACTCTAATCCATCCCTTGATATTTAAAATGCACTGCCCCTATTGTGTGCTCTTTTTAAAGAGCACAAAAAAGCCCTCAGATTAGGCAGCAGGTAGCAGTACACGTTGATGCAGGCAATTACGCATAACTTGCGCTGGGATTTGGTTTCCATCCTATCTAATACGTTGCCGACCGTTACTCGGAGTAGCAATTTTTATTTTATTAGTATATTTCTTCTTTTCTTCCCCTTCTCTTTCTTTTTCCTTTTCCTCTCTTCTTTTCATTTTCTCTTTTTTCCCCCTTTTCTTTATTTTTTTTAGGCCGCCATAAAGAGGGGACCGCGGCTAATTCGGCCCTCACCTGGAACCGCCACTGTTTCTAGAGCTAAACAAATAAAATAGTGAAAGTGTTCACTTTTCAGGATTTCTTACATTCCTTAAGATTTTTTAATTTGTTCTTTAAAAATCCTTTAAAATTCCTTGACACTATCAAAATTCGGTATTTTCCTTATAATATGGCAAGTGTCTGAGGCGGTCCGGATTGGCATGCCCTGCGGTCCGGATGTGGACCACGGTCCGGACTTTGAGAAGCCCTGCCCTATTGTATATCTCATGTTTTGATTACGAAATTATTAATGTTCGTACATTTCAAAAGGGGATGGAAATTTACAAAGCTATTTTAATTGCCTTAACTGATGATTCGAAAGTCTTTGCGATCTTGTTCATTGCACATCAACCCCTTTCATTGTAACAAATTTGAATTTAAGTTAAAGCCAGTTTAAAGGGAAAAACATACTACTCAAAAGAGCAGAATGAGCGAGTTGACTTCATCAATTGAAATACCATCAAAACTGAATTAACGCGCATTTGATTCTCAACACATAACACAAATTATTATATCACATCTATAAACTAGGGAAAGTACATCAATTTCATAGTTTTTTATAAAATTTGCTGACTAAGAGGCTGTTCACACCGCAAGGGGGGACCGTTGGCGGACCGTGGCTCGCGCTATCGTAGCGCGACCCACGGTCCGCCCATTGGCATTCGCCGGATTCACACCGTAGTGAGATAGCGCGGTCTATCGTAGCACCCCCTTTTTTGAGAGGTCCTGTTGCCATGACGCGTGACGTCATGAGGTCAGAGCGGTCAAAGATTTCGCGCGCTATTACGAACCCGTAGTTGAGTTGATGCATATTTTCACACAAGAGGGACTTTAATAGAATGAGTATAAAATTCCCCGCGTGTGGAACGATGACTTCCGGCGTGCTATCGTAGCTCGGGTTCACACCGGCAGAGATAGCGCGGTCTAGCGAGCGCTATCTCTCGTGGACCACCCCCAAGAGGTGGTCCAGTGGCACGCCGTTTTGGCTCGCCGTGGCTCGCTGTTGGGCGGACCGAAACGACGTTGTACCTTCCACACCGCAGAGATAGCGCGGTCTAGCGCGCGCTAGACCGCGCTATATCTGCCGGTCTGAACAGCCTCTAGGAGGCTGTTCACACCGCAAGGGGGGGACCGTGGGCGGACCGTGGATCGCGCTATCGTAGCGCGACCTACGGTCCATCCATTGGCATTCGCCGGATTCACACCGCAGTGAGATAGCGCGGTCTATCGTAGCACCCCCTTTTTGAGAGGTCCTGTTGCCATGACGCGTGACGTCATGACGTCAGAGCGGTCAAAGATTTCGCGCGCTATTACGAACCCGTAGTTGAGTTGATGCATATTTTCACACAAGAGGGACTTTAATAGAATGAGTATAAAATTCCCCGCGTGTAGAACAATGAGGCTGTTCACACCGCAAGGGGGGACCGTGGGCGGACCGTGGATCGCGCTATCGTAGCGCGACCCACGGTCCGCCCATTGGCATTCGCCGGATTCACACCGCAGTGAGATAGCGCGGTCTATCGTAGCACCCCCTTTTTTGAGAGGCCCTGTGGCCATGGCGCGTGACGTCATGAGGTCAGAGCGGTCAAAGATTTCGCGCGCTATTACGAACCCGTAGTTGAGTTGATGCATATTTTCACACAAGAGGGACTTTAATAGAATGAGTATAAAATTCCCCGCGTGTAGAACGATGACTTCCGGCATGCTATCGTAGCTCGGGTTCACACCGGCAGAGATAGCGCGGTCTAGCGAGCGCTAGACCGCGCTATCTCTCGTGGACCACCCCCAAGAGGTGGTCCAGTGGCACGCCGTTTTGGCTCGCCATGGCTCGCTGTTGGGCTGACCGTAACGACGTTGTACCTTCCACACCGCAGAGATAGCGCGGTCTAGCGCGCGCTAGACCGCGCTATCTATGCCGGTGTGAACAGCCTCAATGACTTCCGGCGTGCTATCGTAGCTCTGGTTCACACCGGCAGAGATAGCGCGGTATAGCGAGCGCTAGACCCCGCTCTCTCTCGTGGACCACCCCCAAGAGGTGGTCCAGTGGCACGCCCTTTTGGCTCGCCGTGGCTCGCTGTTGGGCGGACCGAAACGACGTTGTACCTTCCACACCGCAGAGATAGCGCGGTCTAGCGCGCGCTAGACCGCGCTATCTCTGCCGGTGTGAACAGCCTCTAAGTCTCTGGTGGGGGGATAATAGTTATCAAACGTGTCCCAGTTGCATATTCAATACTGATTAAAGGACTCAGCGATAAACTCATGAAGATTGATTCTTAAAATTCCCCATCCATATACTATAAATAGTTTCATCCCTTGCAAATTTTCTGAAAATTAACAAAATATTAAATCTTCAAGGCTGTGTACGTGTAGGTTCAAATATATCCTAGATTACTTCATAAAAGTTCCGACAATGCATCAATTGAAATTAATTATAGAAAATAATTTTTCCCCTTATTCTAATATTTTCTCGAAAGGTTGATTGATTGAAAAGAATTATCATGATTATAATGCCCCCTTTCTGAAGACACTTATCCTAGTTGGCAGTACAAATATTATAGGAAAGCAAAACATACACGCTTCGAAATAAGATTTTTACCTTTTTTTCCCCCAGAAAACGGCGAGTTGTGTGAGGTTACAGAGCCCGACTGGTGCCATTCTTGCTATAAATCCCAATTTAAAATTATTTTGCCTTAAAGGTACTATGTCCCATTTGCAGGCCAAAAAATGAAAAGGTTAAATTCCAACGGCATTTGAAAGACAAAACTAATTTAGAACTTCCCTAAAAAAAGGGGGGCTTGAAAATGTCTTTAAGTGGGAAAATAACGACTATTAGTTGTCGAATCGACTTAGGAGCTATAGAGCCAGTAAGTAATAGTCTGATTTTTCAGACCATTGTACCGAATGGTCGTACGTTTTATGCTGCGCAAAGATTCAATCAGTTTAATTTTGGCCATTACAAGAAGTGGGTTATTGATGTAGACAAATGCTCATGTACCCTTTACAGCTCATTTTATGTATGTTATTACAAAAGATGAAAAAGCCAGTCAGTCACTCAATAGTGTCTGACAGTGAAGTCTAGCAAGTAAACGGGTTTCCTTGCATAATTTGAATATTAGGACACTGCTAACGTTTAAATTTCACAGATAGGACATACATGACATATTCATAATTCCCGCAAAGTTCTACAGAATTTGATGTTGGCTGCAAAAGGGACATAGTATCTTTAAAATTGAGATAATACATCGTTACGCCCCATTCTTCATACAATGTTAAATTAAGTTCAAACAAATCAGAGAGATAGACAGAGAGACAGAGAGAGGGAGAGAGAGAGAGAGAGAGAGAAAGAGAGAGGGGGGCATATAAAAAGAGTAGAACGAGTTATGTACATGTTTTAAAGAAATGTTTTTGCTATATACGACATTTTTAAAATGTTCTATATTGATAAAAAACGCCTTCCTGACTACGAGAAAACAACAATTTCACAGATAGGACATACATGACATATTTATAATTCCTGCAAAGTTCTACAGAATTTGATGTTGGCTGCAAAAGGGACATAGTATCTGTAAGATTGTATTGATCGGCTCACAGGAATTTGCTGGAAATAATGACAAGGCCCATAATTCTAGAGAAATCTCCGGTCATCTAAAGATCTCCCTTTCTTTTCTTTTTTCATTAATTAGAATGATATGAAATGACATTTCTAAGTCTCCCCTTGACCTATTTCGTCATAGAAAATAAAGATGTCATTAGATCGTAAACGTCAGTTGTCATTTTTGTCAGATATCTCAGAAATGAGAGAAAGAGATGGAAGGATGGATGGAGTGAGTGAGGGA
This sequence comes from Mesocentrotus franciscanus, assembly GCA_037976565.1. Classification (NCBI taxonomy): domain Eukaryota; kingdom Metazoa; phylum Echinodermata; class Echinoidea; order Camarodonta; family Strongylocentrotidae; genus Mesocentrotus; species Mesocentrotus franciscanus. The sequence continues at coordinate 8,738,505 of CP137682.1, read as the reverse complement.
GAGAGAGAGATAGAGAGAGAGACAACCCGATATACTATTACAAGCAGATGCTAACACTTCACATTTCGCCTTCGCATCTCCTATTACATCACTCGATGTGTAACATATGGTAACGAAGTTCAAGGGAATTAGTATACATAAATTTCCATACTACCAATATCCAATGCATGCAATAGAACTATCATGATCCATTGTGCTAAAAATAATACAGTTTATCAATGATAGTATTCGCTAAAATAGGGAATGTTTTCGTTCTAAAATGTTTAAGGTTTAAACACAATGTAACTTTCCCTAAACGATGTCGATAGGATTAATTCTACCGGTGTATGCGCCTTGAAGACTGACCGAACAAAATAAGGGATAACAATTATGTTGTTTAAAGATACTATGTCCCATTTGCAGCCAACATCAAATTATGTAGAACTTTGCAGGAACTATGAATATGTCACGTATGTCCTATCTGTGAAATTTAAACGTTAGCAGTGTCCTAGTATTCACATTATGCAAGGAAACCCGTTTACTTTCTAGACTTCACTGTCAGACACTATTGAGTGACTGATTTACTTCTTTTGTTCTTTGGTAATAACATACATAAAATGAGGTGTAACAGGTACATGAGCATTTGTCTACATCAATAACCCATTTCTTGTAATGGCCAAAATTAAACTGATTGAATCTTTGCGCAACAAAAAACGTACGACCGTTCGGTACAAGGGTCTGAAAATCAGACCATTACTAAAATGATTGCAATCACTTACGACGATTCGACAACTAACGGTGTTATTTTCCCACAAAAAGACATTTTCAAGCCTTTTCGTTTTGAGGGAAGTTCTAAATTAGTATTATCTTTCAAATGCCGGTAGAATTTAACCTTTTCATTTTTGTTGGCCTGCAAATGGGACAGAACCTACAATACAACTTACAGTGACTCTACGGCATACGGGGCTGCCAATGTACAATTCGCCCCCATGTCTTGGATGGAATCCGCCCCCTGGTTATCAAAGTATGGACACGCCACTAAAACGTGTTTTCTTCACTCTGCTAACAAAAAATACAATATCGGCATTCTGATCAGAAATAATTTCCTTAATTTAATTTAATATCGGAATTCTTATCAGCAATAGTTCCTTTATTTCATTCAATATAATTTTATGACAATATCGGCATTCTTATCAGCAATAATTTCCTTTATTTAATTCAATATAATTTTTATAACAATATTTCCGTTATACTATTCTTTTTTCTTCTAAGACGTACCTTTTATGCCCTGCATCTACCAGTAATTTGATTTGCCCTGGGCTATTGTGCCTTCTTTGTTGTGCAAGCCTGATCAATAAAGTGATGCTTTTAAAAAATTGCAAATTAGTGACATATAGTGATCACACTGTTGCTATAGTTCGGATGAATAGATACCTCTTTAAAAGTGAACATTCCTAAACTGTACTTTGTAATGCCCTTTGGAAAAAATGGTAAATCTAATTCACTTTCTACTCAAATCAAAAGACGAATGTTGTAAGCGATCGACATTATATATACGCTAAACAACTTGCCCACTCGAGCATCATTTTAACTCTGTTGTGATAACACGCGTTTTGGCGGGTTAACTTATTCAATTTTGCTCCCCAATTCACGGTGAATTGCATTAAGATTTAAACAGCAAAATAAATCGTAGCGCTTCATCTTTTAACTTTCGCAAGTGGTTGTCGTAAAGATTTGTTCAATAAAGCGCCCCTGTACATTGCATCGAAAATATAATTTGCTAGATACATGCATTTTTGCCTCTTCAACCATTACTGCGTTTTTCGTTTTCTTTTTGTTTGTTTTGTTAGCATTTTGATTCGTATTTTTTCGAGCCCAAATCTATGATACATCACTTGTTTTGATAATATAATTATACTTACGCGAAAAATGACCCATGAATTGTCATGATTAAATAAGAGAATTTTGAAAAGACATAAAAGATCCCCCATCATATCCCCACCAAAAGTAGAAAAAAATAAGAAAGCAAGCAAAAAGGAAAATTTAAAGAAATATAGCAAAGGAAAGAAAGAAAGGAAGGAAGGAGGAAAGAAAACATTCACCGGAACTTCTGACGCACATACCAGTTCATACGCATATGCTTTTCAAACGGATTTAAGCCCCTTATCTTTCATTAATTTTACTCAAAAGTCAAGGAGACCATTAAATATAATCTTTTGTAAAAAAAGAAAAAAAAGAGAAAAAAGTAAAATGTAAACCTAATTTTGGTGAAACATCAATAAATTTAGCTCATTTCAGTTCAGCCTTATAGGTATTGTAGAGGAATTAAGATACAAAAAAAGAAAACAAAAACGAATAACGAAAGAAAGAAAGAAATGAATAAAGAAATAAAGAAAGCAAAAAGAAAGACATAAAGAAATAAAAAAATCAACCAATATGCTTTATCAGATAATATCACTACGTAATAATATTTGTAAGGTCAAGGTACTTTTGTTTTACAATAGAAAAATAATGGTGACTGATTTCATTGGGTTAGTTACGAGTACGACTCTTAGAAAGGTCAAAATATATCTCTTTCCGTCTTAATCCGAATTAATACGACATTATAGAATGAGTAGATTATCATTAAGACCATTAAGCATTCAAAATTTCAATGGAATAATTCGAACATCTCATTCCACTGGAATGTCGACATAATTATGTATGATTATATAGTTTCAGGTAATCCGAATATAAGGCATTACACAGTTGTTAAGTACAAGGAGGTTGACGCCATAATCCTGTTATTCCGCTGTCGAACCTGTGATCTTGTCAATTTCTCAGGATGCTATTCAATCGGTCTTTGAATTTGATCTTATTTCTGAGGATTTTGTACGAAGAGAACTGCACTCAGTTCAGATTAATAAGGCAACTGGCATAGAGGGGCTTAGTGCACGCCTCCTGAAGTTGGCCACACCTGTTATTTGTACACCTATTACTCATCTGTTTAACCTTTCTCTGCAAACCAGCCAAATTCCAGCCGACTGGAAGCAAGCACGAGTTACCCCAATTCACAAGGGTGGGAATAGGGACGATGTTAACAACTATCGTCCCATATCTGTAATACCGTCCATTTTGAAAATATTAGAAAAGGCAGTTAACGTGCAACTTCGAGACTATCTGTCAGATAATAATTTCCTAACCCCTCACCAATCTGGATTTAGGAAAGGTTATTCAAACAACACCGTACTTGCATTTTTTAGCAATTATTTGTTGACTAACATGGATAACGGTAGAATAACTGGAATAGTCTTTCTTGACATACGAAAGGCATTAGACGCTTTTAATCATAGGTTATTATTAGATAAGTTACAACTGTATGGCATTACGGGATAAGCATTATCATGGTTCGAATCATATCTTTTACACCGGGCACAATGTACCTCCTTACTAGGTAAAACATCCGACTTGCTAATGTTAAAATCTGGAGTCCCCCAGGGATCCATATTGCGGCCCCTCCTTTTCACTCTTTTCATGAACGATCTTCCATCAGTCATCGAGCACGGTAAAGTGATTAGGTATGCAGATGACACTGCCCTTATGTTCAGTTCTTCCAATCCAAGGGAAATTGAAACATGTCTTAATCATGATATGGATTGTGTGAAAAAGTGGTTGGAAGAAACCATCTTACCCTGAATACGGACAAATCATGCTTCATGATTTTTCGAACACCGCAGAAATTGCTGAACTTGCAATACACACCAATCGATATAAAAGTTTCTAATGTACCAATCAAGCAAGTTCAACATGTAAAATATATGGGAGTTTGGTTAGACCAGCACATGACTTGGCAGGATTATGTGAAATACAGTTCAAATAAAATCGCCTCTAGGTTGGCCCTACTTCGTAGAGTCAGGAAATATCTTACAATTGATAGTGCCAAACTACTTGCCAATTCTCTTCTCCTTCCATACTATGACTACTGTAGTGTCTCATGGAGTAATTGCAGAATTGTCCTTAAAATAAACACATTGATTTCCACCTCCGAAATGTTCAGTACCCTGAAATGGACTGATATGGACAAAAGATGGGAGTTCCAGAAAAGTAAACTAATGTATGATATTATGAATAATATTGCCATTTCATAGTTATATGATATGTTCACCCTGTCCGCCCATACTCATAGATACAAAACAAGGAATTCTGAAAATTTGGGCGTTATTATTCCAAGAATTAAAACAGAATGTGGAAAACGTGCTTCGTCAGTTGATGGTGCTCTTCTGTGGAATAGCCTACCCCACTCAGTGCGAATTGCTCAGACCAAGGATGCACTTTGTTCTCTATATTTTAAGTAGTGATGTTAAAGATTGATTTGCCTTTCTTTCTTTCTTTCGTGAATATTTACATACATTTCTCAATATGATAATAGATTATAATTTGAACAGATCATTGATAATAATCAGTGTATACGTTAATTTGAAATCTTTATCGATTTATAACTGCTCATGGAAAATTATCATTCTTACTACGGCTTTGTTTATTATTCACTCTTATTGTTTATTTATTTTCTGTTATATGTTACTATGTATTAATGTTTTCGATGATGTTCATATACGTTGCATTTGTTTACAGGGCCCCCTGGAAAACAGTACTTTGATTACTGATGGGGCAACCCTGTTTGAATAAAAACGGAATAAATAAATAAATAAAAAAGGTCAAAAGGACTTTGCTTTTTACAATTCTCTCCAAAGACAGGGAGAGAGAAGAAAGAGAGAGAGGGAAAAAAGTTGAGTAACCTTTCGCGTTTATTCCTGTATCAGTTTTTTGTCTACTTTCAAAGCAATATCCACGTTGTAGATCTGGGGGGTGTTTCACAAAGACTAAGATCGACTTTAAGTTGGACTTAAGTATAACAGGCCGTTCATGCCATTGGTTGCTATCCCAATTGGTCTCTAAATTATAATCTTTAGATAATATTTTTTCCTTCAATAATGAATTATCAAAAATGTAAGTTTTGTAGATTTTTACCATGATTTGTACATCCCTTGAGAGACCAATGCCAGTAAATAATGATAGCAAATAATGGCATGAACGGCCTGTTATACTTAAGTCCAACTTAAAGTCGATCTTAGTCTTTGTGAAACACCCCCCAGGATGAACTCTGTAAGCAAATATGGTTAAATTTGTTATACCGAACACCTTAAATATGTTTTACATTCTTTTCACTTTTTCTTAGTCATTGGTATCTGCGACAAAAACTATTATGCCATTTACTAGTTCATAGTATAGCAGGCAGCCGATGTTATACGGAATTTTTACAATTTTTTTCTTCTCATTCATCTATATTGTCTCATACTGGATTCAGGAGAGACGGTCTTCAGATTAAACAATTGGTGATAGAATCTAGAGGATTAATTATTTATCTAACCTCAATCAGAATTTCAATCCGCCAGGTTGATATTGTATTATCCATGTTGACATTGATACAGGAGAGACGGTATTCAGATTAAACAATTGGTGATAGAAGCTAGAGGATTAATTATTTATCTAACCTCAATCAGAATTTCAATCCGCCAGGTTGATATTGTATTATCCATGTTGACATTGATACAGGAGAGACGGTATTCAGATTAAACAATTGGTGATAGAATCTAGAGGATTAATTATTTATCTAACCTCAATCAGAATTTCAATCCGCCGGGTTGATATTGTATTATCCATGTTGACGTGGATACAGGAGAGACGGTATTCAGATTAAACAATGGGTGATATACTAATTGCTATCTACAGTGAATAATATATTGCAGGTAGTGAGGTACATGTAACTAGGCATTGTGCTTCAACTTATCTCCGTCATAAGTGGGATTCCAGAAAAGGCAGAAACACAACCATCGAGAAAAACTGTGAAAACTTGGAGAATTAACTCTGTCTGAGGGAGAATGGGGGAGTGGGAGGATGTAAGAGAGAGAGACGGGGGAGGAGGGAGAGAGGAAAAGGGGAGAGAGTAAAGGAGAGAGAGAGAGAGAGAGAGAGGGAGAACGAGAAAGAGAGAGAAAGAGAGAGAGAGATAGAGGGAACCAGAAAGAGAGAGAAAGGTAGAAAGTAAGAGAGAGAGAGAGAGATAGAAAGAGGGAGAAGTGGGTCCTAGACTCTCTCTCTCTCTCTCTCTCTCCTCAAGTAAATAATCTACAACGGAATATTTTCATTGATTTGTTTAGGTATCTTTCATAAAGACGTAGGACGTTTCCCCTTTTCTTCTTCTAATTGGGCGAATTGATCACAGAGGCATGATTTATTTCCTTAATATATTGTCGTCAAAGGTACAATAGAATAAAGAATTCAGTGTTCGGCGGATATGCTCAAATCTATCCTGAAATGCTTGGAAAATGGCAAAGGTTCAAACAAAAGGATTTCCGTGTTGAAGGTGGTGAAAGAGAAGTCATCTTGATCGTCGTTACTAAAAATCAAAAGAAATAAGAAAAAACCCATTTGAAATGTTGAAACATATTATCTAAGATGTGCCTTAAACGCAATCCAATAAAATCTACAATCCTTCAGCTTTGCTGTTTTCGAAATTATGTTCATAATTCATCATACTCCGCCACGTATGGGACATTGATTAACCAAGAACTTATCACTTTCTATTCATTGTCATGGCTTCCAAGAGGAAAATTATGATTTTGTTATTGTTACATTAATATCATTTTATTGCTACATTAATAGAATGTCGTATTTTTCTAATGTCACTGTTTATTAAAGTTCAAAAAGAATGTTAAACACCCAACAATTCGTCACAGGCTAATAGTTAGGTGACTCTTGAAGAACGGGAATTGTTATGTTACGGAGTAAGTTATTTTGATAAATTAAGATGAATCCATTGGCAAATCTGCTGAAAATGTGTTGGAATGATTGCCTTCGGCTATTTTATCCCATAATAATGCTTAAAAAGCGCTATCTTTTTTACCAATATGGTTACATTCTGAAGTGTAATACGCAGAATGCATTTTTATTTCTACTGTGAAAAATGTCCATGAAGCAAAATCATTTTTCAAAATAAAAGCAGTAAAACTCTCCACCGTGGTACATCATGACACACACACACACACACACACACGCACACACTGCCCACCCACACCCTCTTCCCTAAAACCAAAGACGTAGTCAAAAAGCAATTAAATAGCAATAGCAATTTATTACCCTTCGCATTTACTTTCCAAGATACGTTAGGCATTCCTGCTCTTTCTAATAACTTCCACCCCCTCCAATAAATTCTGATTTATCTCCCGTTTCCCCGTAATGTATATTTACTGGCATCAAAAGCAGGTGGTCTTCCTTCATTGTACCTGATATAAATTGACGTCTTCTACCGGAGTTCATGAGTGTTTTATTCGGAAAGTTATCAGGTTATATATAGATATTAAGGGGATGAGGGGGGGGGGTGAAGTTAGCTATAAACTTGATTGATTTATTCAACCTCTTTGATCAGTTGATTTATTTTTAAAAATCAGCAAAATACCTTTTTTATTTTGTTAAACCGATCCAAATACAGTGTAGGTTTCAAACACTTCCTTTGCTGATTTAGTTTTTTTTCTTCTAATTTAGGAGAAGAAATTTATACCAAATCAAAAAACAACAATATTAAACTTATTTTACACAAACATGACATAACTAAATACAAAATAATAATAATAATAACAAAGCGGCTTGCACAGTAACATATATTAAACTATTATGTCTCGTTTCATTCTTTTAAATAAGGAATAACAAATGATACACCCACTTGTCCCATCTATCCTTTATAAAGTCAACGACCTGTCAAGACCTGAAAGGATTTCCTCTCCAAATTCTGCGGTAAAGGGGATATTGCTGCTTCACGTTTAACATCCCATAATTGCTTGTAGTGACACTGCCTACTGAGGAATATCACCGTATAGTACTCATCCACTTACCCCATTCGCGTATCCAGACTTGTTGAAAAGGAGGAGGGGGCACAGACGGTGGTAGGGTGGGAGGGGGGCCGGTGTCAAACAAAATCACACACAGTCACACAGTTACGCACAGGGGCAGGGTTTAGGTCTTGACCTATTATGGGGGCGTTGCAAGAAAGTTGCAATCAATTGCAAATCCCCCAAATAAAGCGTAAGTCTTGCAAATTTGCAATTGATCGCACTATGAACTAAACTTTCTTGCAACGCCCCATTAGTAAGAGAGAGAGAGAGAGGGGGAATAAAAGCTAGATCTAGTTAACTTAATTTAATTGTTAAAACTTGGATCCTAACAAAATCCTTGGAAATTTAGGAGACAAGTGGGGCGTTGCAAGAACGTTCAGTTGCAATCGATTGCAAATATCAGTTGCAAATTTTGCAACTTGCAATCAATCGCAACTTTCTTGCAACGCCCCTTTAGATACATAGATGACCGTTTTCAGCGGATTTATGGGGGGCGGCATCGCCCCAGGTGCCCTTTGCCTAAGCCTATGGTGTACCCTTATCTCTATTCCACTCATGCGCCTATCCGTAAGTTCCATTAATTCAGAGAAGGGTCGAAAAGTGCCACGCTTTATCAAAGTGATGTCCACTCACAGATATCTCACGGGGATAAATGGATACACATAAAACCCACAGTGACGATTAGCTTACATTAAAATTAGTGCTATTGGGGACACTCAAGCCATAAACAGATAGCTTTAAGGGTCATCTTGGAGAGGAATGGAAACGCAATCACATCTCCCATTACTAAATAGAATATTACAAACAACACTTTTGGTCATATTCTTCAATTTGAGCCTTATGTTACCCCGAGTCTCAAATTAGCGATAATTTAGGGCAGGCCTACGCTGTCCCATCGCGAAGTTGAAAGTAACTTGACAAGCTTTAGGCCAACTGACCTGATTTATATCACACGACGCGCCTTCTATCTTTGTTAGAAAGCTCCGATGATTTGTTTTTCTTTTGAAAAGCCATTAATACCCTTGATTCGGCTGTATTTGCAATTCTCTGTTCCTACTAACAAGGGCTTGAATAGTCTTTCTTTATACTAATGTAATAATTGTGATGTTTCTTATACTTACGATAGTGGAATGATATGAATTACTAAATTATTTTTTTCTCCATATGAAGTGTATATTAATGATGGAGATTGTAATCAATCGTTCTATTCTGTTTCTCCAAGCCGTTTGAAACAGAATTATGATCGGTTGTTCGACCACTTTCATATTTTATTCAAAAATGAGAATAACATCGATCTTACCGCTTATCATAAATATTTATGATAATATTCTGGCAGCTATCAGTATTGTTATAGGGAACTTGGGACCGATGCTTTAAAATGAAAGTTGATCATGCAAAGTAATATTTGAATCAGGATCGTCAAAAAGGACACAGTCCAAGGTTTATGTTTCGATGGCAATGATTTACAAGTGGATACACATCAAAGCAGAGCACTCGAAATCGTTTACAATGCCTTTTGAAGTGCCCTGTTGTGATCTGCCCTGCAGGAAACGTTTGGAGCATGGTTATTATGGTCAATAGGATTCATGAACTGCGCTAATTACCTTCCTCATCGAATTCGGGGGATATACAATATTTTTTTTAATAAACGGAACTTTAAAATAAAAATCGTGTCTCTGATTTACTCAGCGTCGTGATGTTTTAGCATTGATTGTTAATAAGATGGAACGGTTTGCAAACTGATAATTTGAAGGAGAAAAAACCCACAAAAACACTGTAAGCGCTTTGGGCCTTATGGGAAAAGCGCGGTATAAGTAATAATAATAATAATAATAATAATAATAATAATAATAATAATAATAATAATAATAATAATAATAATAATAATAATAATAATAATAATAATAATAATAATAATAATAATAATAATAATAATAATAATAATAATAATAATAATAATAATAATAATAATAATAATAATAATAATGAAATCGCACTGGGGATAGGGTAATATTTCACTTCTGAACCAAGCTAAGTTAAGTCGATGTAGTTGGGTGGTTGAGGGTGGGGGGTGGCAAATTCATTAGTATTTATAAAATGGTCTATTGGGTTCACCGTTAATGCCGAAATTCTTGGAGGAGGAGAAACTACCCTCTGTGCCCAAGTATCGACGTCCCCTTCTCCGTGATTGATTGATGTTTTATTCTACCCGTCTGCTATTCGCCTGACTGCTAAGAAAACAGGTGTATGGTTGCACCTGTATAACATATTAACCGGTGGGGTTCAAAGCTTTCAGTCCTATCCGAAGGACCGGGTAATGAGGATTGATGCCTTACCAAATGGCACCAGCATATTAACTTGGTTTCGAACCCGGGACCTCACGGTCCAAGAGATAACCGCTCTACCACTGAGACATCCAACCCCATTGGCCCCTGCTGATGAACCGCACCATGGCGTTTCCTAATCTTTCCCAACATTTGTAATCTGTCGTTCCTAATATTAATAAATGAACAACGCTAATTGAGTACCTCATCCAATTTGAAGAAGAAAAAAAAAAGAAGAAAAATATCCTCACCAGGCAATACCCTGTAACAGGATAAGTGGGGGTATCCAGAGAGGGGGGTATGTTTGAGTTTTGTTAACCAACCGAAATTTGCCTTTTCATTATTTTTGTTATGTGTTACCGACTCCTCTTCTCCCTACGCTGGATACACCTTTGCAATAATGTTCCTTTTTCGCTAACTTATGATCGTACACTAGTAATATTTAGCTGAATCTGTACAGTTTGGAGAACAAAACAAGGTGCTCGCTTGTTACACCCAGGCCTCCCTGGAAAAGTAAACAATTCAACAAGCCCATTAGTCATTTGGAAGTAACACAGTAGAGACTTTACAATGTCGGAAATTCTCAAGTAGCCTTCTCACACCGCTCAGTGTAAGCCCCGTAAAGAAAGAAAAAAAAACAAGCCTCACAGAATGGGATATTACTGTCTCATCTTATCAGTACATGTTCATGATCTTCCTGGACAACGTACGACCAGGGACATAATAGAGAAGGACTGGAATCAAGCCCCTCTCCTTTGAACCCATCCTCCACGCCGACACTGCAGAATGTTATCCCAAGTAATCCCAACCAGGGACATGATAGATCATGTCCCTGGTACGACAGAAGCTCAGGTGACAGTTGGTCCGTAGTCGGTAACTTATCGAACTGTACATACAACCCTGGGGCAAACACAGTACCCAACCCTTATGTTCTAAATGAAACACAACTCAAAGTAGAGACACAGAAAATAAGGGTGTGATTGATGTGACGGTTTAATCAGGGAGATCTCCCTGGTTAATCAGGAAGCTGTAATCAAGACTCACTGATTCAACGCACTGTGTTTGCATACATGAACTCGACCAAATCAACAGGGTATCAAGGAATGTGAACATGATTGTGGTAGTGGCACTATAGAGCTATGGGCAAATACAATAGCAATGGCATCTGATCATAATCAGACTTGCGCGATGGGCAGGGACTTAATTAGCATTACATTAAAGATACTATGTCCCTTTTGCAGCCAACATCAAATTGTGTAGAACTTTGAAGGAATTATGAATATGTCATGTATGTCCTATCTGTGAAATTTAAACGTTAGCAGTGTCCTAGTATTCAAATTATGCAAGAAAACCCGTTTACTTTCTAGACTTCACTGTCAGACACTATTGAGTGACTGACTGGCATCTTTTTTTCTTTGGTAATTACATACATAAAATGAGCTGTAACAGGTACATGAGCATTTGTCTACATCAATAACCCACTACTCGTAATGGCCAAAATTAAACTGATTGAATCTTTGTGCAGCACAAAACGTCCGACCATTCGGTACAAGGGTCTGAAAATCAGACTATTACTTAGGTGATTGTAATCACTTTTGTCGATTCGACAACTAATGGTTTGCCACAAAAAACCATTTTCAAACCCTTTCGTTTTGAGGGAAGTTCTAAATAAGTATTGTCTTTCAAATGCCGTTGGAATTTAACCTTTTCATTTTTTAGACCTGCAAATGGGACATAGTATCTTTAAATGAGAGTAATGGTGCTGTCCAATGGCGCCGGCTAAGCCCAACGGGTCCATACCGATTGATTTAAATGTCAAGCGGTGAAAATCTCTCCGGCCGCAAAGATTTTATTTTGTTAAATTTTGCCACCGTGGAGACGTTATTAGGATGGTGGAACGGTAAGAGGTCATTAAGAGAGCGGTTGAACGTGAATAGACTGGTGAGGAGCCGGTATGTAGCTGGTATGAGGCGGTGGGTCACCGTTACGAGGCCGGTATGAACAAGGTAACAACCCGTTGGACAAAATATGTCACGTCGTCACCATTCTCACCGCCTCCACGAACGGGTCCATAACGGCCTCGTACCGGCCCACCGTCCTCTTACCGTCCTCATACCGGGTTCTCGCCGTGTGAGTATAAGCGGTGGCACACGGCGAAAGTTCTGGGCATGCCCACAAATTTCGCCGGGTCTCGCTGGCCACTAACGGGCCCTCACCGTGTTCCACCGTCCGGGGAGAAATGCGAGGAAAAATCTGTATTCCGTATATTGGTATCACGGTGTAATCAACGGAATACAGATTTTCTACAATATTTACTTGTACATTTTGAAGGATACTATGCCTATGCGAGGGAGCATAGCGACCGAGCGAGATGATTTTTGCATTTTTATTAGACTTAACGTTGCACTCTTGGGCCCTCCAGAGCCTAAAAGTGTTTGCAGTCTTTAGTCAGTATTTTCTATTCATTTGGGGGGGGGGCACTTTTTCAAATTTTCCAGGGGAGTGGACATCAAACTTGGTTCTCATCTTTCTACCATGGAACAACTCTGATGGTGATAAACCTGTTGTTTGATGAGGCGTAGACCGGTACGCTAACAACAGTTCTAACAGTTCTAGTATTGTCTCTTTCAGAGACATTTTCCCTTCGATCATAGTATTCTGAATGCTATCGAAACCCTATTGAAACGTTCTACATCCTAGGTAGAAATTCCAGTTGATACCAGTTGAAACCAGTAAGGATTTCCAACTGGTATCTACTGGTTTGAACTGGTCTCAACTGGTACCAGTTAATACCAGTTGATACAATTTGGAAACCAGTAGATGATTACCATTTGATTTACCAGTTGAAAACCAGTAGATGATTACCAGTTGCTTTACCAGTTGAAAACCAGTAGATGATTACCAGTTGCTTTACCAGTTGAAAACCAGTAGATGATTACCATTTGCCAGTTGAAAACCAGTAGATGATTACCATTTGCTTTACCAGTTAAAAACCAGTAGATGATTACCAGTTGCTTTACCAGTTGAAAACCAGTAGATGATTACCAGTTGTTTTACCAGTTGAAAACCAGTAGATGATTACCAGTTGCTTTACCACTTGAAAACCAGTAGATGATTACCAGTTGCTTTACCAGTTGAAAACCAGTAGATGATTACCAGTTGTTTTACCAGTTGAAAACCAGTAGATGATTGCCAGTAAGTTGCTGAAAACCAGTAGATGATTACCAGTTGAAAACCAGTAGATGATTACCAGTTGATTTACCAGTTGAAAACCAGTAGATGATTACCAGTTGATTTACCAGTTGAAAGCCAGTAGATGATTAGCAGTTGATTTACCAGTTGAAAAACCAGTTCATTGTGTCTTATGCATATTCATGATTAATTTGCATGTTTTCACAGAAAATATAATTATCATGATCTGTCAAGCAAATGTTATGATGCACATCAATTTTGTGATTTATATTTTCTTAGTCAATCGTTGACAAATATATTGTATATGTCTGATCATGTTTTTCATCAAATTTAAGACGTAAAAATAGACATATTGATACATGTAATTACTAACCAGGAAACAACATGTGTAATTTTGTATATATATATGTACGAACTCCAGATTTCTAATTTAAAATGGAACTCATCTGTAATCCACTTCAAATGATCTATGTGATGGGGTAATTGCAAGACTTTATATATTATGGTCTAGTTGGTGGTCAGATGCCAATATTGATTATTGATAATCACAATATCAGTTGATTATTGGTCTCAACTGGTATATCAACTGGTAAATCTACTGGTTTTCAACTGGTAAATCAACTGGTAAATCTGGTTTTTCAACTGGTTTGTCAACTGGTCCCAGCTAGCGTTGTCTCAATTTCCATATTAAAAACCAGTTGAATATACTGGTTTCAACTGGTAAATCAACTGGCAATATCAACTGGAAATATCAACTGGTATATCAACTGGTAAATATACTGTTTTTTAACTGGTTTGTCAACTGGTCCAAGCTAGCGTTGTCTCAATTTCCATATTAAAAACCAGTTAAATAATTATACTGGTTTCAACTGGTACCAGTTGATCAGTTGCCTACTGGTTTCAACTGGTTTTTCGACCTGGGCTTGAACGAGGGTAGTACAGGGATGATCTGACATGAGTGATACCATTTTCTTTTAAGAACTCTTTGAACTCGTGTGACACAAATTGCGGCCCATTGTCTGACACTAAATGGGTCGGGATTCCCTCTCTAGTGAACAGTGATTTGAGGACTTGAATTACTACAGGAGTGCCATGGCCGAGTGGTTAAAGGCGCTTGCCTGGAGATGCGAAGGTCGAGGGTTCGAATCCCGACACGGCACTAATATCCTTTGACAAGATAGTAACCTGAACTTGCTACTCTCCACCCAGGTGTTAAATGGGTACCCGGTAGGATGCGACCGTCATTTTTGGGCAAACAGTTTTTGAGCGTCAAGCGGAGATTGTGCTTCCCTTGATGTGCTGAATGAGCAAAATCTACAAACTTGGCCCGAGGGGACGTTGGAATTGCAATTCTATTCCCTAGCTCTCATCACTATGTCATCTACAACTGACAATTCCTCTTTCAAAACGAGATATGGTTTTAATCTCTGGAGGTAAGGACTTATGGTTACCTGGCCAACCTTCATCAATGTACTTTCTGACCTGTACCAAGATTTGATCATTGTTTGTTGCATCTTGTAACTCTTTGACAGTGACAGGTGAGTCTACCCTAACCTGGTTTAGAACATACTCTTCTTCATCTGACCACTTTTCATCACTTAACGGTAAGCGTGACAAAGCGTCGGCAACAAAGTTTTCTCCTGCCTGCTTTGTACTCTACAGTGTAATCAAACTGTATCAACTGACCAGACCAGCGTGCTATATCCGCTTGGTTTGTCTACCTGTACCTCTAGTACTCAACAGTACTCAACATGGTAACCAGTGCTTTGTGATCTGTTCCAAGTACAACATGTCTACCCCAAAGGGGAGTATACCACTTGTTACATGCCCAAACACAAACCAATGCTTCCCTTTCACCTGTGGAGTACTTCCTCTCTGCAGGTGACAACGACCTTGAAGCAAATTCTCCCTCTTTGACATGGGTAAGTACAGCGCCTTACCCATAATCAGATGCATCAGTGGTAACTACGGTAGGCAGATTCGGATTGAATAGCCCAAGAACAACTCTCTGTGCAATTGTTCTTTAATTTTGTCACAGGCTTATTGGCTCTTGGCTCAACATAAAATTCAATTACAACCCTGACCATCACCCTGTATCTTTGACGAAATACACTTAATTCGCCGGATCAAGTTAATTCCTCCTCTGCCACCGTATGTAGTGTGCATTTGATGACACCAACAGCCTAATAATTCCTTGCTGAAGCAAACTAAAAGCTTGCAATACAAAAAAAGTCATTAAAAAAACACATTTCCACATAAGGCCAACTAATGCATCATACACCAAATAAAGCTCCTTCAAAACTCGATTATCGAGATGCGAGGCCCTATCCTCCTCAAATGACAAATCATACGTGAAAGTAGAGTCGCGTTATTAGGGTGTTAGGACATCTAGAGGGGGAGGGGGTAACGAGTACACATACAGAGGTCTCAGAAGGATGAGTAAATATATAATTTTTGTTACCTCTCAAGAAACACAGAGTCTGTGTTTACAATTACTCATATAACCAGACCTTAAGTTATTTTCAAGTACAGACTTTGCTGTCCCACATAAAATGCACTTAAGATTATGCTAGTGCATGCATGTACTTGACGTTACGTGAAATCAATACATGATGCACACGTGAGAGGCTTTTAAAGAAAAGGTTGAGTTCTGGGAAGAGGTGAACAATAATTTGTGAGCGTTATCATTGTTATTATGCAAGTGTGGAAGAACATCAGATACAAAATGTTCCCTGAAAAGCATGGCTCTTTAAATACTTTAATATTCTAAATATGGCATGTAACAGCATAAAAATCGGGACGGATTTTAATGCCACATGTTCAGTTAGTCCCAAATACATATTTCTGTGTACAGTGCTTGTAACTTTACCAAGATTCGGTCAAATTTCTTATCATGTTGATGATTCTAGAACCTTGCAGTACACACCAATTCTTATATGCTAGATGATCAACCTTTTCTGATCGATTCCACACCGTTTCTTTCACAATGCAATTGCTTGACTAGGGCCCCGTCTTACAAAGAGTTGATATCAACCGCAACTTATTTGCGATTGATATCAATCGCAACTACATGTATATACATAAGAGACGGCAAACTTGCGATTGGTTGGAGGACAGGACTTACGATTGATTTGGATCAATCGTAACTCTTTGTAAGACGGGGCTCAGAACTCAACTTTATCTTTAAACACCGATGGTGGTGGTCAACAGAGTATCATAAAGAACTTGGCAATTCGATTCAAAATATAACGTCATTCCAATCGGATCACACATTTTCGTAAGAAGTTCAGACATTTTCACTATATAGAGGCAAAAGCTACGTGGTTGATTCAGGATATTCCTTCACAATTCAAATTGACTCTTTTTTCATGCGTAATAATCATTTAGTCCATGTGGTAGATTTACGCCTATAATCTCTAAGTTTGGATAGAACTCGTCTTCTTTTGATAACGTTGTTTTCTTCACCGTTGAACTACGTGCACGTATTCACATGACGTAATTCTTGCTTTCATCAGATAAAATTTTGTGGAGGTATAATATTGCACAAGATCTTTGTCATAACATTTTGCTTTACTTCAATAAGAGACAAAGGTTGATTCAAGATATTCTTTCACAATTCAATTTGGCTCTTTTTTCATGCGTAATAATCATTTAGACCATGTGGTTGAATTACGCCTATAATCTCTAAGTTTGGATAAAACTCATCCTCTTTCGTTAAACACTAAACTAAATTGTTATCTTCAGCGGTGAAATGCGTGCATGTATGCACATGACGTAAAAATTGCTTTAATCTTATTTTGTGCAGATAAAATTTTTTGGAGTGATGATATTGCACTCGATCTCTGTCATTACATTTTGATTACAACTTGCATTGTGTCATTTTAAAGATTAGATTGAGTTCTGGTCATGTGTGAACACTGTAAAGAAAAGAAATTTCATTTGACTGGACAAAACCTTGTTGGTGTGTTTTTTTATTTTTTAAATATAAATTTGTGCCCAATTCAGCTCCGTCTTGATTTATATATATATATATATATATATATATATATATATATATATATATATCTATACGTATATGATACATTTATGCCAATTAATTTTTGATTTATATATGGAATTGCGTGTTTTTTTAATTAATGTATTTTACAAATGTTTATATACAAAGATGAAACTGAATAATTTGAATTGAACTGAAACTGTTCTGTACAAATGTGGATAGGATGAATGTATAGAACATAAAAATTGACGTATAATCTGGTTTTGAAATAATCAAAATGAAAATAAATCTGCTCATTCTTGCTTGAAATCATATGCACTGCACATGGAAATATGTAAATGTACCATGTGTGTTGATATTATGTAAGTCTTGAGACGAGACTAGGAGTTCTCAAATTTTGTTAGCATTTTTTCTAGTTTCATCTCATCTCTTTCTCTAACTGGAATGTATTGTAAATGTCAAGAGCTGCTTCACTTATGACAGTCATGTAGGAGCATGGATGTTTGTGCTTTTCATCTTTTTGTGTCATTCCACTGGCCACATTGTACAATTTAGATCTCTGTTGGAAACGTTACCATTGCTAAGTTTCCTGTAAGCTCCAATGGGCAATGGCTGTGGCTGACTTAGATTTGTTGCCATATTAACCTATTTATTTCTCTCTGAACAATGCTTTAACCTCTTATTTTACTATTGTGGTATCTTTCCAACCTAGTCAAAATAACGAGACAAGCAATTTCGTTGAGATAAAGTATACATACACGCGCTATTAAATCGTACTGCTCTTTGGCCAGTAAGGAGTCATAGCCACATACACACAGTTTTGCACACACGGGACTATATGAGCCCTAATTCATCTGGCGTAAAATTGGAAACCCTGCACCTGTTTATTCCTGGGTTCTCTCCAAGTTGACATCTGTCCTTGGTTGGGAAGACCTGACACCATATTATATTTTTGGTTATGGTTCTACTGTAGAAGTCAGGATACGGAGGTTTGGAGGTTAATATTTACAGGTGTCTCTATTAGAACAAAACTGCGTCACGATTCAATGTCATGATCCACCATAAAAGTTTGGTCCTGGGGGTGTTTCACAAAGACTAAGATCGACTTTAAGTTGGATTTAAGTATAACAGGCCGTTCATGCCATTGTTTGCTATCATTATTTACTGGCATTGGTCTCTCAAGGGACGTACAAATCATGGTAAAAAATCGACAAAACTTACATTTTTTGATAATTCATTATTGAAGGAAAAATATTATCTAAAGATCATAATGGTGAGAGCAAACAATGGCACGAACGGCCTGTTATACTTAAGTCCAACTTAAAGTCGATCTTAGTCTTTGTGAAACACCCCCCTGGTCCTATAACCTTTCAGCTCATTCTCGTCATAATTCTATTATGAGGGCATTCGGAGAACAAGGCAGAGGACAATTCTACTAATTCTCAAAACTTACATATTACTAACAAAGAATGTGAAAGCTCACAATTCTTTTCTTCGTATTTACCACAACTCAGCTTTTTTTTTTTATTACGTGAGGTTGTAAGCCTATACTTGAACTAGTCTTACCATATATCTCACACCTAATCTATCCATTTCCATATCCAATTTTCTCATAAAGTGCATAATCAGATAACTAAGCTATACTGTGTGGCTGATGTATAATACACCTTTCGTGAACAAGGTTACAGCATGTCCCTGATCCGAAAGACACACGATAAGATTGTTACCTCACTTCAGTGCTTTGCACTAATTGATTTTACACTGTAAGATCGGTCATGTATATCAAGAGAAATGGTCAAGGATTTTTCTGTCATACGAGAATTTATGAGCAAAGTTACAATCTGGTATCACGCTTATAAAAAAGTAGAGATAATAAATATGAAGACAAAATTTGGCTCGCTTGCTAATTGATTTGCTCGCTCGTAAATAGTTTTACAGATGTTCACCCCCTCCCCAGCACACGTTGTGTTCGCGTGTTGATGGGAAAACTAATGGTAGAATGCGAATTTTAATCAAATTAGGCAAAATTTAACAGAATTTTGTCCACAAAGGAGATTGATATGTAATATCATGGAAGCAGCGTGTATAACATATACGACACGTCCACATCTAAATTAGATGACGCTTTCCATTACAAAAATAAATCAACGTTATGTTTCAGGTGAGTTACATATCATGCTTCATTACAGTAGATTGATGTTTAATGAGATACTCGTTTACCAATTAAAGTTAAAAGCTTGTCTGTCATTCGCAATTTAAGAACCTTGGTTAAGGTTCAGATAGGCAATGTCACCCGACCATGGATCTACGCCCCAAGGATCAAATCTAATAGAAGTAGATGTAATGGTATTATAGCGATTTCACCGCATGAATGAGGGGAATGGCATACAAGAGTGTTGGAAGGGGAGGGGGATTAGAAGGGGGGTAATAAGGGGTGGTAAGAACGAGGGCTTAGCATGAGCCCAGCCACTGAGGGGACGCTGTCACAATGAGGTAATACACCGGTGTCACTGAGAAACTGATTTGCTAATTTATAAGGCTTCTGATGAGGGGCAGGTTGTGAGAGGGGACCGTATCGTCTTCTCGTTATTTTCCTATATTTTATCTGTCATTTTCTCTCATTTTATTAGCTTCCTTGTACTTCGTCAACCAATGGGAGTGGGAGGTGCCCCCTGTAAGATGTTTTGTATTGGCTATAGTGTTGAAGCTTTTTATTCTAGAGCGATATAGACTAAAGACGGTCAAATAGAGCGCTAGAAATGCATTTCACCGAATTTACCGTTTTTCGCCACTACGTTTCTCAAACCGGCTCAAAACACAGCTTTAGATTTCCGGGTTAGGTGTTATACTATAAAGCCTACTTAATTTGACAAGGCCAAGTTTCGTAAAGACACGCCGTAGGCCTATCTATGACTTCACTTTACAGAACAAAGTGATGGGGACAGTTTTTGCAAGCTGATACCGTAATAAATGAAGTGGTGCCACAGAACACGTTAACCCCTTGGCGATACTAAAAAGGCCATCCCCAAGTGTGAACGCAAATCTAAAGTTACTGCGAAGGTGTCGGCTGCCAAGCTCAGAAAAGAACGATTTTCGGATTTTAAATATACTTCATCGGAACATGATCCTGCTTGCTCATTGCTTAGGGCATTTTCATGTCATGCTTGATAACACCTATTAGAAAAGCTCTGAAATTTGCATGCTATTTCACACTTTTTTGGGTTATGACAATTATGATGTTTATTATTCCAAAAACGCAAAGGCCGAATCAACACCCCAGAAGAAAACTATCCCTAGACACTTATATCAAGTGGCACCGCAAAACTCAACGCGTGAGTTATTTAAAGTTACCCTAAAACTTAAACATAATAAAAGCCCGAATACAAGGTAGGATAAATATCATAAACCATATCTCCTGTTCCTGCTTTGAATTTAAACTAACCTTTCTGGCATTAGCACAGAGTTGTTTAAATCCTTGCTAGTGGTTCGTATTCTACTACATTTTAAAACCGACGTTGGGTTTAAGCATTTGTTCGAAATCTGGTTCAAGAAAGAAAGTTAGTCTGAAGTCTCCCTAAGTTTCCCTTTGGGAACCTAGGACCTAGATCTAGGGTCGGGGTTAAATGGATTACATGTAATATAATACGGTTCAATTAGTTTAGGATGTAAACATTATAGATTAGATTTAAATGGTCATAAACAAAATTGCGACGGCTCTTGCAAGATGTCAAGCCCAGCAATTTAAATAATACGTTAGTACGTGTTGAACGGGAACACAAAGATGACACAACGACTTAACTTGTTTCGGGCATTCGCAGGTAGGGGCGTCGAAATGCCATTTTTTTAATTGAGGGGGTGGAATGTTGGAACAAATTAGCCGACAAGATTAGTGTCCCTTAAAAGTTTCAACAAGTAAAAATTCTTCTGATTTTCAATTTTGCCGACAAAGGGTAAACGCTGGCCTTTAAATTAATTTGGCGACAGAAATTTACCACAGTTTCCAACAGACATGCAAATAAAGATCAGTTTTCGCGATTCGTCATAGGGATTCTATAATTTGCAAGCGACATCCCAGAATGTAGGTACTAATTCGACATGTAACGTGGCACTTAACAAATATTTGGGCATCAAATTTGATAACATTACGAAAATAGCATATTTAAACAGTATATCCATCATCCAGTTGCTATGTGCTTTTGAGGGATAAATAAAAGAGAAAGGAGCAGTAGAAATCAGAAAGGAGAACAAAATCGATATAAAATCAATTTTAAAAACAATTCTTTAACCGTAACACGACTAACCAAGGAGGGAATTGATCGCCTAATTATAGGCATGCTCGAAGAATCAGCGATGTGAGAAATTAAAAGTGACCTACCGCAATAACGAATAGGGTTTCGGTACATAGTAACTTGTTTCTGATATGCCAATGGTTAGGTGGTGTATCAAGGGAGATGCAGTGGTCTCTAGCCAATATGTTCCCTAAACAATGATGCTATCTGGTAAAAAATATTGTCTGCCTTTGGGGATACGAGCAAGTCATGCTATAAGACGAATTATAACTAAGATAGTTTGATTGATTGATTGATTGATTTTATTTACCGTGTATAAAAAGCATATAGCAAATAACATAATATAATTTAACAAAATGATTTTCGGAAAGATCACCCTACTCAAATGTGCCATTACAGCACGGCTGTTCTATGGAGGGGTTCTTAAAGTTGAAGGATGGCGGGACCTGTATGACGTTTATTGTTCCACAATCTCCAACAACATGTTATTCAAAAAACGTATTTAGCCTCCAATAACATGGTGACGGGTTTCATGTTGACTCCGATATAATGGAAAAGAAAATGAAGAATGACAGTTAGACCGTGTGTGTGTGTGTGAGAGAGGGAGAACGAGAAAGAGAAATGGAGAGAGAGAGAGAGAGAGAGAGAAAGAGAAAGAGAGAGAGAGAAAGAGAGGGAGGGAGAAGGAGAGAGAAAGAGATAGAGAAAGAGAGAGAGAAAAGGAGAAAAGAGAGAGATAGAAAGAGAAAGAGAGAGAGAGAGGGAGGAGGAAATAGAAGGAGAGAAGAGAGAGAGAGAGAGAGAGAAGAGATAGAGAGAGAGAGAGAGAGAGAGATAGAGAGAGAGACAGAGAGAAAGAGACAGAGAGATAGAGAGAGAGAGAGAGAGGGGGGACGGGAGGGGGGAGAGTCCGAGAAGGTGATACATGATATACGTTCCCCACACACTTTACGCTCAATCGCTTTACTCCTCGCATTCAATGAAGCCATGCAGTATACCAATGTCCCATACGAGATACAGTGTAAGAACCCAAATGCCTATAAAGCCCTATAGACCCTACTACACTACAGACGGTCCCTTTCCCGTGCAACATTTCATTCCATAATAATGTATGGCGACCGGTAGGCCAAACAACATTTGCTTTAATATCAATCTTTCCCATACTGAAGAGAGGCGCATTGATCAAATCATTAAAGATGCAGCGATGCTCTATGAACACTTGGTGAGACATGGTTGTCTATGTCTATCATAAAAAATG
Source organism: Mesocentrotus franciscanus (assembly GCA_037976565.1). Classification (NCBI taxonomy): domain Eukaryota; kingdom Metazoa; phylum Echinodermata; class Echinoidea; order Camarodonta; family Strongylocentrotidae; genus Mesocentrotus; species Mesocentrotus franciscanus. The sequence goes on along the minus strand of CP137682.1, from coordinate 8,715,538 downwards.
GACCATTACAACGATTAATCCAAGACCTCGGAGCCATCTACTGAATTGAAGTTTGTGCTCCTTTTAGGCGAACATAAGTTATAATTGCAAGATCATGCAATAATAAAGTTCCACGCCAGAAAATCACAGAACACAATTTTTATTTTCATATTGACATTCTCCATCACAAAGTTAATCTTTAATCTCATTTCATGTTGTTCTAATCGATACACAGAAATAAGCCTGGCTAATACAAACAGAAACGGGTTGAGGATTGGTTGAGAGGTGCGGGGCCGGGCCGGCGGGGCAAACATGACTGATAACCTCGATCCCAGAGAAGCGTAGTGTATAGGTAGCTATTGGCTCTATTCTTCGGGGGTCATTTTCTTTCTTTCCTTGATAATTATGCCGTTGTCAGCAAGGTTTGTATAACATTTTGAGTTTATAGCGCTTAATACATCGACAATGTTATTTGAAGAAAAAACAGCTATTAGCTGACAACGGCAATCTAACCCCAAAGTGGTGAATTAATTAATCAAATCAAATTATAAAAAACGTCTCTATCAAAGCGATTTACAGGTCTGTGGTTTGGTTCCAATGTTTTGTTTTCATTCATAACTTTTATCTTTGGATACTTCAGGTTTAAAAATATTCACACAATTTTTACACCCTTTACATCGACGGGATTCACGCTCTAATGATTATCCAATCGTGTTTTTTTCCTGCCTGCTAAATATTGATATAATACATACGTACGGTCCAAAACGTGATAAAATTGAAGGCTAATGGAATTGGATCTACGGGGATTACCATTTTGAAATCAATTTGAAAATGCCAATGTGCCAACATTTCTTGTACTGACTGTTGTTGCGGGTAGGAAGCATATTTCCACATTTGTGGACGAGAAGAAATAAATTGTCAATTATTAATTATCACTTAATAGTGATGAAATGGATTTTCAAATGAATCAACATAATCTACAACGTACAGGTTGTGTATATCGTTGTCATGAAATCTTTAATGGATGTTATACGCTATTTCATTACATATATTTGGCGAATAATGTTTGAGGAACAAGTTCTGCATGAACCAAAATATCTAATTGTAATCTGAAATGATGGATAAATCAAGTGAAATACAGATATTTAGAGCGGTTTTACTGTCTAATAAGGTACAGGCTCTTCACCAGCTTTCATTAGGTCCTGCAATCTATGGTTTAAGAACAAAATTGAAAGTCTATTTGCCAGCTTTAGATTATCATCAAGAGAAAATATAAGAACTTAAAAATACTAAATAAAAATGCGACAGTAATCTTTATGATCACACGGTTGAAAAGATTTCCGGACATATCTTGTCTGATTCAGTATTCAGATACAGGATTTTCAGCATTAAAATCCGAAATAAACATGTTTAGGTACACCAAACAGTATATCATTGAGATTGTTATATTTATGTCCAACACAATTCCTTGTACGGCGTAATGAAATGTAACGACAAACAGGAATTAAATCCGATTTTCAAAATACTGATCATGTTGTTTTTATCTCATTCATATTTGATCTCCTTCATCATTTCTATTTTCTGTATCTCGTTTATTTCCTCAATATTCGTGTATATCTCCTTCTTCGTTAATTTTGCCATTGTATTCCGTTTTTTTTTAAAGGCAGGGCGTAAGTAAGAGAGAGAGAGAGAAACAGAGAAACAGAGAGAGAGAGAGAGAGAGTGAGGTGGAGGAAGGGCGAGAAAGGGGAGGAGAGGAAATGCAAAAGGCAGAGATGGAAGGTGGGAGCAGGGGATAAGATAGAGAGAGGAGAGAGAGAGAAACAGAGACAGAGAGACAGAGACAGAGACAGAGAGAGAGGTGGAAGAAGGGAGGGAAAGGGGAGGAGAGGAAATGCAAAAGGCAGAGATGAAAGGTGGGACCAGGGGATAAGAGACAGAGAAGAGAGAGACGAAGAAAGAAAGAGACAGAGAAACAGAGAAACAGAGAGAGAGAGAGAGAGAGAGAGGTGGAGGAAGGGAGAGAAAGGGGAGGAGAGTAAAAGCAAAAGGCAGAGATGGAAGATGGGAGCAGGGGATAAGAGAGAGAGAGAGAGAGAGAGAATAGATAAAGAGAAAGAGAAGAGATGAAGAGAGAGGGAGAGAGGGGGAGAAAGAGAGTAGAGAGAGAGATATAGATAGAGAGGAAGAAAGAGAGAGAGAGAGAGAGAGAGAAAGAGACGAAGAAAGAAAGAGAAAGAGAGAGAGAGAGAGAGAGAGAGGGGAGAAAGAGAGAGAGAGAGAGAGAGGGAGAGGGAGTGAGATTAAGTTTCTTTATTACCATGGATACAAGCCTTGTTACGAAAAATGCACACCCACTTAAAATTTAAGACCTTATCATGAGATAAACACTAATATAAATTCACGTTATACCACATCGGCAAAACAGCACTAAGAAATATAAAAAAAGAAGAAAAAAAGAATTATCTGGCACGCAATATTACATACCCTCATTACTATTATATTCAGTTTAGTTCAGTTCAGTTTCAATTCATTTCATATTTCACATGTTGCATAATACATTATTTCATTTGGCATCTTACAGTTTTTATTTTTTTTAAATTTTATACAAACGAAGAGAATAATACATAAGACTAAGTTAAATAAGGGAGAAATATGATGGAGCCTAAAGAGAAAGCAATGCTTGTAGGTCATAGGCTCCGGAAGTTATAACATTGATATTGTCTTGTGTATATTAAATAACGTAATAGGATTAAATTGGAACTTATTCTAAGGAATAGGTAAACATTGGTCATATACTTGTGTTACATTATCACTACCTGTACGCAATGGCAATTTCATTGGAGCGTACCAAAATGTCAGCATCATTAATTTTGACAGTGTCGCTGGCTGTGTCTCGGTAAAGTGCGGAGTTACGCGTAGAAAAAAAATAAGTGTAGCCGCGCTACAAACTGGTTGGTAGTGACGTCAACATCTTGGTATAATGGAACATACATGAATAGAACATTTTTTTTGCTTAGGAGATGACGATTCAGCTTGCGCTTTAACGAATATAGTGAGGTTGATTCTGTGAATTCAATAGGTAGGTCATTCCAAAGCTTGGGGCCCGTAAACGTAATATTTTTTTGAGCAAACAAAGTTCGTGTACGGGGAAGGTGAAGTAGGTTAATTTGGTGAGTGGAATAAGAATGGATTATATTATTGTGTACGAAGTGTGCACAAGTTACAGCCGGTAACTCATTTACAGATAATTGATACATAAACACTCCTACGCTGTACATATACACATCAACAGTTCGGAGAACTTTGTTTTAAAAAACAGTTGACTAGTATGGGAAAGGAATCCCGCATGATTTATGTTTCTTATTGCCCGTTTTTGATAATGAGAAGTTTTTCAAGTTGGGCTTTGGTCTCGTTTCCCCAGGCAAGAATGCCGTAGTTAAGGTAAGGTAAAATTAAGGTGTTATACAGGGATAGCAAAATGTGGGTTGGGAACTCGTGTTTCAATTTATTTAAAATACCCGTGTTTCTAGATATCAGTTTGCACAAATAGTTTACGTGTATCTTCCATGATAAATCACTGTCAATGTAGATACCAAGAAAATTTGTGGATTCGCCCTGATTTAAATTTGTATTGTCTATCAAAATATTACCTGGTAGGGAGTTTATATAATTGCTAAACAGCATAAAGCAAGTTTTAATGACATTCAATGATAGTTTGTTTGCATTTATCCATGCTTGTACCAGCTTAAGTTCACTGTTTACAATCCTCATGAGATATTGTGGGTCACGGTGTGAATAGAAAATATTAGAGTCGTCTGCAAAGAGAATAAGACACTCTTTCAGAGGAATTTCTGAAGTCATTGATATATATTACAAATAACAATGATGCCAATAATGAACCTTGTGGGACACCACAGGATACTGATGTTTGATAAGAGTCATGACCATTAATACTAACATACTGTTTTCTGTCTGTGAGATAATTCCTGAACCACTCCAAGGCCTTTCCTCGAATCCCATAATGGGATAACTTGTGCAATAATATATTATGATTAATGGTGTCAAAGGCCTTGGAGAAGTCCAGGAAAATGCCCACAGTATGTGCCATATAAATGCATATTGTCAATAGCATGAGCTACTTTATCTAAGAACATGGGTAATGCATGGGTTGTTTAGTGTTTCTGTCTAAACCCAAATTGGGTATCAGACAGAATATCAAAATCAATAAGAAACTGCATTGTTCGAGAGTATATCAATTTTTCGAGTATTTTGGAAAGTGACGTTAGCAGAGAAATAGGGCGAAAATTCCCAATGTCTTGCACGTTCCCCCTTTTAAAAATTGGTATAACTTTAGCTATTTTCATCTTTTTTGGTATAATGCCATTAATTATTGACAGATTTAGCATATGAGTAAGAGGGGAAACTATTTCACCTATTATTTCTTTTAATATAAAATTTGTAATACCGTCGTAACCTGCACTTTTTTTAGTTTCATATTTTTAACTATATCGATTACTTCATGCTCCAGAATGGGGGTAAAGAACATTGAATGAGTATTTTGCGATTTCAGGAAATATTGAAAATTGCAAATCGGATACAGGAATAATTGTGCAAGATTAGGGCCAATATCAAGAGAGTAATTATTAAATTCATTTGCCATTACTAGAGGATCTTGAATTCGGTTTTCATTTATTAAAATATTTGAAATTTGAGTTGAGACATCTTTGGATTTCAAAACGTTATTTATCACCTTTATGCACGTTAATTGTTTTGTAAATTAATTCTTTTTTGCTAGTCGTAACGTGGTGGTTAGAATGTTACGATAACGAGAATATTTCAATTATTTTTATATTTGTAATATACATGTACGGTGTTTTTCCTGTTGATATATTTCAGGAGAGATCTTGATATCCACGGGAGTCTAGGACATTTTTCATAATTTGAGCAAGTTCGTTAACGAGTAGGAATAGAAATGAGAGTATGCATTAATATTTCCATAAATTTATCAAATGAAGTATTCACATCATCACAATTATACACTGCATACCAATCAGTAATGGTAAGTGTCCTTAAGTCTACGAAGGTTGGATTCCGATAAATTTCGGGTGCCCGAGCATTTGTTTGTTTTAGAATTAGAATGGGAAATTACATTCGAAATTAGAGTATAAATCGGAAAATGATCGGAGATATCAGTGACAATAACGCCAGATTTGACAATAGGAGTTCCACTTACGAAAATATTATCAATTAAGGTAGCTGAATATTCAGTATTTCTAGTTGGTTTGGTAATTGTTGGGGCAAAAGATTTGGATAACATCAGGGCCAAGAAATCTTGGCAACTCGTACTCTCGTCACATTGTAATAAATTGAGGTTAAAATCTTCCATTATTATACATATCTTGTTATTCAGTGAAGGTGCAGAAAACAGTGTTTGTATTTTTTCGATAAAGTCTTTAGGGATGGAATTGGGTGGTTTATAAATTTCACCAGCAATTATATTTTTCTTTCCAGGGAGTTTAATTTCGATAAAGATACTTTCCATTATATATGATAACATGCTCAATTCTTATTTTACCTCGTAATCCGGCCCTTCTTGTGACGTATAAATTCACTCCCCGCCCCTTTTTCGGTTCTGCTATTTGTGACAAGAGTAAGGCCATTGATGGCAAAAAGGGAAGAGGGAGTGTCTTTAAGCCACGTTTCAGATATACCAAATACCGAGCATTTTGGTTTGAGTTCGTTTACAAGTAAATCAAATTTTTCAAAGTTCTTGTTTAGGCTTCTGATGTTACAATGTAATAAAAGCAGGTCATTTTTAAGGTTAGGGTTTGTGTTCGCAATTAATTCATTTAGTGACAGGTAATCGGAAGATATATTGTTTACTAGAACATCGTCCAAATCGAAATCAAAGCGAAGTTCTTGTGTTTCTAAGTTGAGTTCATTAATGTCAATGTTATCAGCACCTTCACTATTTAACGAGGAATAGGCCATTTTCGTAATGTAACCAAATTTAATGCATAGGTCTTTGTGAAGTGCCTCAATACAAATTATTTAATTCACCTGATAATAATAATAGTATTTCAATAGACAGAATCCGAACTGCATGCATTAGTTGTTCCTAGGTAGGACAAACATTATGGCTTGACCTACCTAGCAACACTTAATATATGCAGTTTGCATTCTGACTATTGAAATACTATTATTCTTATCAGGTGAATTAAATAATTTGTATTGAGGCACTTCACAAAGACTTATGTATTAAATTTGGTTACATTACGAAAATAGCCTATTGGAAGTCAAGCTGTCGTTAAGTGACTGAACAAAGGGTGCATTTCCATGCACTGCAGAATCTACATTACAATTGATACTCATCATAGAACATAGAAATTAACATTTGAAAGAATTGCAAGTGCATATGTTTATATAGTAAATCGTGAATCAAAACATTTCCGTTTAAGCTCGAGTGAGATACGTGTGGTGAAATGCCAGAGCGCACAGATAGTGAATTTACATATGCTAATAAGTACAGAGAAAGGTTGAGAATATGCTGAAAGTTGATCGGATTCATGATAATATAAATAAAAGTAGCCGCTTGTATGATCAAGCGGGAGACACACGTAGTAAAGATAATGTTTACACTGTATTCTATTGAAGGGAGGGGGCATGTTACACCCACAAATGTAATAACGCCCACAAATGTAATAACGCCCACAAATGTAATAACACTTTACCCACAAATGTAATAACACCCACAAATGTAATAACACTTTACCCACAAATGTAATAATTTCACCCACAAATGTTATAACCACTTTACCCACAAATGTAATAATTTTGAATCACCCACAAATGTAATAATGACTTTACCCACAAATGTAATAAATTTGAAGGGATATTTTGTCGAATTTGTTCAAAACTAAAACCCTGTAATAAAGCATGGGTATAGCGCGCAGTCTTTACTCCAGACCCGGTTATTTCAAAAATTTAAAAAATCTTCAAAACTAAGACCCCACAATCCTTTTCCTTTTTTGAAATCACCGAGTCTAGAGGAAAGACTACGTTCAATACTCATGTTATTCCACATGAATAAGATGATGGGGTCTTAGTTTTGAAGATTTTTTTTTAAATTAAACGGGTCTGGAGTAAAGACTACGCTCTGAACCCATGCTTTATCACAGGGTCTTATAGTTTGGAAGATGGTGGAGCCTTAGTTTTAAAGTTAATGTTTTGTTTTGTTTTGTTTTATTTTATTTTTGAAATAACCGGGTGTGGAGTAAAGACAACGCTCTAAACCCATGCTTTATTACAGGGTCTTAGTTTGGAGGATTGTTGGGTCTTAGATTTGAATTTTTGCTTTGTTTTTTATTGTTTTTATTTTTGAAATGACCGGGTCTGGAGGAAAGACTACGCTCGATTCTCATGTTATTCCACAGGAAAAGGATTGTGGGGTCTTAGTTTTGAAGATTTTTTAAATTTTTGAAATAACCGGGTCTGGAGTAAAGACTGCGCGCTATACCCATGCTTTATTACAGGGTTTTAGTTTTGAACAAATTCGACAAAATATCCCTTCAAATTTATTACATTTGTGGGTAAAGTCATTATTACATTTGTGGGTGATTCAAAATTATTACATTTGTGGGTAAAGTGGTTATTACATTTGTGGGTGAAATTTATTACATTTGTGGGTAAAGTGTTATTACATTTGTGGGTAAAGTGTTATTACATTTGTGGGCGTTATTACATTTGTGGGCGTAACAGGGTACAGGCGGCTTGGGGAGTCTCTGTTTCCAATTAAAAATCGCATAAGGACACACATTATACTTTTTACAACATGTCATTATCAAAAGGCTGATGGGAGACGAGTCTTTTTTTTTTAAAGAAATATAAACTGTGAGTGCTTTATACATTTTCGGCAACTTTGATGTTTATGTTTTTGTTTTAAGAATGTAGGTAATAATAGTATTGGAGGAAATGAAATCTTTCATTTCACATTTATAAAATAGTACTGTATGTATATCATGTCAGACATCTGTGTACGATGTTTTCGTTGTACATACAGTGATATTCGTCGATACCAAATAACTTTCTGAATAATAAATGAGCTGTTGAACAGCTATCTATCTCAAAACTTAAAGTCATTGTATGTCTAGCATATGTCATGTGTGCCTAATGAAAAACACGATTACGTTTACATTTATACTTATGTTCAATAAAGAAAAACGAATTACTTTTCCATCCATACTTATCGTCGTGAGGTATATAGACACAGTTCTTATTTGCATATACATGTAGGTGGTATGAAAATTTATACAGTCAAATCAAAAGTTGTAGCATTAGTTTTGAGATTTCTTTTTCTGTTTTAAAGAAAAAATAAGACAGCAAAGCAAGTGAATAACTACTATAGCTTGGCTTAAAGAGAAAGACCAGTTCTGGTCATGCGATTGCATTGTGAAAGAAACGTTGTGGAATCGATCAGAAAAGGTTGATCATCTAGCATATAAGTATTGGTATGTACTGCAAGGTTCTGGAATCATCAAAATGATAAGAAATTTGGCCCAGTCTTGGTAAAGTTACAAGCACTGTTCACAAAAAGATGTATATGGGACTACGCGACCACGTGCGCGATATCTATTTGGTCCCAATAGATATAATAATTTACCGAATATATCAATGAGTAGGCGGTTTCCCGACTTTCCCGGCACAATTTGTATCATCACGTATTAGTCAAAACATATTCTTTCACATGATTGGTAATGAGAGCTTCCATTTCCTTTTTTGAGAGAGGGGCGTTTCCAAAACTGGTCTTTACCTTTAACACTGTCACACGCGGCAGTCCACGCTCTCGTCGTGTAAATCTAAAAGTCCCTATTTTCTCTAGTAGGTCAACCTCTGTTAAGTCATCAGTTATAAAATACTCTTCACCTTGTAGTACTCTGCGGGCTCTTGGCATAATGTCAACTTTGTCGCAATAGGAAAGTAACTTTACGAGACATGTCGCGGCTTACCTGCCCTGTTCTTCCCGTCGCGATGGGCACTTGCAAACTTGCTGGTAATGATTCCTTCAGCGATCCCGATATCATATGATGTCACGTTATATGATATAATATTATTGTTTTACATATCATATTAGGCCATATAAAAAAATATTCATGTTTAGCGTCCTCGCCCACTTCCTTTTTGGGGCCGCCTGCCCTTTTTTTTCAAAAAAAAAAAAATTTTCAATTTTTTTTTTCTTCAAATTTTTTTTTTTTTTTAAATCTTAATGAAAAAGCATGAAAAACATACTGCTAAAATGGTCTTTTACTGATTTTAAAAAAAAAACACATAAATGCTGGCGGCCATCTTGAAAAATAGCCCGAAAGGCTGCCAAGCCAGTCGGGGAAAATGTACAGAGCGGCCATTTTGAAAGAAAAAAAAGAAAAGAAAAAAGGCCTCCTCCTTCCTAGTTTTCAAAAAGGCAGGACGCTAAACATGTTTTTTTTTTTTTTGGCCTTATATCATAGTTTAGTACCACAGTAATGTACGATAAAGGCCCTATACGTATTTCGATGAAGTGTATATCTATGAACAACATCTGGGATTTATATTTTATTTATTTATTTATTTATCTATTATTTTATTTACTTAATCATTTTTTTGTTTTGTTTATCAATTTATTCAAATATAATTATGAACCCTTAATTATCTAATGACTTATTGAATTAATGAGTTATTTGCTATAAAATAATTTGGAAAGAATGAGTCGACAGATGACTCATGTTAACTGCTTGAGTTAGCTTTCATACCCTGGATATAATTAATATGGCAGTGTTCTTTCCCATGAACTTTTTAGATTAGGTATATACCGACGGAGTAAATTAGAATGACTTAGGAAGGGAGATATACAGTTTTAGCCATGGCGAACCTTCAGAATAATGAGCCCTATTTCACTATCGGAATCGTGAACTCTGGGATAAACGGACCTCTTCATGTTTTGAAGATCCTTGGATATTCGGGGTCATTTGGGACATGTGCTAACCGTGAACTGGTCTATTAAAAGACACGGTGACAATTCTAGACATTATTGCAGTGGGGTATCCTTAACTGAATTCCGTACATGTTCTTTCCGGTCAACAATTCTCATTCTGTAAATTATTATTTTTTTCAAAGACCTTACACAAACAGGATACAGGTGAACTTAGTATGGGATAAAAGCAAGGGAAAAGGATCACGCAAGTAAACTCTGTTGAGAGGTCGCACATAAACATAATCTTGTTTATTCTTGAAGTGTTGATTTTGTTTATATGGGAAAGAGCTATAGAAATTTACTATGTGTATGCTCTGTTTTAAAATTAGCAACACGGTTGAATTCGTACTATATTTGCGAATGAAAGACTGGTTTAAAAATAAAATAGAAAATCTGGATGAACGTATCTTTCTCTATTATGAGTGGTAATTCAGACTGCTGATTGACTTTTAAAGGCCTTTGTAAGACTCTTATCCAATTCCCTGAGACAAAAAACAGCACTCTATTCTCAGAGTGTACAGATGCATCAATGGAATCATATTTTCACGCAATCCGTTGCCTCTTCTGACACTAAGCCTGAAAACATAAACATAAACATGAACATAAAACATAATATGCAAAAATATAAACCTAAACTTAAACCTAAGTATAAACACAAACATAAGCATGCACATAAACATTAACACATGAAAAAACAAAATCCTTGCTGTGTCTGTCGATAGATGTGTGACGTACTGCTAAACTACCACAATACGTCATAATCAAGATTGATTCCTGGTTTCTTGTCCGGACGTTTCAAACTTTGATGAGTATGGCGTTCCATTATTTTGATTAAATCCTTTGATATATTTCTTGTACATAAATATGCTATTGGGTCATTTTCACCATAATTATCTTAATCTAATTTCATTTCTGCACGCACTCAGGGGGCTCGTAACAAGGTGGAATTGCGTAATGCAAATGATTTGTGTTTCCTCATTTATACTTAGATGTCCTAAGGTTATTTTTGTCTCATAACAAACATATCAAATAACAAAAGTATCGGGGCGGGACGCAGAATAAATTGATGGAGAAAGAGACGAGAAACTATGAATTGATTATATTTGGCTTTACAGATCAGAGAGAGCACCCAGTGGTGTAGCGTGAGTCCACTCATTGAGGGAGGGGGAGCAGGGGGTGTTTCACAAAGATCCTAAGTTGAACTTATCTCTAAGTTGGACTTAAAATTTATGAAAAGCCATTAGCATCTATGAAAATATTTTGTAAAAGTTATTTTAAAAGGCATAAAATGTTGATTCAAACCATTCATATTTCTATTATCAAGGAGATTTCATGTTCTTGATGTGGAATTTATAAAAAGTCTAAAATACTTGAATTTTCACTTTTGAATATATTTTATTTTAAGGCTACAAATGGCTTTCCATAATTTTTAAGTCCAACTTGGAGTTAAGTTCAACTTAGGATCTTTGTGAAACACCCCCTGGAACGATTAGGGGCACCGGTCTTAGTCGGAAAACTAAAACTATACAAGGCTACAGATTAGACGATGAGGGATGTGGTCCTCGTTGCTCGTTCTTCCTCTTCTCCTTTTTCACATCTCTCTTTCCTCGCTCTAACTTTTATTTTCACCACTCGATAAGAGGTACATGACCCCCCCCCACCACCCTGCAGCTTCGCCACTGAGATCACCATTACATGAAAGAGAAAGTTTAGGTGAAAGGCAATGGCACTTCAAAACACAAGCTACGTTTGTCCGTTTTGTCAATATTTATATCAAAATCCATACACTATTTTGCGTTGAAGGTCAGCTCCAACACAAAGGACAGTTTGAAGCTGGAAAAGGGTTGTTTTAACTGACCATTAATATTTTGAATAATTTTAGTGTTGCGTGATTTTCAGTTGTACACATAACGCGCCATTTCTAACGGAATAGGTTTTTGTTTCATAAGACAGTATTATATTATTTTAAAATATATCCATTTGCATTTGTTATATAATGTATATCAAAGATTTGGAGAATATTTTATTATACTCACTATATATATAAAAAATGTTAATATTGTTAATATTTGATTGTGTTCATTTTTTAATGTCGATTTATAATATTATGCATTCATCAAGATTAATTAAAAATGAGAAAAGAAATCAGCACCAGAGCTCCATTAAAAAAAAAAATAAACCAATTTAATTAATATCAAATTTCACGCATTCTTGCTGATTCATGCTTGAACTTTGTTATGTTAAAAGATGGATTGTGAAGTTGTTTAATTGAATTGAATTGAATTGCATTGGTTTATTTAAAAAGAAAACACGTGCAGCTCTGATGCTGATTTCTTTTCTCATGTAAAATTAATAATCATAACAATGATTTATTGTCAAAGGTGGGCAGAAATATTAAATCCTTCAAGCTATGCTTATTGGAGGTCCTTTCATAATGCTTTATATAATACGGGGCTTATTAATTTCCCTTTGTGATCTGTCTCAACAGTTATAACAACGGACTTTTCCAAAGCCTTTGATAGGGTTGACCATTCCATTGTTATTTCCAAACTCCTGAAATACAACCCTGATAGTAACTTGGTAAAATGGATTACCGACTTCCTGACTGACCGCACCCAGTGTGTCCGGTACCGCGGGCGTCTGTCCGAATGGGTCCCAGTAGATGCAGGAGTCCCTCAGGGTACCAGACTGGGTCCAGTGCTGTTTCTCGTACTAATTGACGACGCTCTCTCGTCGTCCGATCTACTGCATTAGGGACTTTTAGATTTTACACGACGAGAACGTGGACTGCCACGGTGACATCCTTTTAAGGTAATGTGACGTCCTTTTAAGGCACTGCCGGGCACGGGCCAGTGCCTTGAAAGAATGGCACACGTTGCAGTCCACTATGTCGACGTACAAATCTAAAAGTCCCTATTGGAAGTATGTCGACGACATGACAGTCGCGGAATCGGTATCGCGGGGTGCGGTCAGTGAAGTCCAAAGCACTATGGACACTTTAAACAAATGATGTTACAACAATAACATGTCCCTAAACGTAAGTAAGTGCCATGCCATGAGGGTTTACTTCGGCAAGACACCCATAACACCTCTTGATGTAAAGCTGGCCAATCAAACTCTAGAACAAGTCGATTGTGTCAAGATACTTGGTGTCACTGTTCAATCAAATTTGAAGTGGGATAGGCATACGGCTGATATTCTCTTAAAAGCCAATAGGAGAATGCACATGTTACGATCCCTGACCCCGTTCAAACTTCCCTTACAAGATCTAATCACTATTTACACAGGATTCATTCGACCACTGCTTGAATATGCAGTACCTGTCTGGCACTCCAGTCTTACCATTGCCCAGGCCAACCAACTTGAGCGTATCCAGAAACGCGCACTCCGACTAGCGCTTGGCCCACTTTATCATTGTTATGACGATGCCCTACAAATAACCAACTTAGAAAACTTGCAAGACAGAAGAAAGCGATTATGCACCAAGTTTGCCCAAATCCTCGTAAAATACGATAGATTTCGAGATTGGCTACCCCCTCAAAGGCAAAGTCTGGGTACGCGCACGCTAAGAAGGGCCAATCTGTACCCAACAATAAAGTGTAGAACCGATCGATACAAAAAGAGCCCATCCCTTTTCTTGTCTCCTTGCTCAACTCACTGTAGGATGAGGTTCAAGACTTTTCTATCATGTCTTGAGTATGATTCCAAAGTTATAGTCTGGTGATAACAATACTCTTGTATAACAATTGATTAACATTATTTATCTTGTTTCAAATGTATTACGTGTCACATAAAAGTTATACAAATAATGTGTAATGTACTTGTTAAGTGTTAATTGATTTGTACCTCATGTATTCGTACATATCAATTAACAGATGCTAATAATATAAGGGAATCCATGTATTTATCTTAACTTTGTGCCCTCTTTGTATAGACAATTACCTCTATCATATATAATATTCAATGTTTTGCATCCAGTACCTGTTTCCCTCTCAAAACATACACAATCTTTTCACGGAACCTGATCTTGCCATGACTCAAAGTGTTACAATTTATTAATGGTCACCTTTGACGCTTTTATGTTTACGTTCGGTATTATGATTTCAATTTGTTACCGGCACACTTTCAATACAATTGTTGTAATTTACAACATTTAACTCGATTTATATACTTTATTATTAATTAAGAACTCAGCTTCTCCTTTTCTACTTCCCTTTCAAGCCTAATTGGGGATAGATACATTTTTCCTGTTCTAATGTAATATTCCTATTATTATTATGAAGAAATATTTTTGTTTATGTTTTACGCCATTTGTAGTTAATCAAGTTCACGCACTTGTTATTGTAAAATCATTTGTAATTCAGCTCTCGAGCTGCGATGATGATGATTGAATAAATACCATTATTATTATTATTGTGATTGCCCGATTCGGAATCATCGAAAATACTTTAACAGCAAGAAAATGTCAAATTTCCATAATTGTTGTTTTATTGATGAGGTTGGACGTCAGTGTTACGTTCGTCCTGTGGTTGTTGTTTTTTCTACATAATTCTTACCATCAATGTTTTTGTAGCTGTATGGTGCTATAAACTTGTGTAAGCAGAATGTGTCCTTCCTATATGATGTATTTACGGTTGTTTGCTCAATAAAGAGAAAGTTGAGTTCTGGTGGTAATAGAAAATAATCTGGGAGCGTTCGCATTTTTTGAACGCAAATTAGGAAGAAAATCACAGTAGAACTGTTTCCTAGAAATGATTGCTCTTGGAATGCCCTCATATTCGAAAGAGCAAGAAATAGCTGAAAACATTGGACCAAAAATTCGTGTGTATCCCATGCATATACCATACTCTTTGTGCTGCACATATGAACTTCGGCAAGGTCGAGTCAATTTCTTTGTATTTTGATCATACCAAAAGTTATACAGCATACATCATAACGAACCTTGAACGAGCATTGAGGGTCATGTGTATATAGCCGGTATTATCATATCATTCACTTTCATTGAAGGATTCGTAAAAACATGAAATTAGCTCCATGAAAATTGTTGGGAATGTAAATCACGCTAATCGGCTAACGCAAGCACGAACAATGAGGCGCAAACTCCTATAAAATAGAAATTGCCGACATTGCTGAGCACTCAATGATTTGAACTTGTCTTTTTGGTATGGAAAAAATAGCAATTATAGCTCACCTCCATCATACTTCGATTGGAGAGCACGCTTGATTAGATAGGGCATCGGGACGTCCTTAGGTTTGTGTGTATATTTAGTAAGAATAACAAAGGATAATGTTTTTGCGACCCTGTCGTACTGATTGCTAACTTGGCTGCTTTACTTCTTTTAATTTCTAAAACAAATGTTCACTCAAAAATTCATGTCAGCCCCCCCCCCCAGAAACTAAAGTCGTTTATTTAATTTTGAAATTAGATGGTGATTATGTTCATCATCAATTTTCTTTAAATTAAATGTTCATCGCGTTTCGAAGCACGGGACCTTGGTTTAGTTCCAAAGATTATATGCTAATGAGTCTTTAGGACAGATTTTCTCTGATCTTCTATTTTAGGAGAAAAAAATAAATAAAAATTAAGGAGACAATATTTTGTATATATAGTTCTATTCATCGATATCGGTGACATTGGCCCGCCCCCTAGAGCCTGTTAAACACGAAGTATTATTCCACTGCCGCCAATTATGCTGATAGACTGTTCAACTCAACAGGATTAACGCCACAATAAGTAGTGAAAGGACAAGGTTGTACGTTACTTTCTCATGCGAACATTGCTCCGCGTCGATTTCCTTTACTAACCCTAACCTTAACCCTAAACCTAACATAACCTAAAACCCAATTGCAAACCTCTCCCTAACCTCTATACCTTTGACAAAATAAACCCCGGAGCAATAATGTTGCAGTCCTAGCAAATGGCGGGTCTCCGATCAGGGAGGTCCCAATAGACAGTGCATCCGGAGTTGTTAAACAATATGTTCTCAATGCATTCATTTGTTTTGTGTAGACTGTTTCTCCGGTTTTCATCTGAAGTCGATTTGGAACTAATCCGAAATCTTGCGCTAGACAAAGCACCTTGTTTCTACGGTTTGCGTCTTTGGCTCGAGATTGCGCCTGAACAAGTTTCATATATATGCGACTGGAAGACGTGGAAGTCGATCCCTCAATAGGCTTCGCACAGGGATGCAAGTACAATATGCATAAATGGGGATACACAGTTGACACAGACACTGACTGTGAGTGTGGAACATCCGTGCAATCTATGTCACACCTATTAAGATGCCCACCCCTAGATGACCATTGCTGCCTGGAAGACCTAGTGGCAGCAAATGAGAAGGCCCTTCAGTGTGCAAGAGCCTGGCAGAACATTTGAGCTTAGATGATGGACACGAAAGAAGAAATGCATGACTGAATTTTCTTGAATGGCATAATTAAAATAACGCCTTGTGTGCGCCGGGTCTGCATGACACTTCAGCGATTCTCATATTACAAAATAACATGGTGATACCAACTACCAGCAATGTAAACTAAACAACTCTTAAAACCGATTCGAATATGTATATATATAAACAACTTGTAACCCCTCCACTTTCCTCCATACAATACACACGTTTCGTTTTGTATCAACCGTTAATGTTGGTCTGTTTTAGAACAGAACAGAGTCAGAGAGTGTCATTTAAGTTCGAATAACACACAAGCACAGATAATTACGGTAGTCTTTATCGCGATTTTTGTCATTTCCATTAGTGTTATAGGTTTTTTAATCTCGAAATCTAATTGCAACAAACACATTTCCTATTTCTGTGCTGCAAGCGTTGAAGCTTTAATATTTCAGTTTAATTTGCCTCGAGGCAGTCATTATTCAGTCAGGGATTTGTTTTTTAAAAGAGAGAGATTGGGATAGAGAAAGAGGGGAGGGAGAAAGAGAGAGGGGGAACAGAGAGAGAGAGAGAGAGGGAGCGGAAAAGAGAAAGAGAGAGACGCATCTTCCACAGTCCTGTAGAGAAGCAGCGTACAAGTCCATAGTCTGCCCCCATATTGAGTACTATTCCAGCCTCTGGGATTCCTACAACACTGATCTCCGATATCCAGGATCTTGAAAAAGTCCAACACCGGGGTGAACGCTCTCTCACTGGGGACTGAGAACCAGCAGTGTGACTGAGATGATCTAACACACTGGCACTGCAGTGGCCTGCTCTATCTGTGCACAAGATAGTCAATAGCTCCTATGCCATTCCCTTGGAAGCATTATTTTACTTCAACAAATCACGAACACGGAAGAACCATAACATTACCTTCAAGCCACAAGCGACATAGACAAGCTTGCATTTGCCCAACGCTCTAATCCGGAATGGAACAGCCTTCCAGCAAAATATAAATGTATAGTCCAAAGAACTTTAAGGGACTACTCGCGTGAGGCATCTAATGCCCTCATCCTCTTAAAAATCATGTGTCTTCCCAAACTGCTTGCAATCTTTAGTTTATCTTCGTGATAGGTTGCATAGACCTTTGAAGATTACCAGAAGGTGAAGAATAAGAAGGGGAAGAAAGAAAGAGAGAGGGGATAGAGAGAGAGAGAGAGAGAGAGAGGGGGGAAAGAAGAAATGGGGAGAGAGAGACGGACAGTGAGGGCATGGTTATCGGATAAATTTTGGCCATACACAACTTGCCATGTTTTTTACGTGGTTTCTTATACAGGAATGACATATAAACTTAAGTTTTAACTGTATTACACTCTTCGGTTTCATTGGCAATAAACAAAGGCACAAGGGCACAATTTCGGAGAGACCATGATCGCAAAGTCTTTAGAAAAATCATCCATGGGCAATTCAATTACCTTGTCCATCGCCAGTAGAAATGGCGGAACATCACAATGACGTAATCCGAACATGACTATGGGATATAAGGTTGTCTATTTAGAGTGCCCTTGTATGGCTGTTTTGAAAGGGTTTTCGATCATTTTCTAGGGGTTGACAATCATATTATGTCCTAATACAGTATGAAACTTTACTGATTCTAAATTCTGCAAACAAGCAAATTTGTATTTTCAGTGAGTGAATGTCGTAATGTCGTAATGTCGTTTACCAGAGTCGGAGTAAGTTACGTAAATTAAAGGCCCCGCCATTTTATTACATCCAAGAAAATTTGACCAAGGCTAGGTCTGACCTCTTCTGGAAAGTCAAGAAAAACTACAAGGATCATCTTAAAAGTGTATAGATCCAAGATGGACGAATACAAGTAATCACGGCTGACGATAGGCGAGTTACTCTGACGAGGGTGAGTCATATCGAGAAAATCTTAGTCATACATTCGACGTGTTAATGTCTGTAAATCGAACCTCATCTATTTATTATTATTCGTGTTTACTCAGTATTTTATCATTTTTTGTTTTTACAATGATTAGCTGACTAATTGTGTTATTTCTTATTTTATAATAACACTGCATAGACTCATAATGTAATAGTTGTTACTTCTCTTCTTCGTATAACTTCCTCTTAATACTCTCTATAATGAATAGACTCTTTTGTATTATATGACTCTATTCTAAAAGTATTCATGGTCTACTCTGGTTCTTTATATTTTGCCACTTAATGAAATGCAGTTATACCTTTTAATTGAGTATTAGGCCTGCCTGCAGGCAAGTTTCTTCTCCTAAATGACCGTATTGTGAAGTTATTCAAAGCTACAGCTTTGAATGAACCTGTAGAGTTAAATAATAAGCATTCTCTGCTATAACATACATGTACTGCTATGTGATTAAATACTGCTCCCGCTCCAGTTTCGGATTGTCTCCACCTGTGTGCTCAAATATAAATATATATATATATATATATATATATATATTTTTTTTTTTGGTTGTTGTTGTTGCTTTACTATTTATAATATATATATATATATATATATATATATATATATATATATATATATTTGTTTGTCACTTGGTTTCATATTAATTTTATATTGTCTTTTTTCTGTTTGTAATGAACATCAATTTTGTATGTGCATCATGCAATAATCATGTTAAAGTCAACCATAGAGCACTTCTCTGTACTTCTTGTAATGATTGGGTTCATATCTCCTCGCAAATATTCCTGTCAAAGTGTATAATAACATGTCTGAATTATTTTTGGACTGGCGGTACCAGAAATGTATAATGAAAGTATTGCCATTTTATGATGAATCTACTAATGTACCTGAATCTATTGCAATTGTATCAAATTCTCATGAGGATAAATCAGAGGTCACCGAGAAAAATCATGAGATTAGCTTCAAGAAATATTCAGAATTATCTATTAAGGGTCTGAAATTTGTTCATCTTAATATTGCCAGTTTACTTAAGAATATTGATGAATTGCGATGTATTGTTATGAAAAACTAAATTCACATTTTTGCACTCAATGAAACTAGACTGGATAGTAGCATTAGAAGTCCTAAAATTGTAATACCTCATTATTTCACTGTCAGAAAGGACAGAAATAGATCTGGAGGTGGAGTTGCTATTTATATACATGACAGTTTTATTTATTAAGTTTTAGAGCACGATTCTCTTTCCCACCTTGAGGCCATACCTATTATTATTCGACTAAAGAATACAAAACCTATTATCTTTATTAACTGGTACAGACCTCCTAATTAAAAAAAATGAAGTTTTTAATTATTATGATGAACTTATTTCTTTTGCATCAGGATTTAACTGTCATCTGGTAATGATGGGTGATACAAACTGTGATATCTTAAAACAACCTATACATTGGCAGACTAAAAATTATAATCAAATTAATAGTATTTACTCCATGTACCAGGTAAATACCTCTGAATGCACTAGAATTGTGAACAGTTCCTCATCTTTGATAGATCATGTAGTTACTAATTCCACGGATAAAATTAAGTCTTGGGGTGTGATTCACAGCGGCTTAAGTGACCATTCAATGAGTTTCATTGTATGGAAATCCTATTTTAATAATAATAATATGAATGAAAAATACGTTACTAATACGTACTAATGTAGATGTTGAAGTTTTTAAGTCCGATGTGAAAAATCAGCCTTGGGTGAAATTAGAGTATATGAAGACATTGATGAAGCAGCGAACAAATGGAAAGAACTTGCTAAACGTGCTAAATGTTATAGATAAACTTATGCCTTATAAGACTAAAAGAATTAGAAATAAGCAATCCCTCTGGTTAAATGAATCAATTTTTTCTTTGATGAAAAATAGAGATAAAATGAAAAAGAGAGCTACTTTGAAAAAAGATGAAAATATTTGGAAAGAATATAGACGTTTGAGGAATAAAGTAACATCAGAAAATCGAAAGCTTAAAAAGAAACATTATACTGACAAATTATATGAATGTCAAAACAGAACTCAATCTTGGAAGGTTTTTAAATCACTTACTACAAATGACAGCTCTTCATCAACTATTTCCATTCATTCTAATGACACCCCGACTGCTGCTAATAAATTAAATTTTCACTTTGCAAATGTAGCGAATGACTTAATCAATGATTTGGCCGAACAGCATGTAAACTATCCTGTTAATATTTCTAATCCTGATAATTTATTAATTTTACATACAGTAAATGAAGATGATGTTTTATAGGAAATTCTGAAGTTAAAAAACAAGAAATCTGTTGGTGTTGATGGTATATCCACATTTATCTTGAAAACTTGTGTGAACGAATTGATCGAATCTATAACATATTTAATTAATAAGTCGATTCTAGATGGAAAAGTGCCAACCTCATGGAAGATAGCTAAGATAATCCCTCTACATAAAAAAGGGGACAAATCAAATCCTGATAACTATAGACAAATTTCTCTTCTTCCTTGTATTTCTAAAATCCTCGAAAAATCGTCCTAACTCAGCTACTTAAGTTCATTCAAGTAAACAAAATGTTAGTACCGGAGCAATCAGGACTTAGAGCTATTAAGCACTCAACCACAACCAATTAAAGCAGACATTTATACCGTTTCCGTTCTATAGGTAATTTACGTCTCCCTAGACCGAGAACCAATAATTGTAAAAGAACATTTTATTACAGAGGAGTTTCATTGTACAACAAATTACCAGCTAATACCCGTAGTGCTTGCACGATTCAAAATTTCAAATCCAATCTGACAACTTTTTTCACAGTATCTTAGAAATGTGCTCAAGAATCTGTTTACCTCTTTCCTTTTACTTTATTTGTTCAGGGTTCGTGCGGTTCCGTATCCCTTATAAAATACACTGAATATGAATTTTAAATGTAAATTGAATTTACTAGACTCGAAAATATATTATACATGTTCAGTTATATCGTTTATGTTTTGTTTATTGAAATGTTTATATTGAATTTACTTTTAATTCTAATTTCCCAATGATTGTATAAAATATCTGATTTTCATGTAATAGCTTTGTATCCGGACCCCATGGAATAACAGGCGTATTTTGTTAATACACCTGAAATGGGCTATCCGCCGTATATCTCATTTAATTATGTAGGTATTTGTATGTTGTGATGATTTTATACGGAAACAAAAACAAACAAACAAACAATGGAGCTTCGTCTCCTTCTCGTCTCCTGCCCACGCGTAATCAATCCAATCACATGATTAAATCTCAAGTAAAATGAAAATTTCCATGTCAATTTAATCAATTTCATTATTGATTATCCATCGTCACATACATATAACATGAATACAATACTGTTTTGTTACAAATTCAGTTGTCATGTTCGTGCCTATTGAATAATATATTTTTTTTTTGTCTCAATGGCACAGAAAATTACAATGAAATCTCTATCAATGCCTGATTTCCGCCACGGCGGCCTCCCGAAAACGAAGGCCGAATGATTCAACATTTTTAATTTTCCCTTCATTATAGCACTACTTTGTGTGAAAAGGGATGTACAGGTATTGCTCTTTTTTAATGAGTAACTCCTACTTGTCTCAATTCACTTCAGGTTGACACCATGGGGAACAAAACATTTCTATTTGATTTATGGAACGATTATGTGTGATATCATGAGCTTTGTGAGTGACTGGAAATTAAATTCCCTTTGCCCTGAAAAAGGTATAGAAAAACGAACCATGTCAATCGCTCCGATAACAGGAGTATATGGAGTGTATCCAACTTAAAGACATTCGTGGCTCTATTTGCCAAGAAAGAGTTAACCTGGATAAAAATGTAATTTGATTGTCTGACATTCCCCTTCTTTAATAGCTATACAAAAGAAAAAAAAGGAAAGAGAAATATGAAGAAGAAAACTCAAACATTCTGTGTGATGAAAGACCACAATCAAACGATGCATGGTAATAGAAAAGGCTTGTGGCTCAAGAATTCTTGTCATCGTGGCCTTACTATACTTATTATTGTTTTTTATTCGGTAAAGAAAAAATAAAGAAACAGTGAAAAGAAATAATACAATGGCAAGATTTGAAATGAGTAACATATATGCCGGTAAAAGAGAAGGATTAACTAAATAACTACTACCGTAGGTCTTCTTTTCCAATCCATGTGACTTTACATAAATGAATAGCACGGAAGAGCGAGATAGACAAATAATGAAAGAAAAATCAATGACTTCTTTAACGACCTTTTAGCACTGTATATAACAAATGAGATGTGTGACTTACTTGCAGCGAGGTTGAGGATGTACAAGGCGGCGTTTGATCGTCGAAACTTCTTTTTGGTGTAAACGAGACAGACAAGCGTGTTGCCGAATAATCCAAACACACAAATGCATATCAGCAATGGCAACTCGAACTTGATGTCGACCACCTCACTATCCGTGGTCATTGACGATGTCGCAGTGTTCCAGTCCATGTAATCAATCTCAGCAGACGAATTCCCGATCTGTATTTCTGTGGTGTCCATTCGGCTTTGCATGGCGTTATAGTCTGTCATATTTGGCAGATAGTTTAGTTATCCCGATCACGGAGGTGGCAGTATACACTCAATTGTTTTCTACTAGCAAGTTATATTCTCATAATTATGACCTAAGCTTGTTCTTTTACTCACGCTTTTACTTGTCGGGGCAGTGCTCTACAGCGCCCAGTGAGTTTATGTGTAGCGGGTACACCTATATCTGCGTGTGAAAGATTGTGTTTTACAGTAGTATAGGCTTACTTCATGCATGACGTAGAAAGCACTAGTGATTCTAGGACAAAGGTTGTAAAGTTATATATTAGACAACAAAAGCTTATTAAAAAAAGGTGAACACATGAATGAAGGGAACGCAACCCTTTTGTGTTCAAAACAATGTCTAATGAAATCGAGTAGAACGTGAGAAGTGCTGGTAATGATGATTTGATGAGGTATTGCGTAACTTGAAGTAGCTTCCAGCCTTGGTATCCATCATAATATAGCCAGGCGACCTTGTCATATGCCTGGGCAATAATGCCCGTTAACCGGTCCGGCCGTATCGATGTTTCAAGTCTAGCTTTCATGCAATGCAGACGACGCGAATGTGTCACGTGTTTACGTGCTTTTTGATTGGTGGTTCGCGCCCGTACCGTGACGCCATGCCCTTCTACGAAGGTTAGATTTAGTGTGCTGCACTTTGAGTGTAATGATGCATGGGATATAACGGCCATTCGATGTTTACTGAAAAAATGTAAATGAATGTGTTATATTTTACCATATGTTACTTTATATACCATATCACATTCAGACTATATTTCTTATTATTCTAACCTAAATCATCAAATAATATACATCAATTTCTATGTTCTGTAATCCAATATTTTCATGCGTATGCCTATATGTATTTTTTTTATATAATTGTATTTGTATTTCATATCTAATTATATTTGTTACACGGCCCCTTTGTAAGCCAGCTTAGAAGATGAACTTTTTTGTTTACCTTGTTTTAAATGAATGAATGAATCAATGAATCAATAAAATAGACTTCAATTAAAACAAACAAACAACAACACCAACATCAAACACAACACACACTAACAAAAACACACTCTCGTTTGAGGAAAGGAAAGACGAAAAATTCCTCATCAGGAAATCAGGAAAGAATAGAAAAATAGCATAAGACGATGAAGAGGAGGATAAATGATGTCTTATGAAATAGGATTTTTTGTTGTTATATATATTTCTTTGTTATATATTTCTTCATTAGATTTATACACGAATTATTAAGGCTTAATTTAGCTAAAAGTAGTAAAAACAGCATTTTCTGTATGCTCGCTTGACTTGTTCAAAAAGACTAGTTGAAATAAACACAAGCAAATAGAACCATATCTGAATGGCCTGATGAATATTTTGTTATTTTATCAATAGGTCATAATGTACGTCATAAGAGTTCAATTTCACTTTTTTTCTTGATAATCATCAAAGCTTCTATGGTTTTATCGTTCTTCAAAATAGTCCTTCCTCTGTTTTCTATGTTCTATTGTTTTCATTTTGTTCTTCATATTACCCCAGATTATTTTCGATTGAGCGCACACTTCTCCCTCATTGTTCAGTTCTTGAAGAGAGGGATGAATAAAAACGGAAATGTGCAATCAGAAGAATGTGACAATGTGCTGAACATGGTTATGATATAACATGGTATATTTGAGATAAGGAAAACGGAGATTCGCATGAAACTTTCGGCAACAGGTGAAAGACGGTCCAAGATTTTAAAAAGCAAAAAGAAAAGAAAACGTCACCTTGACGCATAACTGAAAAGTTTTTTACTTGAAAGAAATACCGTGTTTATTTTCCAATATACCACGATGAGCATTAATACAACAAAATAGTTTTACCATTCATTATGAAAGCTTGCATGGATACAATGTTCTACGAAATCGTCTCTGCTACATTTTTTCGTTTAAAACCAAGATTTTTTGTTCTTCCCCGGCCGGCCATTATTTCAGCTTATTTTCGATTACCATTGTTCAGACTCAATATTCAGTTAATGAACAAAGAGGAATTATATGTACATTTGAGACAAAGAAAGGCAAACTTAGATCCGGATGAACCTTTATTCAAAGTAATGAAAGATATCAATGGCAAACAAACGGGGAAACCGGGGAGGGGGGGGGGTAACGGGTCCCAGACGTATGGTGGAAAAGAAGAGAAAACAGAGAGAAGGGAAAAGGGGAGAGAACATTGTTGGTAAAGATTATAATTCCTCTTCCACCTCATCCTAAACAGTGGCTTTCTTCGAGTGACATCGGTGCCCCCTCCCCATCACAATGGCCCTTTCAATAGCTGAACCCACGGTACAACACTGAAAACACGCATGGTATATCACTAGGTTAAAGAACACGATCTTAAAGTGACTCGGTAACATTAACATTGTTGAAGGTTAATTAAAAAAACTGCGTAATTTTTGTATGAAATGTTACTTATTATAATTATGCCTTCTACTGTACTTATCCTCTGATTTTTTTTTCAAACCATAAAGATATTTATGGTTTTCTTTGAGGGCGTCACTGTGCGACCCCCTCTAACAGTAAATTCTACCGACCATTTTTTTAATTTTCCCAACCGTTTTTCAAAGAACATGAGACATAAAACAGGCCGCTTTTTAAAAATCTTTCAACACTTAAATGTCTGGAATGGTGTATAGGGCCAATTCATTGCTTTGTGACGATTTTCATTCACCTTAAATGTAATTATATTGTAATAATATAGTTGGGAGAATTAAGGAATCGATCAGATCAGTTTTTTCCCATTAGCATCATTAATAATGGACTGTTTGCACTCAAACTTTCAGATTATCTTTTAATTGTACATTATTTTAGCATTGAAGTTACTACCTTAGCACCATTTTCTCTCATCTGAACAATGTTACCAAGTCTGTTGGAGGATAGCCACACACAATTGTTATCTCAATGAAATACTCAATATGTTACGTAAACTTCAAAGATCTGATATGTCTATCAAGATAAATATAAACAAAGAGTTGGAAAATGTGTTCTACTGCTTTTATGATAATCATGAAAGCTTGGACAAATAATTTGTTCAACAAGATCGCAAATACGTTCGAATAATCAACTCATGACAATCTCAATACCCAATAGTATGTCCCATAGAAACCCTGTTCGGATTATGCAATATGCCATTTGTAATGCTCGAATATTTCAATAGTTGACGTGCAAGGCCATTGAAAGTGCCTTAAATTGATTTTCTAAAGTACATGTAGTTGTGATCATGTTTTTTCTTAAAATTTGTTGTTGTTCATATTTTAGTCACTTATTATTTAAGCTGATTTTCCATTACTTTTGCGTTTTCTATACCATTGTTCTTTAAAGAAACCAACCAACCAAAAGAAAAATCCTAAAGAGAAATTTAAAATTAAGAAGTAATATGACGACAGAAAAAAATATGGGAGCATGGTACGTAAATTGAGCGACCAAGAGAAAAGTCCGAAAGAAAGAAAGGACAAAAAATGTTAAAAATGAAAAGAAATCCTAGATTAGGGTTGATGTTCCGTTAAATTCCTGAAAGTAGGATCGACATTTTGAAATATTCTTAAAAGCTTTTTTTCTTCTATTTTTATTATAAAAGAAGAAAGTTTCGTCAGGAAAAATTCGATCGAAATTATATCCTATTAAAGGTTCGTGTAATCGGTTTAATCCATTTTCGATCATTTTATTGGCAATTGAAAAAAATCATTAAAAGAACTGACTTTCAAGGATAGTATATAAAAATGCTTAAACTCATTACTCGATAGATTAAACTATTAAAAGAAGGATTAAGGGCTTTGCAGCATACAGCTAGAAATAAATGGCTTCATGAGAAAGTGCATGGGCGAGTATTCGTTAAGTTTATATGAACTTCAAATCCGATTTAGTAACACACAACAAAAATATGAAAATATTGTTGGACATTTAAGCTGCGAACAAAAAGTGGAAAATCGACAGAGAAAGACATGGGTAGACAGAAAGAGATAGAGAGAGAGAGAGAGGACAGGAATAGGGAAATAAGACAGCAACATAAAATAACACCCCAACGAAGGAAGTTTAAGATCAATGGAAAGAGAGGAATCAGGAACAGAGCGAGAGAGAGAGAGTGTAAAGGAAAACAACATAATGATACAATAAGGGAAAGAAAAAGTCTAAAAAAGTACAAACAATGAGGGAATAAAAGAAGAAAAAAAGACTAAATGTTTAAAAAGGCGCATAAGAAGCAGAGAGAGAGAACGCTAAACATGACAGACAAGTACGAAAAAGAAAGAGAGAAATTAAAATAATAAACATGACGGACACAAGAAAGTAAAATGAGTGCATGAGCACTAGCAAGAGAGAGAGAGAGAGAGAGAGAGTGAGAGAGACCAGACGGACAACAAGTACAAGGAAATAAATGAAACTGATGAAAAGAACGACAATCAAATGTTACAGACTATGGAGAAGCGGCTGTAAGTGAAGAAGTCATCAAGTCCTCATAACAACCTTAACTCATCAAGTCGTCACAACAACCTTAACTCATCAAGTCCTCATAACAACCTTAACTCATCAAGTCCTCATAACAACCTTAACTCATCAAGTCGTCACAACAACCTTAAGTCATCAAGTCCCCATAACAACCTTAACTCATCAAGTCGTCACAACAACCTTAGTCATCAAGTCCTCATAACAACCTTAACTCATCAAGTCGTCACAACAACCTTAAGTCATCAAGTCCTCATAACAACCTTAACTCATCAAGTCGTCACAACAACCTTAAGTCATCAAGTCCTCATAACAACCTTAACTCATCAAGTCCTCATAACAACCTTAAGTCATCAAGTCCTCATAACAACCTTAAGTCATCAAGTCCTCATAACAACCTTAAGTCATCAAGTCCTCATAACAACCTTAAAGGTACTATGTCCCATTTGCAGGCCAAAAAAATAAAAACGATAAATTCCAACGGCATTTGAAAGACAATACTAATTTAGAACTTCCCCAAAAGGGGGCTTGAAAATGTCTTTTAGTGGGAAAATAATGACTATTAGTTGTCGAATCGACTTAGGAGCTATAGAGCCAGTAAGTAATAGTCTGATTTTTCAGACAATTGTACCGAATGGTCGTACGTTTTATGCTGCGAAAAGATTCAATCAGTTTAATTTTGCCATTACAAGAAGTGGGTTATTGATGTAGATAAATGTTCATGTACCCTTTACACCTCATTTTATGTATGTTATTACCAAAGATGAAAAAAGCCAGTCAGTCAATCAATAGTGTCTGACAGTGAAGTCTAGCAAGTAAAAGGGTTTCCTTGCATAATTTGAATATTAGGACACTGCTAACGTTTAAATTTCACAGATAGGACATACATGACATATTCATAATTCCTGCAAAGTTCTACAAAATTTGATGTTGGCTGCAAAAGGGACATAGTCTCTTTAAGTCATCAAGTCCTCATAACAACCTTAAGTCATCAAGTCCTCATAACAACCTTAACTCGTCAAGTCCTCATACCAACCTTAATTCATCAAGTCCTCATAAAAATCTTAAGTCATCAAGTCCCCATAACAACCCTAACTCATCAAGTCCCAAAAACAACTTTAACTCATCAAGACCCCATAACAACCCTTAATCATCAAGTCCCCATAATAACCTTAAGTCATCAGGTCCTCATAACAACCTTAAGTCATCAAGTCCCCAAAACAACCTTAAGTCATCATGTCCCCAAAACAACCTTAAGTCTTCAAGTCCCCATAACAACCCTATCTCATCAAGTCCCCATAACAACCTTAAGTCATCAAGTCCTCATAACAACCTTAACTCATCAAGTCCTCATAACTTTAAGTCATCAAGTCCTCATAACAACCTTAAATCACCAAGTCCTCATAGCAACCTTAGGTCATCAAGTACTAACAACCTTAACTCATCAAGTCCTCACAACAACCTCAAGTCATCAAGTCCTCATAACTTTAAGTCATCAAGTCCTCATAACAACCTTAACTCATCGGGTCGTCATAACAACCTTAGACCAAAACAATACAAGAAACCAAATATGAACTATTATTTCATTAGCACATAAGTCTTTAATGTAATTAAGTTCTATTATACACTATGTACACATTTAATTATGATACAAAATAAATCTTTTCAGAATCAATGTTCATCTTTCCTAAAGTTTATAACAGTAAGAGGTACATGAATTTACTGCTGCAATGAATCAAACAAAAATAATATATCTGCATATATATCATAAAAACAGATGTTTTACAAAGAGAACACTTCTATTCAGTAAATACACTTCTTTTGACACAAGGAATCATTTATCACACAACTGTTCTTACTGAGTAGCACAAATATCATACTAAACTTTCCGTAACATATTCTGCAATTCATGAAAATGCTTACTTGCATGACAAACAATGAGTTATTTCCCATTCTCAGAATATTTGAGTGGCATAATGCCAATAACTACATTAAATCACTTACATTGTAAGTTCATTATGATACATGTACAATTAAATTAAACTGCAAGTAACCACACATTTCATTTGTAAATCAGATTCCATGATAATGCAGGATATAAAATATGAAACAATTATCCCTTCAAACCTAAAATATAATGTAAGCTCAAGATTTCTATAAAAAAAACTGCATATCGTAAACTGCACAACATCAGTACACATGTATTCAAAATACTTGAAATTTTTTTTTATCTGTGGTCAATATTCTAACGACTCAGTTAAACCTGACGTAAGGATTACAGTTATAATGTCAAACAAAATGCAAACTTAGACTAGACGAGACCTTGGTCTAACTTCTCTTGTTAAACTCGACTTATGGCCAAGCTTAATCACAGCGTTGGGTTTAAATTTGATTAGAATATGGACCAATGATTCAAATATCTACCTTTTTTCTATAGTTTCTACCTTACTCCATGCCTTCTCTTCTTATAACTTCTATAACATGTCATATGACAACAGCAAATATCTCTTTAATAACTATATTATATAACCCATATTCCATTCTACAAATAATCAATGCCTAACATAATAACGTCTAAATGTCGCCTCAATTTCAATATATCCATGTACACCGCATCAGGCAAGAGTGCATTCACTTTAGTGCTAAATTTTGCATATGCTCTAGATCATGAAAGCATACTCATTACATTCTAATGTCATCCACGTTTGCACAACCTACATGTATATCTGTGTTTTTGCACCAGGGTGAAGAATATTCATGATTTTATAAAATATCTAAGATCTACTCAAACATCTATGTCAAATACACGTAAAATACCATCTATGTGATGTCCTAACCATCTATCTTATGTCTTGTATCTACAGAATAATCGCTACCTATATAAGTGATTTTCATATGCTTACTTTCAAAATTCATACAATTTGTGATAAATTGGGTATAAATTAGGCCTAGTATAAATAAACTTGTGATAAATGAAGAGTAAAAACAAATTGTCATTTGCAATGAGTAATAAAATCATAAATAATATTGCTCTGGTGTTAAAATCAGGAGTCAGCTAAACAAACATTGAAGCAACATAAAAAATAAAATCATTTTGGCCAAATAATACAGCTTATTGCTCTTGAACCAAACAACATGATGAAAATAATGAAGGAGTATAAACACTGCTCGAGAAAATCATTAAAAACTTGTGAACAATTGCACTGCTAAAACTTTACTTAAGAGTACAACACTGGTAGAATCATATAACTCAAAAGGAGATTCAGCTGTATCAAACTGTATTGAATTTATAGGGGAAAAATCTAATACATGTATGTCATAAAAACAGAACATTTTAATTTCTTTGTCATTAAAAAAAGAAGAAAAAAACTAAAAACTAAACTGATGGAATAACAAACGAAAAGTAATACCATCAAACTCTCTTGGTTACAAAAAGATGTTGTTTATTTTGTGATAATATGGTCTGTATGGTCTGGAGCCAGAAGGATATTAACTTCTATACTTTTAACAGAGAGTTAAATCCTTCTCGTTCGGAACAGACGATTTGTTGATTTTATGGCACATCTGCCTTTACTTCATACTGTTAGTTGTGTTTACTTAGATCATGTTATGAAATATGAAAAGCTTAAATATGCAACCTTTAATTTTTAACAAAACATAAATTTAGTTTCTCTTTAAAAAAATAATACATGTATATGAATTCCCAGATATACATGTACATATAATATTATATAAGCAAACTGCATGCTTAATATCTTACACACTATGCACCTTATGAAGCTCTGCTCTGAGTAACCATAACACCAATCATGCTGCTACTTATGTGGCTGCATCAAGCCTACATATCAGGATTAAGTAACAAACTAATATTAGAATACATGAAGTTCAAAAACAATAGTAAGTACATTCTAAAGTTAAACAATGTGCTTTATGGGAGAATAAATCACTACTTCTTAAGCGCAAGATCTCATTATTTATACATAAAAAATTAAAAACAGGAAAAAATGAGTATAACATATAATTGTGCATCTTATAAAACGACTCTGTCCAAGGGGTCGAAGGGTCACATTTCAAATGACAAGTGTATAGAGCTGGACAAATTGCAATCAGCACATAGCAAAAGTACTTGCCACCTTAAAATAGGGTCATTACATGGGAATTTGAGGAGATGAATTGCACACATGTTCGAACCTGGGTCTGATCAGAGTCAGTTTGTAGGCGAAGACAGAGAGCTGATCCGTATCAAGGATATTATCGCTAGACCAAATCACATCTCCCTGAATGATGAATTGTACAAGGCATTTGAAGTGCTTTAAACCTAGTCATCATTGGGTGAGGGTAGATGAAGTTTAAGGAAAGCATCGTCACTCTTAATGATGACTTGTTGCTTGAGTTCCTCATAACAGCTCTTAGCATAGTTGATCTGCTGGGATACCTAGGAAAGAGAGAGTGGAAAAGAAAAAAGGAATGGTTAATATTGTAGGAAATTGGATTTGTTCGTATTTTTTCTTATGCAAATGACTTTGGAAAATTTGCATAAAACTGCCGTTAAAATGACGGTGAACAAAAAGTAGTTCCTCAATTTAAAAGTTTGTTTGTAATTTTGAGGAACAATTGTTACATTTTGAGTTTATTTAAAAAAGGAACAAGATTGCATATAATGTGTCATAAGTAATTTTTACTTTATTCAGAAGGTGTTTGTAGAAAAATAGCAAGAAGAGGAAGGATATTTTGTTTATAGTATTGTGATAGGTCCTTGAATGTGGGCGCGGGCATCTGCCTGACATAGCAGTGTATGTAGGACACACATTGCATCTTGTCATGGTTTGATGATGATGTGCGCGTGTCGGGCTGCCGTGTGTAATTGAGCTTGGAACGCCCTAGTGTCAGTTTACCTTTGGAAGAAGTAAGTTGTTTTCTTGAATTTCCAGAGTTTGATAGTAAAGATTGGAAGGTTTGATGCATATCTATAAAATGTTTTTATTTCCTTGAGGAGGGGAAATAAGGATGATTTTGGAAGAAGAATTGTTTGATTTTATATTTGACAACTTATGATAGAGTAGTGTTTCTTCATTGGGATGGTATCCAATTAGTCAAATTGTATTGGTCGTTTATATAAATAGTATTACATTTACATCATGATTAGAAAGACTGTCATTTAAATGGTTCATACCCTACCTGTATTTAGTGTGTGAATTAATGATTGTAATGAATTCGCTGTTGAGGGCGCATGATGTAAACATTAGGATAAAGATGGCGGCACCAAGAGAAACTTTGTATGTTAGTAGGATTTGGTGGGTTACTTTATGTTATTAGTATACTGTCAGAATGTTTTAATGATTTATTATAGGAATAGGAATTCTTTTACCCACGCCTCCTCAGTTTTATGGAATGCACTTCCAGATTCCATGAGAAATCACAATGATTTAAACATGTTTAAGATTTCTCTTAAAAGGTATTTATTCAATGTTTAAAGTGTACACCCATGAACTCAGTGTCCAACACTACATGTACTTTTTTGCTTCTAAGTGTATTTTCTAATTTGTATTACTTTTTCTTGTAATTCTATCCTTTCTATTTAAAGCGCATATGGACATGCTATCCTGTAATGTGTTATGCGCTATAAAAGAACCGAGTATTATTATTATTGCTAGTGAGGTGCACTGTCACTGTGTCAGGACTTTTGTCAGGTGGTCAGTGTATGGTCAGCAGACTTAGCTTTCTGAGCAGGTCAAATTGTGGTCTGGGACTGTGTTAGGAGCCGGGAGCTAGAGAGTAGAGGCATCTCTCTAGTGTGGTGACTGTAGTTCCTGTAGCTTCAGAGACCTTGGGTAGGGATTATAGTACGCTAAGATTATATAAATTGTAGTGTTGTTTATTAATGTATTTTGAAGATGCTTTCATGTAATATGATTTGCTAAATAAAGACATTGAGATGATCTTTATTATTACATCATACTGTCATTGATGTACATGCAGATCTACTTTGAAAACATTAATGTCACAGTTTATGTAGACTAATATCTTATTGTAAACCAAAAGTTGATTGGGTTTTGTTTATTGTAACAGAGAGAACAAGAGACTGCAAATCAGTATTTGGGGTTGGGATTGGAACATTTTATTATGTTTGTAAGTTGCAACAAGTAGCCTATAGGCCTACAATGATAATTATTAATTCACTGTCTGGTTACCTCACCTACATGTACATTGTTAGTTGTCAGTGATATATGTGATGTGCAAAACTGACTGTTTATACAATGTTGATAAGAATCTGTACTTGCATTTATGATTGTCATTTCTTGATTGATTTGCAGGGTTTTTAATTACTGCTGAAGTAGATGATCAACAAATAAATGGGCTCATCACCCACTCTTCATATACAGGCTGCTTGGTTGAGTTCATTGTGGCTTCTACTCTACTCCTAGTCTTACTTCAAAGATGAATAAATAGTAAAATTGGGGGATCCTACACGGGAAGGTCCACTGATTATAAGGGGTGATGTGTTCTTCTGAAAGGTGAAGAATAATAAAAGGTGAATCAAACAGAAAACTGTTTGTCCATTACTGTGTGCCATACATTTGTCATCCATTTTATCTGGTTTACTAAGGTTTGTAACCTAATGTATTTCTAGTTATATTCTAGAGATAATGTGTAGTTGCATCCTCATTCTATCACATCCTAATTTCTTGTTGTGAATTTTGGAAGTATTTTTCTGTGAAGAATTAAATTTTGACAAACTCACTCTAAGCCACTGTTTTTTGTTATAATGATAATAGAGAAAGTCTGAACCAAAGAACTACTTCAGCATACAATATTTGATTACTTTATGATCGACCTTTGGTGAATGTATCTCCAGAAAATAAAGAGGGAGTAGACAATAGTAGATAATAGTGGTGCTACCATTTTACTGTATCACGTCAAAGAGGGAATGTAGCTGTTGTGTATTTTGTTAAGTTTACCTCCGACATATTATATACACGAAGCACAGTTTAACTATAGGCAGCAGTTTGAAATGTAATAGCATAAAGACTTGTTCACAAACATTTATCCTGCAGTAGAGGTGTGGAAGTTTACCATAGAGGTTTTATATACGCAGTACACTCCCTATTTTTATATAGATCTATAACACACAGACAGAGCTGCCAACCTTGTGCAGCCACAAAAAGGAACCATGATGGCAAAAGGGAATTCATTAAAACGAAACTTACTACCACACGCGACACTCTTCCAATGCAGAAATGTGTATTCCCTCATGCTGTTATTTCCATTTTACTATTAGGACCTATAGTTTATTTACAAATAGGTAGTTTTTTGTTGTTCTTTTGGTATTATCGGCATTTTATTCTTTTTGAGAATATTTTTCTCTTCAAGTATGTTTTAACCTTAGTTTTCTATTGATGTAGTGATCAACATTTTAGGGCACTTGGTTGACGTGCGGTGATGTGCACACACATACACAAAAATATTTTATGATGAAAACGTACTACCGTAATTTTGAGAAATAAACGGAATAATTCCGGGAAAACGTAATGGTTGGCAGCTCTGCACAGATAAGTGGGTCCATGTAGGACTTCCTTCATCCCCACTGCCA